>JARHVA010001245.1:10000-460000 GCA_037957365.1 Torreya grandis | reverse complement strand
ATATACATACATACATACATACATACATATATATATATATATATATATGTATGTATGTATGTATGTATGTATGTATGTATATATATATATATAATATATATATATATGTATGTATGTATGTATGTATGTATGTATGTATATATATATATGTGTGTGTGTGTGTATGTATGTATGTATATATATACACATACATATATATATATATATATATATATACATATATACATACATACATACATACATATATATGTGTGTGTGTGTGTGTGTGTGTGTGTGTGTGTGTTATGGATGTGTATATGTGTGTGTGTACATATTTATGATAAAAAATTGTGGAGGAGCTGTAAATGAAGAAAAAATGGCCATGGGGTGAACCTAGGTCACACTCTTTACTATAGGCACTAGGATCTCCTACTACACAATGTACACCCTCACCAAATACTAGAATGATGGGTATTTTAGAAATTATTATATTGGACCTTAACCTACACCCTCTCAAGGGTTTCAAAAGACATTGTCTAGGTTCCTCCATCAACTCATTTTTGTGCCCTTCGCATCCTCTTCCAAATATTTACCATGGGAACTCATTGGAAATTGGTCTAGATAAGAGCAATGTGAAGGCATATGCAAAAAAATAAAAGTGGACAAGGATTAGGAGAAACAAATAAAAATGCCTCAAATTCTCACCTATCCCAATATATGCCACCATTGATCCTTAATTTTTATGGAAAATATCCTTAAATACATAGAAAAAGTTGTTATTAGACATTTTCAAAATAGGATCATCAAAGATCTAGACTTACAAATATGGGTACAACAAAAATTGGTCTCATTACTAGGATATTATCCTACTATCCATTTTGGGGTAAGGGATTTTTTTTTTTATAAAATTTTTAGGACTTTAGAGTATAAAGAAAGGATTACTTTGGGAGGCCACTAGTTCTAGGGCAACACTGCTCTCATGATTTTTAGATGGTCTATAAGTTTTGACCCAAAATGAGAGTAGGTAAAAACATTAATGTTATGGGTAAATATCCTAGTGTTTCTCATGGATATGTGGGATCCTTAGATCTAAAAAATCATTGGAGATTTCTTGGGTACCTATCTAAAAACATATCTTAGTACTCTCTCAAAATAAAACACATTATTGGTTATTATCTAAGTTGAAATGTATATCACAAATTGACTTATTAGAACCATTTAATTGATAATAGGTGATAGTAGGATCATACATACTCTAGACTACAAAAATGTGCTAGTTAGGTGTATATAATGTCGATCTTATAAACATCTTAAGATTTATTTTCCATCCCAAAAAAATATATATTTCTAAGCATGTTATATGGGGAAGAATATTTTTAGAGGCTTCAATGACTCCAATTTATCATTATACTAGTAGTATGACATGCATGAGAGAGATCTTGCATTGACTTCTTTTGAGCACTCTGGTAAAGAAGTGATTTTGATAAATGCACATGGTAATTCTTCTTTATATAAGTGCTCTTACACATTGGAAATCCCCTTGGTAAAATTTCAAATGGGCACTTCATGTATTATCCATAATCCTCCTTGTCCATTACTACCCCCATAATCTATTGGAGAAAAGGACTCAATCAATCTCCCATCTTCCACAATCTTTTTTTCCCATAGTTGTTTCAATATTTTAGATGAATTCCTCTCCCTCTCTTTTAGGGATCAAAATGTGAGCACACTCTAGAATTTGAAATGGGGAAGTCATGGTTATCCTTCAAAAATTCAAATTATGGAAGATCAAAGGATTTATCAAGATTTAATGGAGAATATTGATATGGTAGCATTGCAAAGAAATTACTACTCAAAGGTTTTGTTTACTACCAAGATCCCCTTAGTCCATTTCTATCCCTACACTCCCACTATCTATAAAATAGAGCAAGACTCTCCACACATCAATAGGACCCTACCCACACATCCCTCTTTAGAGGTGGATGCATCTCTCTTTCAATCTAACTTATTGGATGCACGTAATGTATAGAACCTTATCTAGCCTTCAAATCTTGAACAATTAAGTATGTTAGAGGTTGGTTACCTTCACAAAATTAGTTTATATAGTTTAGTATAGGTGAAGGTACCTGAGATATTTTTTTAGCAAGGATTTATTCTGTCAAATATCCTCTAATATTAGTCTTTTAAACCTTTGGAGCAAAAAACATTCTATTTAACATCACCAAGGATAAATGAACAAGTTAGCTTATTCCTAGGACAAGTCTCTTCCACAAATTCTATCAGATTTGAGACATCAAATAATAAAACATATATGAAAATATCACACACTAAGGCATAATTAAAATAGGTCTTAAATTATCATACTAGTGGACTGGAAACTATAACTCACACTTATTCAACTAATAAAGGGAGTGCAAGTTTTTTTCTCATACTCAGATGGAGGCTGAAAGGGATGTTTTTCTATGAAAAAAATTGACTATACATTAGGTCCTTATCATAAAAACCCATAATAAGGTGAATTTATGTTAATTACATCCTTTAATGTTAGAGGTATTTTGATGGCCTCAAAATAATGGTCCTGAAAAATATTGGTTTTCAAGCAAAATCCCAATTTACTACTCATTCAAGAGAATATGTGGTCATAGGAACTCTCTAAAAAATACCTTAACCAATGCTTACTCAAGTGGTCCATCATTAATATCAGCTCTATGGGCAACTCGGGTGGTTTGGCTCTTGTTTGGAACTCCTCTTTTGAGTTGAGAACTTTTCTACAAGATACAAACTACATTTTAGGTTCTTTATTATGCAAAGAACTTAATCACGTTATTAATATTTTAAATGTATATGCTCCCTCACAACATATAACTAATTTTTAAGTCAACCCTTGAAGACTCAAAAATATTACAAATACCTTTCCTAATCCTTGGGGGATATTTAAATTTTACTACACATCTAAATAAATTTTGGGGTGACTAGGTGAGACATGATTCTTATTACAATTCATGGATAATAAAATTCTAATTGATATTGTTTCTTTATGGATGGAACCCACCTAGTCCCACCACCATACTAGATCTCAAGGTATATACAAAAGTTTTGACAAGTTTATTATTAAGTAAGGTCTCATTTTATAGATTAAATATTATAAGGCTATTATTCTTAAGATGTTTTCCTCAGATCACTACCCCATCCATCTTGAACTACTTATGGGTACAACCCACAACATTTATAAAATTCAATCCACACTGGATGAGCTATGATGATTTAAGGTATCTCATTTATAATTTTGAGAACACATACAATATGGATCATGAAAAACACACTATGGTAAGCTTATAAAAGAATCTCATCAAAGTAAACAGGGTTTCTAAAAGTTGGGTGAAAATTAACTCTGAGGACAATGAGGAAAAACTTCAGCAGGTGGAAGAAAATATTAAGGTATGCCTTGAATCATTACATAAGGATGATTGTTAGGAGGATACACTAAAATAACTACATACTCTACAATAGGGAAAATATCTATTATTATTTTGTAAAGAGTCAAAATGGAGGATGAATTTGTGCTACCTGAATCTCAAAGGGGGATGAAAACACAAAAAAAATCCATAAAGTAATGGATCATAGGTCAAAGAATGTTATTTGGAGCATAAAATATAATAATGACATTGATTTCTTTGACTTCTCTTCTATCTCTATGGTGGTAGTCTCAGACTATAAGAATGTGTATATTGAATAGTCCCAGGATAATATTCAAGATATTATGGTGAGGGTTAATTTCCTTGATGGTTGGGTGAATTATCATCAAAATCAATAGCTTCTAAGCCCCATCTCTCTTGAAGAGGTACTATCAACTTTGAAAAAAATTTAACATGAGAAGGCTTCTTACCAAGATAGTTGGAAAATGGAGTTATATTTGGGATTTTAGGATCTTATACTTGCAAATATTCTTAATGTGGTGTAAGAGTCTCATATTGTTGGTAGGATTCATGTTATTTTCTCTACAACATTCATTGAAAACATATCTAAGGGAGAATACCTTACTTACTTTGATCATTGTTAGCCTATTTCATTATGCAATTGCATATACAAAGTTATATCTAAAATTATTATTGGTCACTTAACCCATACTCTCTTTACATAAATTCCCAAAACAAATTAGTTTACTTGATAATAGACTCATTCATGATGTTATTGGTTTTGCATAGGAGGCTTTACATATTATCAAAACTAAGTCAAGGCCTAACTTTCTTCTAAAAATGTATCTCTCCAAAGATTTTGACAAGGTCAATTGGATTTAATTAAGGATAATTATCACATAAGTGGACTTCATTCCTCTCTTTATAAACTAGATAGAATCATGTTACAATTCATTCCTATGTTGTTCTTATCAATAGATTAACCACTTATTTCTTCACTCCCTCGTAGGGGATTAGATAAGGTTTCCCACTTTTTCCTCTCTTACTTCTCATTATTGTTGAATCCCTTAACCAACATATTACTCATGAGATCAATGTTGGTAACTTAAAATTGGTCAATATTGCTTCATCGATGCACATTTCACATATTATTTTCATTGGTGATATTCTCATTTTCATAAATGGCACCATTTAGAAAGTAAATTGCTTGGACAAGATCTTGATATTTTTTTCTTCTACAACTGGTATGGTTATTAATATGTAAAATTATTCCATTTATTGTTATCATATTGTTATTAATATTAAAAACCACATTCATATTGTGTTACATTTTACCACTCCAACTTAGAATGAAGGTATGAAATATATGGGGTTATTTATTAAGGAAAATGACTATCGATGCAAGGATTGGTATTAGCTTGTGGACAAGATAAAATGATGAATCACTTTATGGTGTATTAGATGGATATCCATATTGGGTTAACTTGTGCTAATCAAAATAAATTTTGAATCTATCCATATTTAATGGATTTCCATTTCTTTTCTTCCACAGATGATCTTCAACAAGATTAGGAAATTGTGCCTACAATTTTTATCAAGTAATAAGGAAAATAAAATCATTCCTGTCATGAAGTGGACTACTATTTCAAAACAAAAATATGAAGGTATATGGGGCTTAAATGATGTGTCCATTTTATCCACTACTCTTTATGTAAAGGGGGTGTGGAGACTCATTGCTAAAACTAGTCTATGATATCAGATATTGCATCAAAAATATATCTCTCCTTTAACCATTAAGGATTGGATTAAAATAACTCCAAAAAGCATCAATGGTGTCACTATCTTTTTGAAATATTTAGTTCAAAGTTTTGATCTAGTCGGGGAGTCTTTGGATTGGGATCTTAGAAATGGTATTAAGGTTTTCCTTGGCAAAGATGCCATATTTTTTTTCTTTATTAACTTAATATTTTTTGACTCCATAAAGGCTACCCTACACTAAAAGAACCTTGTTACATTGGTGGATGTATTTTACAACACCTTTCATGATAGATGAAGATCATGGTGTTATATTGTAGTGGATTTAGAACTTTTTGGACAAGATACCATATTATGGGAAAGTTTTCAACTAGAGCTAATCACAAACCATATCTCTCTTAATGGATAGATAGAATAGTTGCATTGGGAAATAAATAGGTATGGAGGACACTATCTTGTTAAATTTGATTACATGACTATGAGGATTTATTAGGATCCTAGAAATATATAATGGTAGTGGTGTAGACTATGGAAAACATAGGCTCCCGGCAAGGCAAAACTTCATTTCTAGTTGGACATTAAAAATAAACTCATTAATTTGGATAATATTGTGAGGAGGGATTAGAATTGGCCAAACATATACTCACTATGTAGGGAGTGGGGGAAGTCCATTGATCATATTTTCACTCATTACACATTTGATAAGGTTTTTTGGGATGTTTCTACTTCACAATAGCTTTTTCCAAAGTGGGATGGTGTCTCTCTTAAGGATATTTGGTGAAATTGGAAAAAAAATAGTGGATTAACGTACACCCATAAAATTTTACCACTATAAATTATATAGATCATTTTGTTAACCCATAATAGTATTATTTTCAATGACAAACTGACCATTATCCTCTCCATGATTCACTACTCCAAGCACTATTTTCTACCCATGAAATAATGTGTCCCAAAGATCTAACATCATTTTCATCCTCCTTAGGTGAATTTCAATACACCCTACTAATTCATAGATGGTGCCTTGAATGTCAACCCAAGGTTAAATGGAGCTTAAGATATCCTACATTTTGAGTATCACTCCATCTATTTTAGGTAGATGGTGGGTATCCACACAAATAATTTTTCTAAGCTATAAGTAATGGTTACATCCCTCACCATTTATATGTATTGGGAGTTACCTACCTTTTATATCTTCTTGGATTCTAAATTGGCATGTTATTGGTTAAATGACACTTTTATCTACATACAAAGCTCCCTCCATCTCATCAACATAGCTCTAGAGTTGGAAACTTAATTTTATGCCTTGTCTTTCACTCACATCTATAGATAATTCAATAATGTTATTGATGGTATATCAAAAAAGTCTTGCATACTATATAAAGGTAAGTTTCTCCTTTAAGTATGTGATAACAATCGTAATACCTCCTCGAAGGTAATATCCTTCACCTATCTTGTTGTTTATATTTTTCCTACATGGCCTATATGGATACTTATTAGATTCTCCATTTTCTCTTTATTCTATGTTTAGGGAATTCTTATCTCCCTGTGTATTGATCCTTTTATCATTTTTCCTCACTTATATGAGTTTATTTATAGTGGTGCATTTTTGGCTTGTCACTCTATTGCCAACCTTGTCTTGGCATTTTGGTTGTTATTTTTTACCATGATTGGAATAAAATGTACTGATATTTTTATTAGTGAAAAAGAATATATATAAGCATGTATAGACAAAAAATGAAAAAATATAATATACCATCCAAAGTAAAAGAAGTAAGACCATAGGGTTATGGATACTTAACTTTGGTTCACTTGTTAGCATATTAATCTCCCCCTTGGATTATGGAACTTTTTGAGTGATGGTTGTAGGTGAAGTCAAGTTGGAATTAAGAATACATAGGTAGATCCAAGTTAAGGACTCAAAATAATAAATGTATTTTACAAGTTTAACTTCTCTCCTTAAATCTTCAAGTCACCATCATGCTAACTTGTCTTCACTTGGTGTAAGATTATTAGGTATAATTTATCTTCTTCTTTCTAATATATATTTTTATAGGTTAATAATAGTGTATTATATATTAATAATTTTATAAATGATAAATAAAAACCCTATAAATATGTATCCACACCCTAAAAGTTAAAACTTTGATCTAGATGACATCATTATCTAGGCTAATGCCATGCAAACTATTTCTAGTTAAAAAAATGTCAATTATTGGTTAATGATGTCAAATAAAATAGCATGGAATAAAATATACCTCATAAATTACAATAATTTTGGATATAGGTGTGAAAATTTAATAATTTAATAATAAGATAGTTATTTTACTTTAATAGAGGGTGGATATATATGTTAGGTTAGGGAAAAAATGGCACCTAAGATAACCATATTGAATTAATTTTTCCCAAAGGCTATGAAAATATACCTAATATGATCTAGGTATCACATTGATTGTATTGTGATATATAAAACATTGTGTGTGTGTGTGTGTGTGTGTGTGTGTGTGTGTGTGTGTGTGTGTGTGTGTGTGTGTGTGTGTGTGTGTGTGTGTGTGAAAGAGAGAGAGAGAAAGAGTGACATATGTTCCATATTTATCTATAAATGTGTCTATTATTGGGATTGTTTATCTATATTTTATCAAATTTGGGAAAACACTTCAATATGAAGATACCCTAAATGACAAACTACTATAAAAAATCAGGAATAATAATACTTAAAATATCAATCATTCATCAATTTGAAACTTTATAAATATGTAAACTTACTAAATAATAAAATTTCAACAAAGAACTAAGACTTAGATGGAGAATAGTGTTGCATGAGGAATAAAAAATTAAAACTAGCAAGGTGGATAGATTTGGTGATTGTGAAACTAGATATGCGTATGAAATGAGCCCTAGAAAATATTACCCTAAGTTGTATAGGAGAGGGGACACTCTTGTACTCTATGATTCTAGTCCTTTCCAATAGATTATGAAGATATAAGATTTTTGGGTCATGTTCACCTTAGTCTATATATTCTATGTTCTATGTGGGGGCTTCTGATAAATTAAAAAAACCATTGTGTGATTATTTTTCCTTAAAAACCATAGTTCCGTGATATGTGAAGAATAATACAAATAAATTGGATTAAAATGGGTTGATGGTTTAATTTTGTCATGATCTAAACACCCAATGTGTTGATCACTTCCTTTATACCAATACTCTGAAGAGGGATCAACCTTCATGTAGTTCTCCCATGTTACGATGGTGTGTGAATAGATGGTGTAAAGTGTTAGATGTTGGTGAAATAATGGTTTGATCGAGTGATTTCACTATGACTTGTGACCTTAGATTTGTATTCAAATTTTATCTCTAGTCTACTAGGGTTTTATGTAATCATAATTGGGAGAAATAGGGAATTTTCTCTCAATGTAAAATTAGAATTTTGGTGTTTTTCAATGTGGAAGCCTCCTATGTGAAAAATGATTTGAAATGTGTTTATATAGTCATATATTTCTAATTTCTTAGAATTGGATTATTAGGGACATAGGCTAACCTTTCCATAAAATTCAATTTTTCAAATTATCTATTGTTAGTGAGATGACAAGAAAGGGGGATTGGAAAACAAAGTTAGTTGCTCTTGACTAATAAAGTGTTATTGTCTAGTGGGTAAAAATAGTGGTGATAAGGTTATAATAAGGATTTAATTATGGATAATTTTGAAATCATTTTGCATTGGAAAATTATAAGGTTATAAATCAGCTTATAACAGTGAGTCCTTCACACATAAGGTTGTATAAAGTGATTAAAAGGGACATTAGATAGGTCTAGAGCCAAGTGTGTAAAGGAGTAATCACAAGTGCACTCTTTTATGTAATATATCAATTTATATGTTTACATTTCACCCCATTTTATTATAATGATTCATCAAAGTTAAATTAATAGATTAAAATGAAAACTGTGCACTTGAACTTACCTATGATGTTTAGTCTTGAATCTAGGCTACAACAATAAACTAAGCTCCACATAAATCTAAAATGAAACATATGTATGTTGAGTATTGTCATTGATATCAAAGGTGCATCTTATGAAGGATGATGTCAAATGTGAATAAGGACATTTTTTAGTGTGTGATGTGACCAGATGCATAGAAGAGTATTATCATGAGAGAGTGTCTTCAGAAGAGAGTGTTATCTTATGATAAAGAGAAAGAGATGTGTGCATGAAAGGTATAGGTCATTGATGTTAAAGTGCATAGGAAGACTAATCATCACATGAAGAGGTATGTGAATTTAAAAATGAATGAAGATAGTCATGTGAAATTTGTATGGCATTATTTGAGCATGTAAGGTATAGATACATTAATGAGAGTTTTAGGGTGAGCCTATAGGGGTAGGACCTTCAGTCTAAGTTTGCACTTAGACCATGACTAGACCCTACCTTGACTAATGAGGTATGAAGATCAAATTTCAAGGAAATTATACACATTTGAGATTTTATATAGGAGATAAAAAAAATTTAGGCATGATCACAAAGTTTGAGGTTATGATTTAAAGGAAAAGTGCATGAATCATTATTTTAGGCCTTCTCGAGCTCACAAAATGAGGTATCAAACCCAAGAAGCACTTTCAAACATTCGTTGACATGTGTAAACTTTGCATGAGAGTTTTAGATGTTAATAATATATGTGGAATATTCCTAGATAATATCTCTAGTCATTAGCTTTGGATTTAAGTGGCATTCATTTATGAATAGTCATTAACACCAAAACCTATGTTCAACCTTCCTAAAACCATAATAAGGACATGATATGAAATATTTTTTTAAAAATATATTAGGATGGATTCAAATGCCTAGATAATATATTGTATCATGTATTCAACTCTCTTAGGAACATCCATGTGGTGGTGGTTAGTTAGATGAGAGAGAAAATGTATAGATACATGATTATTTTTCAAGAAGTTAGTATAGATCTCAAAATTTGAATTGGTCTAGAAAAAATGGATCATAGAATAATATAGAGACTCATTTTACATGTCCATGATTATTTTTGGATAGGTTATAGCTTTCAAGTGTTCTAATTTTGTCATCCAACTAAGCTAGTTATAGACATACCTAATGGCGTGAATAGTGTAAAACCAAGGCAGAGATGAAGAGATAGATTTGAGGGTCTATGCCTAATAGATTGATGCAATAAATTTAATGAAGAAATAATTTATTATGTATATGTAATTATTATTCTTTGGATAAGCTTTTGAGGTCATTATATATGGTGAAAAAGTTGCTCATAAAATGGTTTGTCTAGTTCAGATAGGACTATGAGATATAAGGTCAAGAAATTGGTTTGCAAGACCAATTTTACCATCATACCATATGAATTTTATATATGAGTATGTTATATATATATATATATATATATATCATAGGACCATTTTTATGCACCATGAGTCATGAAATGTGTCTACACAGGTGTTGGAGGTCTAATTCATCATGACTAGTTTTTAAGGAGAATTGGCAATTCTGAGTAAGCGATTTACAGAAATGTTATTGAGACCTTATCTCCTAAGTAAAGGTGTTCCAATAATTTTGTGATGACCTTAGGTCATGGATAATTTTTTTACAAGTTTCATTTTTCATATTTGAGTAGCTTAAGGGTGTTTAATCTTCATTATTTCGAGACATACTTTTGAGGTACACAAGCCTAATAAGGAAATTTTCCTAAAGGAGCTTTCATGATATGAACAAAGGATATAGGTCTAATAAAGCATGGATTAGGTTAATAAATTTCATTAGATAAGTGATTTAATGGTTTTTTATTATTGGATAAGGACATTTGGGCTCAAGAAGATCAAGTTTAGAGTTAAGAGGATAAACCTAATGCAATTAGGTCTCCATGAGACCTAAATGAAAAGTAAGGCCTAATTGAGTTGTGGCAAACCAAAAGGAGTTCAAATTATGATTGAAAAAGTTCATGAGATATTATAAGACCTATTTTATGGCCAAAATAAGAGGTTAAATGTGTATGTCTGACCAAGTGGTGTGTGACTATGAGACTAGTATATATACAAGGCACTTTAGGCGTATTTGTATGTATGAAAAATAAGTGAATAAAATATTGCATGGTTGAGTAAAATGAGATAGTATTAAAATATTATAGGTTTTGTGATAAAAATTCATTAGGTTCCTGAGTTTATGTTGAGTCACTTAGGGATTTGGTGCTTCCTTGCAGGTAGCTACTTGCTAAAACCTAGTCAAGTGGGTGCTTGAATTTATTAGGGTTAGTGTTGGGATCAGTGCTCTATGTTGAGTTGGTGATCAATATAATTTTATATTTTATATTATAGGACTATATCTCATTTGAATATATCATAGTGGGTTTTCTTTCCCTTGAGGTTTTCCCATTCATATATGTGTTATCTTATCTGAATGGTTCTTTATGCTTTGTTAGATCACTATGTTACTTTCATAGTTCATAAACGATTGGGTATAATTGAAATAAAGTTTTTTAAACACTGATTCACCTCCCTCTCATTAATTTTTCTTCCAATAATTGGTATCAAAGCTTGGTCTTTTGAATTAAACCTAATAGTTTAAAGGAGATCCTAGAAGCACAAACATGTCTAATCATCAAGTACAATGAGGTTTCTTAACCAATAAGGTTCTTCTCTTCAGTGAGACTAACTATGCATTTTAAAGCATAAAAATGAATACCTATCTAATTTACTTGGGCTATGACATATGAAAATCTATTATTGATGTATTCACTCCACCTCCTACACCACCAACTAATGCAATAGGCAAGAAGGTAAGTGAAAATAACACTAAGGCAATGAATGCAATCATATGTGGTCTTTCAGAGGTAGAATTTGTAAAGGTCATGAACTGTGATAAAACCAAAGGGATATGGGAAAGTTGAAAACCATCTATGAAGGAGACACCAAATTCAAGTTGGTAAATTTATAGACCCACTGAAGGTATTTTTAAAGTTTAATAATGAAGGAGGATGAAAAAATTTCATCCTTTTTATTAAGAAGAGATGACGTGGTAAATGCCATCAGAGGTCTAGGAGAGAAGTTGGAAGAATCAATAGTAGTACAAAATATATTAAGATCCTTAACATCTAAGTTTGATTTAAAAGTGTTTGTTGTGGAGGAGATAAAAGATCTTAACATACTATAGATGGATGAACTTCATGGCATCTTTACTAACTATGAAATGAGAAAAAGTGATGGAAGACCTAAGAAGGGAGCTGCATTCAAAACGTAGAAAAAGTCACAAGGTAAAAAGGTCAAGGATGATGTTCATATAGATATTGATGATGATAAGAAATAATCCATGTTTTTTAGAAAACTAAGGAAATTATGAGGTAAGTATAAGGGAAAGTTGTCATTATAGTGCTTTATTTGTGGTAAGATTGGTCACTTTGCATCTAAGTGTCTTAACAAGGATAAGAATGAGCATAATAAAGAGCATGATGAACATCATGGTGATGATAAAAAGTTGTCTAAGCTTTAAAAGATGAAAAATAGTTATAGGAAGTATGAAAGCAAGAAAAGGTTATTCAAGAATAAGAGAACTTTATATACTAAATAAGATAATAGCTCCTCTAATATAGATGATAGTAATGATCATGATAGCAATGGAGCCTTATTCATGGCCATAAAAATAAACAATGAAGGTTTTTAAAAAGGGAAAAGTCTTATGGAAGATGAATAATTAGATGAAAAAGAGGTTGTTGTGAACCTTGAGGAAGAATTGGTTAGTGCTTTAGAGGAGTTGAAGTTCCAAATAAGGAAGAATCATAAATTGAGATCTTTGTTTAAGAGTTATGAGGAAAAAATCAATCTCTTTGAAGAGAGACTAAGTAAAAACACCAATGAACATGAGGAGATCATCAAATAGTTGGAAACTCATATTGAGATTGTCACTACAAGTCTTAAGACCAAAGAATAAGAATGTTGTCATAGAAAAGCTTGCTAAGTTTGCTTCTACAATTGAGATACTTAGTTATTAGGCCAAGTTAGTTCTAGACTTGGTTGACCTAGGCATGAGGGTAGTAAGGTCTAGTGCATAACATTTAATCATGCTATGGAACTATCATCAGTTTCACACAAGGTGCAAACCTTGTGTGCTCACTCAAAGCACAATAGCAAAGGGACCAAAGCTGCATTGGCTAGTTGCATCATGGTAAAACTTGAGGTTTGAATGGGATTAGTCATTAACCAAAGGTGTTTAGGTGGCCATCTAGTACTAGGTTCCTTATGAAGAGTTCAATAATTTCAAGTTATCTTAGTGGACTAAGTCCTAAGGTGTAGGTCCAAACTTGGAGGGGTTGGGCTCTTAGGGGCACATGCTAAAAGAATAGTTACTAAGGTCATTCAACTATTTAGACAAGTCAAAATGATATCTTAGGTTCAATAACCTATCTTCAAGATGGCACTCTAGGCATGGGTCATGGAGCCTTGGTGCATTCATATTTCAACCCTTAGCAGATCTATAGGTTGGTTGAGGTCACTAAATGACACAAGGATACTGGTAGCGATTAGGGTTAAACCTCCATATCCCAATACATTATATAAGAACTAACATAAATCTCAAATGAAACATGCTTATAAGAATAAGCTCATATATACTATTAAATAAATATTAATACTCCATTCCTTCAATAGTATTCATTATTAACTGATAGTTCATCAACAAAGTTCCATACAAATAACATAAGATATACTCTTCCTAACTCTACTCATACCCAATGGCTCACAAGTGTGCTTGGGATATACATTCACCCTACTTAGGCTAACATGTAGGATATAAATATTGCTAGTTGGCTCACTATTTTACCAAAGCTTCCCTACACTGCATCACCTATTCTTTTTTTAATAAATGTGGGTCTCATTTTACAGCCAATGCGATGTCTTCTACTAAGTTAGAGGGGTAAGTTTCAAGTGCTAAGCTATCATGTGGATGAGCACACATCATGAGATTATCAATCATTGAGGGGTTGTTATCTCACCTATTCTAATCTATTATTATCATGTTTCTCAAGAAACCACATACAAGTCTTGGCAAGAGTGTCTTTATGTAAAACAACACTATGAAACTACGCACCAACTAACATAGGATCCACGAGGACTTCTGCAGCTAGTGCCAAAATGTACCAAAAAGGGTGAGCAGCCACTACAAAGTTTACCTCTCATCAAGATTGGTCTAGTTGGCATGGTCCATATACTTGATCTAAAAAGGGGGCCCAAAATTACACCATATAAAATTGCTAGTCCACCTTAGGTGTGAAAAATTTAAGTGCACCCTGCCTTAAGTCTTCTTTAAAATTTTCAAACCCTTGGATGGTGCCCCTAATTTCTTCAATATCAGCATCCAATTTAATGAACATGACCTCTAGGGAAAGTAATTTCATGTTGTATAATTCTTTCTTGAAAGCTTTCAACCTTTCTTTTACTTGCTTCACCTGACCATCCAATATCTCCCTCTGTTCATTGGCCTTTGTTTGGAAGGTGTCGAAAACCACCTCTAAGTCCTACTTCTGAGTATTCAATTGAGCACTAAAGGAGTTGATCTTGGCCATCACTTGCATGTGTTCAGCCTTGGTCATTGTGAAGAAGTGTTAGAAAAAAGTGTCATTTTCCTCTTTCACCTTCTAATGGCACTTATCAATGATTGCCCCCTAGTTGGCAAAGTTACAAAATATAGTGTCTACTTCCTCGGTGCCCTCCTCAAGCCTAGAAAAGAGGTCTTCAACCACATCCATATTTTTATTCAATTCCTTCCTTAGGTCCTCATAGGGGTCATCTTGTTCTTTGAACATTGGTCTCATTCTAGGGAGTATTTATTCCACAAGCATGCAGACTTAGTCAACTTTGATTTTTTTAAGGTATCCACCACATCTAGGAAGGACATCTCTGCCTCTCCTATATGCTCTACAAGTTGTAGCTTGAGCTTAGCTACTTTGAGATCCTTATCAGCCTTATTTGTTATTTTATTCTAGCTATAAGAATGAACATCATTGATAATGTTCTTATGAGCAATAGTGAGGGCCATCTTGATCAGGGAATTCACTGAGTATACTAGGTTCATGTTACATAGATTGAGAAGTTGGTAATCATGCCCCTCCTTTGGCTTCTTGGCACTTTAAATTAATTTTGTTATAACCTAGAATTTAGGTTCATCCATATAGAAATATAATTCCTAAGAGACTTGGTGGCATGTTCGGGTCATAATAGTCTTTAGGGGCATGCACTCCATCAGGTAGAGGCTCTCATTCTCCTTTAGCTCCTGTTATGCCCTTTCCTTATTTCCTAGTGTAAAATCTTCATCCTCTCCTAGCTCTTCCTCACTTGTGCTAGTGATTAAACCAATGCCTTCTTATATGACCTTTTCTTCTTCTTTTTGTTCTTCATGTTTTCCTACTTCTAAGGGTTCTTTGTTAAACTTCTCCCCCTCATCTATTTTCTCTGGTAGTGGCTCTATGGAGTAGAATTTTATTACAACATATTAGTATTATCCTAACACTTTGATCTCATTATTTGTTTACCTCAAGGTTATAGTATCACCTTCCTTTTCCTCAATCACCCCTTCAAAGTCAAGGCATACCTACTATGCAACTTATTTTGCTAGACTAGTGGGGGTGCTTGATGCCTTTTATGGTGTTTTCGCTTTACTAGGCCCCATGCTTGTGGAAACCTTCTTCTCTTCCCTCTCCTTTAACATCCTATCCCATTCTACCTAGGTTTCCTCTTCCTTTCTCTCTCTCTTCTCTTAGCCTTTTCTTCTTGGGCCTTTCTCTCTACCTCTTCCTTCTTGGCCCTTTCCTTCTCATCCCTCCTTTGTGTCACTTGCAGTATGCATTTCTTTTCTCTCTCACTTATTTCCTTAGCCTCTAGCTGATTGATTTTAGCCTAGAAGATGCCCTTGGATTTCATCTCTTCATGCCTTTGGTGCAATTTTATCATTACATAAATATGGCCTTAGTCAAGGCCCATGGATTTCCATTAGAATTACAACTCCTCTTTTGTTGGGGTGCTTGACTGGGTCACCTCTTCAGAATCCTTACCCTTTTATTCTTTTGTGCCTCCTTTCTTCATCTTCACCTTGTGCTCTTCTTCCTACATTTTCTCTTTTATACCTTTTTATATCAACCACCTTTATTAATGCAGGCTTATTGGTATAGGCACCTTGATCTTCTTTAAAAATGTGAAAATCCATAAAATCTTTAAAAATATCCTATCTTATATGCATTAAATGCATATCTTTTTGTTGTTTCCACCTCATTAAATACTCTTAATGGAATTTTTAGTGAAGTGAGTGCGATTTAAATGGTCACTTCATGCTCCTTCGTAGGTGGATACCAATTGTCTTGGATTACTCCCTTTTGTGTTTATATCCTTCAGCATAACCTTTGCCTTTCTTGTGGCAACTAGGGTGTAGCACCTCATATGTGCATGACTCAGCCTCCTTAGTTCCACTTATTCTCTAGTTGTGCTCCTATTTCAAGGATGATTTTCTTCATTGGTTGATTTTTTGCACATCATCTTGCCTTGCCCTATCCTACCCCATAAAAATCCCTTGTATTGGTCCCCCCACTATTGTGTTTCTCTTCTAATACTCTTGCACAATCTTAGAATGTGAATCTTCACTATTTAGCTTGTGCTCAATCCATATTAAGTGTCTTCTCTTCTTGCCATTGGGTCTATATGGGTATTTAGTACCAGATCAATTGATGCACCTTCTTGCAATAATGGGATATAACACCAAAATGGTTCATTTTTGGGCCTTCAAGGGCCTTTATCTTCTCTTCTATGTGCATATGTTTCTCTAGATGCCTCTACTTTTGTTTGGTAGGCTTCACATGCCCACTACTTAGATGTTTGGCCTCCTTTGCTTATGTTTGTAAGTGCTCGACTCACTCGATTAGAATTATTCATGAAGTAGTAACACAAAAAGTTCTTGCAACTATTGAGCTCCAACCACTACCTTTATACATTATATAAGGGAGAAAACAAAAATAAAAAGTGGTTTGGCTTACAACAAAAATTATTCTAGTCAAGTTAACTCAAAACAACTATTGACCAAGAAGTTAGAGATTCTATGGTGGAAGCACTAGCTTACTACCTTTATGGCTTTAGTTGGTTGCCATCAAAATTCCCAAGGAACATTTTGATAGACATTATGTGTAGCTTACATGAACCTATTTGCAAAATGTGATGGATGATATAGAGACCCATCCACCAAATTTGTAAATTGCTTAGGTACTTGAAGTACTTAGAATCATATAGTAGTACCAATGCCCCTTTGGTTAGCTTCTTATGCTTGATATGGTTATCATGCTAGTGCTTCTCACATGCCTTCTCAATCTACTAATTCCACTTAGCTTGGGCATGCTTATAATCCAAGCACTTCAAGTCTTCTAAGCTTACTCTTAAAGATTCTTGGTCATCTAAATGGCCAATCCATGTAATGCATAAGGAGGGAACCATGAATTCCATGGGTAGAATTTCTTTAGCATAAAACACCAATTGAAATGGTGTAGCCTTATTTAGGTGCTTGTAGGTTATGTGATATGCCCAAAGTACTACTGAGACTTGATCATCCCAATCCTTATGACCAACATCACATGTCTTTATTAGGAATGATTATAGGATCTTTTAAAAAGATTCATCCATATTTTTGGCTTGGGGATGATATGGGGTGGTCTTATGGTGCACCACCATGTATTTATTTAGGAGGATGTGCACCATCTCATTGATGAAATGAGTACCATTGTCACTAGTCAAACCTAATAGGCACCCATACCAGCTTATGATATTCTTCCATATGAAGTACATGGCTATCAAGGCTATGAAATCTTTGGTTGGTGTAGATTTGGCACACTTGGTGAAAGAGTCAATGGCTACTAAGATATATATATATAGTACTTGTGCATCATGTTATGAGAGTAATTAGACCAACAAAGTTAATGGCCCATTTTTCAAATGGTGCCTAAGTTAGAATGGGATTGAGAGACATCTCATCCTAGTGGTTAGGCTTTCTAGTGTGTTAGCATAAATCACATGCCTTAGTGTATTCTTTTGTATCTTGGAATATGCTAGTGCACCATAAGCCTGATTGTAATATCTTATGCACCATTACATCTCCAACGTAATGGCCTCCTACATTTCCCTCATGTGCTTCATGTAGGATGGAGTCTCATTTTTGTTCTATAACATAACAACATAGTACTTCATCCCTACTCAATTTGTATAACTCCCCTTTACTGAGATATAAGTGGGTAGTATGGATCATAAGTTGTTTTTTTTCCTTGGTTGACAAGGTTGAAATGTAAGCCCCAATGTTAAGAAAGTGGCAATCTCTGCTAGATCTTCAAAAATGCACTAAAATATGTACAACTATAAATCTGATATGTCATCCTTGATTCGAACCACTACATAACCAAAATTAATGTAATACAAATGGTTTGGCCCCAAATTCTACTTCCTAGGTTTAACTACAATGGATAATTGGAATTCTTGGAAGAGAAATATCCATTGGCATATGCATCTATGTAAACTAGGCCTATTCACAAGGTATTTGAGCACCTCATGATCTGTGAAGAAGATGAATGGGGTTACCATAAGGTATTGACTAAATTTGTGCAAGGCATAGACCATTACTAACACCTCACAATCGAGGGGGCTCACTATTTTACCAAAGCTTCCCTACACTTCATCACCTCTTCTTTTTTTATAAATGTGGGTCTCATTTTATATCCAATGAGATGTCTTCTACTAAGTTAGAGGGGTAAGTGTTGAATGCTGAGCTATCATGTGGATGAGCACACATCATGAGATTATCTATCATTGAGGGGTTGTTATCTCACCTATTCCACTCTATGATAATCATGCTTCTCAAGCCACCACACACAAGTCTTGGGAGGAGTGTCTTTATGTAAAACAACACTATGAAACTACCCACCAACTAATGTAAGATCCATGAGGACCTCTCCAGCTAGTGCCAAAATGTACCAAAAAGGGTGATCAACCACTACAAAGTTTACCTCTCATCAAGATTAGTCTAGTTGGCATGGTCCATATACTTGATCTAAAAAGGGGGATCAACATTACACCATATAAAAATTTCTAGTCTACCTTAGGTGTGCAAAATTTAAGTGCACCCTGCCTTAAATCTTCTTTAAAAATTTCAAAGCCTTGGATGGGTGCCCCTAATTTCTTTAATAACACCATCCAATTTAGTGGACATGACCTCTAGGGCAAGGTAATTTCATGCTATCTAATTCTTTCTTGAAGGGCTTTTAAACTTTCCTTTACTTGCTTCAACCCCACCATCCAATATCTCCCTCTACTCACTGGCCTATGTTTGGAAGGTGTGGAAAACCACCTCTAAGTCCTACTTATGAGTATTCAATTAAGCACTAAGGGATTGTGAACTTGGCCATCACTTTCATGTGTTTAACCTTAGTCATTATTAAGGAGTGCTATAAAAAAGTGTCATTTTCCTCTTTCACCTTCTAATTGTACATATAAATGATTGCCCCCTAGTTGGCAAAGTTACAAAAATATAGTGTTTGCTTCCTTGGTGCCCTCCTCAAGCCTAGAAAAGAGGTCTTCAACCACATCCGTATTTTTGTTTCAATTCCCTTCCTTATGTCCTCATAGGGGTCATCTTGGTCTTTGAACATTGGTCTCATTTTAGGGAGTATTTATTCCACAAGCATGCAGGCTTGGTCAACTTTGATCTTTTCTAAGGTATCCACCTCATCTAGTAAGGACATTTATGCATCTCCTATATGCTCTACAAGTTTTAGCTTGAGCTTGGTTGCTTTTATATCCTTCTTATCCTTCTTTACTATTTTATTCTAGCTATAAGAGTGAACATCGTTGATGATGTTCTTTATGAGCAATAGTGAGGGCCATCTTAATCAAGGCATTCACTGAGTATACTAGGTTCATGTTTCACAAATTGAGAAGTTGGTAATCATGCCCCTCCTTTATCTTCTTAGAACTCTAAATTTACCTTTTCTAGAACCTCAAATTTAGGTTCATCCATATAGAAATCTAATTCTTAAGAGGAATTTGTGGTGTGTTAGAGGTCATAATAGTCTTTAGGGGCATGCACTCCATCAGGTAGAGGCTCTCAATTCTCCTTTAGCTCATGTTATGGCCTTTTCCTATTTCCCCAGTGAAAAAACCTTCATCCTCTCTTAGCTCTTCCTCCTCACTTGTACTGGTGCTTAAAATAATTCCTTCTTATATGACCTTTTCCTTCTTGTTTTTCCTTCTTCTAAGGGTTCTTTATCAGACTTTCTCCCCGTCATCTATTTTCCTCTTGGTAGGTGGCCTCTATGGAGTAGACTTATATTACACCATATTCTTCTTATCCTCATGCTTTGACCTCCTTATTAGTTTTACTCAAGGTTATAGTATCACCTTACTTTTCCTCAAGCACCCCTTCAGAGTCAGGGCATGCTTGCTATGTAGCTTCTTTTGCTAGGACTTAGTGGGGGTGCTTTGATGCCTTTTCTAGTGTTTTTACTTTACTAAGCCCCATGCTTTTGGAAACCTTTTTCTCTTCCCTCTCCTTTAACATCCTAGCTCTCTCTCTCTCTCTCTCATCTCTCTTCTCTCTCTCACTCTCTCCTCTCCTCTCTGCTCACTCTCTTCTCTCTCTCACTCCTCTCTCTCTCTCTCTCCTCTCTCTCTCTCTCTCTCTCTCTCTCTGTCTCTCTCTCTCTCCTCTCTCTCTCTCTCATCTCTCTTCTCTCTCTCTCTCTCTCTCTCTCTCTCTCTCTCTCTCTCTCTCTCTCTCTCTCTCTCTTCTTAGCCTTTTTCTTCTTGGGCCTTTCTCTCTACCTCTTCTTCTTTTCCCTTTCCCTTCTCATCCCTCCTTTGTGTGGCTTACACTATGCATTTCTTTTCTCTCTCACTTATTTCCTTAGCCTCTAACTGATTGATTTTAGCCTAGAAGATGCCCTTGGATTTCATCTCTTCATGCCTTTGGTGTAATTTTTGCAATGCATAAATATGGCCTTTGTCAAGGCCCATGGGTTTCATTGTAATTGCAACTCTTCTTTTATTGGGGTACTTGACTAGGTCACCTCTTCAAGATCCTTACCCTTTTCTTCTTTTGTGCCTCCTTTCTTCATCTTCACCTTGTGCTCTTCTTCCTACCTTTCCTCTTTTATAACTTTTTCTATTAACCACCTTTATTAATGTAGGATTAATGGTGTAGGCACCTTATTCTTCTTAAAAAAATGTGAAAATCCACAAAATCTTTGAAAATATCCTATCTTGTATGCATTAAATGCATATCTTTGTGTTGTTTCCACCTAATTAAATACTCTTAATGGACTTTTTAGTGAAGTGAGTATAGGTCAAATGGTCACTTCTTGCTCCTTCCTAGGTGGATACCAATTGTGTTGGATGACTCCCTTTTATGCTTATATCCTTTAGCACAACCTTTGCCTTTCTTATGGCAACTTGGATGTAGCACCTCATATGTGCATGACTCAACCTCCTTAGTTCCACTTATTCTCTAGTTGTGCTCCTATTTCAAGAATAATTTTCTTCATTGGTTGATTTTTTGCACATCATCTTGCCTTGCCCTATCCTACCCCATAAAAATCCCTTGCATTGGTCCCTCAATGTTATTTTTCTCTTCTAATGCTCTTACACAATCTTAGAATGTGCATCTTCACTATTTATCTTGTGCTCAATCCATGTTGGGTGTCTTCTCTTCTTGCCATTGGGTCCATATGGGTATCTAGTACCAGATCAATTGATGGACCTTATTACAATAATGGCATAAATATATCACCATAATGGTTCATTTTTGGGCCTTCAAGGGCCTTTATCTTCTCATTTATGTGAATATGTTTCTCTAGATGCCTCTACTTATGTTTGGTAGGCTTCACATGCCCATTACTTATATGTTTGGCCTCATATGTTTATGGTTTCAAGTGCTCAACTCACTCGATTAGAATTATTCATGAAGTAGTGACACAAAAAGTTCTTGCAACTGCTGAGTTCCACTCACTACCTTTATACATTGTACAAGGGAGAAAACAAAAAGAAAAAGTGGTTTGGCTTACAACAAACCTTATCCTAGTCAATTTAACTCAAACCAACTATTGACCAAGAAGTCAGAGATTATATGGAGGAAGCACTAGCTTACTACCTATATGGCTTCAGTTGGTTGCCATTGAAATGCCCAAGAAGCATTTTGCTAGACATCATGTTCAACTTACATCCACCTATTTCCAAAATGTGATGGATGATATTGGGACCCATCCACTAGATTTGTAACTTAATTAGGTGCTTGAAGTACCTAGAATCATATAGTAGTACCAATGCCCCTTTGGTTAGTTTCTTGTGCTTGATGTGGTTATCATGCCAGTGCTTCTCACATGCCTTCTGAATCTAATGACTCCACTTAGCTTGGGCATGCTTCTAATCCAAGCATTCCAAGTCTTCTAAGATTACGCTTAAAGATTTTTGGTCATCTAAATAGCCAATCCATGTAATGCGTAAGGAGGGCACCATGAATTCCATGGGTAGAATTGCTTTAAGACCAAACACCAATTGAAATGGTGTAGCCTTATTTAGGTGCTTGTAGGTTATGTGATATGCCCAAATTACTGTTGAGATTTGATCATCCCAATCATTATGACCAACATCACATATCTTTGTTAGGCATGATTATAAGATATTTTTAAAAGCTTCATCCATTTTTTTGGCTTGGAGATGATATGGGGTGGTCTTGTGGTGCACCACCATGTATTTAGTTAGGAGGATGTGCACCATCTCATTAATGAAATGATTACCCCTATCACTAGTTAAACTTAATAAGCACCCATACCAGCTAATGATATTCTCCCATATGAAGTGCATGCATAATGAGGCTATGAAATCTTTGGTTAGTGTAACTTTGGCCCACTTGGTGAAATAGTCAGTGGCTACTAAGATATATATATATATCACTTATGCATCATGTTGTGAGATTAATTAGACCAACAAAGTTAATGGCCCATTTTTCAAATGGTGCCTAAGTTAGAATGGGATTTAGAGACATCTCATCCTAGTGGTTAGGCTTTCTAGTGTGCCAACATACATCACATGACTTAGCATACTATTTTGTACCTTATAATACACTTGGCCACCACAATCTTGATTGTAATATTTTATGCACCATTACATCTCCAACATAATGGCCTCCTACATTTCCCTCATGTGCTTCATATAGGATAGAGTCCCATTTGTGTTCTAGAACACACCAGCATAGTACTTCATCCTTAATTAGTTTTTATAACTCCCCTTTGATGAGATAGAATGGGGTAGTATGGATCATAATTTGTTTCTTTTCCTTGGTTGACAAGGTCTGAAATGCAACCCCAGATGTTAAGAAAGTGGCAATCTCTGCTAGATCCTCAAAATGCACTAAAATATGTACAACTATAAATTTGACATGTCATCCTTGATTGGAACCACTACATCACCAAAATTAATGTAATACAAATGGTTTGGCCCCAAATTCTACTTCCCAGGTTTAACTACAATGGATAATTGGAATTCTTAGAAGAGAAATATCCATTTGCATATGCATCTATGTAAAATAGGCCTATTCACAAGGTATTTGAGCACATCATGATTTGTGAAGAAGATGAATGGGGTTACCATAAGGTATTACCTAAATTTTTGTAAGGCACAGACCATTGATAGCACCTCACACTCTATGGTGGTGTAATTTTCCTTTACATATGTCAATTTTATACTTGTGAAGGAGATGGGGTTGGTCTATCTTACCCTCACCTAGTTGTACCAATAAAGTGCCAATGGTAGAGCCTAAACCATCAATGTGGATGTGAAAAGGATTTATCTAGTTAGGAAATTTTAGAATTGGCACACTAGCCAATTTAAACTTTAGTGTTTCAAAGGCTTCTTCTTGCACCCCACCTTATTAGAATGGGTCATCCTTGTATAAGAGCTCCTCTAAAGGCATCATGATCTTTGAATAGCTCCTAATGAACTTCCTATAGTATCCATAATGGCATAAAAAGGTGTAAACATATTTCTACATTGAGGGAGTCTAGAACTGGATTATTATGGCTATCTTCACTAGATTAACAAGTAAACCATCCCTGCAGATGATGTGCCCAAGCAATATCCCAAATGTATTTATGAATATGCACCTATTTATATTTAAAGAGATATGGATTTACCTATATCTTTCAAACATGAGGCACATATTTTTTTACTGGTATTTTACAAGATAATACATAGTCCATTCATCGAGATACACTTGGAGGAACTTATGGATAAATACCTTGAAGGTAGTGATCACTACCTTAGAGAACATGGTTGGTGAATTGTTTAGTAAAAAAATCATCACAATATAGGTGAAACAAACCCATTTATTTGTAAAGGTTATTTTGGTCTTATCCTCCTCTTTGATCTACACTTGATGGTAGCCCAAAAACCCATTAGTTAAGTGTAGATATTGTAGCTTATGATTCCATCTAGGACCTCATCAGTGAATGGGTTCAAGAATGGATCATTGATGTAAGTGGTGTTCAAAATCTTGTAGTTGATATAAATACATATGATCCCATATTTTTTATGATGATGACCATCATGCTCACCCATTCAGATTCTTCTACTAGATAGATGACATTAGCCACCAACATTCCATCTATCTCCATCTTTACTTTAGCACAGAGATTGGGGTTCATTTGATATGGGTGCTTCTTGACTAGCCTCACATCATCCACCAACTTGATGCTCATTTTTCCAAGGGAAGGGTGGGTGCATTTTATGTATTTTTATCAATTCAAGAACAAGTCCTAAAACTATTTTATGAGGCCTATAATTTTCACCAACTCTAACTCAGACTAGTAAGTGCCTATAGTGGAGATATTCAGCTCACCTTCTCCACTAATATCTACTCTAGTGATCTTAAGTGGTGCATGGTAGGGTTCATTTCTCTCTTGATGAGATTATTAAAGTTGACTTATCCCAATTTTTTCTCATTTTAAATATGTAATGGATCTTCATCATTTGGGTTGTTATCATCTATAAGGTACATAAGATTTTGTATACCTATTAGAGCCTTCGAATTGTGCTCTTTTTAGGTCTCATCATCTTCTTCATTGAAGTCAATATTGAGCACTATTTATTCAAATAATGTCATGAGTTATCATCCTTTATCCTTGAACATATCCTTTAAGTACTCTTATAGGATGGTAGTGTGCTCAAACACTGCCCTATAGATGACTTGTAATGGCTCCAATAGCTCTAGGTTCTGTGAAGAGAAGGAGAAAGTATGCACAAAACTCTTCTTAATAATCTCCCAATTTCATATCTCATGGTGTATCTAATTTACAATATAACATACTCATGCCCATGTTTTCAAAGTCTTGTAAAAGGCATACACCCATAGGCATCTTGGTGCATCCTCACTACAAACAGTCTAGGTTTCTTCACATAGATGCACATGCATGATTGGGTTTGAATCACCAGCATAAGTAGGTATGTCTAGGTACTAATTAATCTTTTAAAACCTAGTATAAATCACTACCTTCACCTCTTACTATGTTGGCAACCTAGGTCTCTACATCACCCCACCAATGAGTAGTAGTGCTCTTCAAGGTATGCACTAGTGCACCCATTTGATCTATCTTTTTTGGGATGCAATATTCAATGTCCTAGACATACTTTTCTATGGGATAGCTCCCTTCATACTTTGGAATCACTATAAGCTTCCCTTTACTAATCTAGAATACCCTTTTCCCTATCTTTTAGGTGTAAGGGACCCATTTGTTCTCAAGGTGATCAATCCTAATTAGTCTTGTCCTAACTAACCTTGGCTTGGCTGTACACACTAGGTGACACCTTTGGCCAGTGACCTCATAGGATTATTAAATCCATCACTCATAGGTAACATTAGTTGTATCAGAGGTTGATTCTCCATCTTCCCATTTGAGCATACTTTATTCTCTAAGGTTGAGCTTCTCGACACCCTATGCTATGATGTTATAGATGCAGTTGATCTCATCCTTGAGGTCAACACTTTATATGTATGGGGGCCCTTGATCACATAAAAGGGGGATCACCACCCTTTCCGTTCTATTCTCAAAATTCATATAGATACTCTTCAAGCACATATTTTCATTATTTGTATAGCACCATGGCCTTCCCAAGAATGTTGGATAGATGTCTTCTTCTGCAAACTTGATGACCTCAAAGTCAGCATGGAACTTGGTGCCCATGACATCTACAATGGTGCCCTTAAAGATCTTAATTGGTTATGCTTAGTTTTTACTATCCATGAACAACATGTGAGGTAAAGCCTCAAAGGGGCCCAAACCATATTTTCCCAAGCATTTTGAGTTATAATATTAACCTCAACACCCATATAAACTAGTACTTCACAAATTGACCATCTATTTATGGTGGCATCTATCAATAGTTCTTGGTTATAATCAACATTCTAAGTATGCCTTACTTCATTCACCCACTCCATATGTAGCATAAAAACCTCAATCATCATAGGTGTAGCCTCTACTTCTAGTTTCTTCCTTGCATGCTTTATTAACAAATCTTTCAGCAGGGGCAACATGCCTTTGATTTATAGGAAGTGCAGGATCTTGATCAATTCCTACACTTTAAGCTCCTGGTGATCTTGATTCTTACATGAAGTTGTGGCTTATGACTCTAAATTTTTAGCCAAATCAATTTTTCCTTACAAGTTCTATATTATGCTCATGGCTTATTATAAGATGTCTTTTTACCATGCAAGGTCAGGATATGACACAAATTTTAACTCCAACCATGTTACATGATTAGTACAACTTGATTCACCATACTCCAAGCATAAATCTTGGTTTGTTATAGTGGGTGGCTAAGTGGTGAACCCACTTCTTATCATGTCTTTCACCTTAGGTGGCTCCTTATGAGTCTTTTGTGGCTTAGGAATCCACTTTTCCTCTCTATAATCATGAATAAACATCATGGTACCTCTGTCTACATCAAGTTGACCTTGATTTATCTTTTTTTGCACGTCTAGGCATTCTTCAGCCAAATATGGTCCTTGACAATACCCACACATTGGGTACATGGGGCAGTCATGTTGATAGTGCTCAGTTAACCCACACTTGTAGCATGATTATGGTGGGAATATTCCTCCACCATGTCTTCCTCCTCACCCATGCATGTCTCACTAGTTGCCATAGCCCATACTATTCTATCTATAGCCTTCTTTGTCTTGGCTTACCTAACCACCACTTGATGTTGTTGAATGCCTTGTGGCTCTTTCCATGTTTTGGTGCATCTCAACAATGACTTTGTAGTCCACTATTGAGTGCATATAGGGATCACACATCTTGTATTAAATTATGGTGTTTACTTGGCTAGCATGTTGTAATAGAAGATAGTTTCATGAGTCATGTGGCCTATGACAAACCTCATAGTTAAGAAGTAGGATACATTTATTTGTGGGTATTTTTTCTTGTTATGCCCCTCCATTTCATAGTCAGTACACTATAACCCACTATAAGTGTCATACATCAAACCAGTGGTCAATTTCATTAGTTGGGAGGCCATTGATGTAATATGTGCCTCCATGAATGGGATGATCCTAGTGTTGACACTACTTACCACCTCTACCTGAAGCATGGCTTGAAGTGATATTTAGGGGTCAATAAAGGTATTCATGGATATCACTCTTTTGAATGGTACCAATAGGGCTCTAACAAACTATTACATGTGTTGGGAGGGTTGAATGTCATATGGAAGCTTTGAGAGAAGAGTTTTAAATCATGCATCATAGAGGCACACACTCTTAGATAACCCTTGACTAATTTCCTTAAGCACCGTGATGTTCTACTACTCAAACTCAAGGATATCAAACTCTTTCAAGAAGGCTTGTTTCAACACATTGTAGTCAACCATAGCCTAGTTTGAGTCAAATTTTTGATACCAAGTATGGGCGTGATCTAGCAAAGTGGTCATAAAATAATTTACATTAAATTTAACCTAAGTGATTCCCCTAGTGCACCATTGTAACTCACACTTTAGTGCATGCACCATGGTATTTTTAACTCCATGATACTCAGGCAAGTACATTATTATCTCATAGTAGACTTACCAAGGGAGTGGTGTTATGTTCTGAGGAATCTATCCCCCTTACATCTATATTAGAGGAGGCACTCCTATTCTTCCACTTTTAAGGTAGGGAATTGACCTTGATAGATTAGGTTGCACTACTAAACTTATGGGCATAGTACCACTCATTAGTGGCATCATGTCACTTCTTACAGGTTGTTTCCCAGTCAATATAGCTGACATTATCTATATGGGAATGCTTGTGCCTATGTTTATGGACCCTAGGTTGGCACTTCCTAGATTATCCATACCATTACTCAATTCATCATAAATAATTACTTACTCCATTACAAATTCTTGATCCCAATTTTGGACCATATCAAATTCTATGTTGATAACAGGTTTAGTTACCATTCTTCTTTCTTCTAGTAGAGAATCCAGCACATGAGCTTACACATTAGGTTTAAAATGGGTAGGTACCTATAGTGTTTCCTTGAGTACTACATCTTATAGGAACCCACTAAATCTTATACCCAATTATTGAGTCTAGTCTCTTACTTCTTTCTCTCTCTCTTTGTGTTGTTGCAATTCAAGGGATCCTTCCCATGCCCTTCCCACTTGTTATAGGTCATCTCAATACTTTTAGGTTCTAAATCCTCCATTATCTTATGAATTTTCTTACTATAGTTTAGCCTTTAAATCTCTTAGGTGTCAATTTACTATTATTCTTCCATCACACCTTACCTACACTTCCCCTTCTCACCTGCTATACTTGCTCATATGTGTAAGGACTTTAGCCTTATATTCTTATAGTTTATATACCATAGTCCACTAAAAGCTTATTTATTTTAGTGTTGAGCCCTCTTACGAATGTTCCCCTTGGTTCATGAATAAACTCATACTCTAATTCTTCTAGGCATGAGAAGGTTGACACTATGAACTCCAACACATAGTTGTTTAATGCACCTCCCCACCACTTATCTAAAACACATGTCCAAACTTCATCTAAGCTCTCTAGCCTATCTACATGCTTTGTGGTCCACCTAAGGAGCTATCTATAGCTTCACCTTCTAGTAGTATTTTAGGTTACCAACTATTGGTACATATGGTCAGGTAGCTTGTAGAAAAAGACTTCATATAAAGCATTGTATAAGCTGGTTTGCACTCATTTCTATGGCTTCTATCCTTTACATGTAGGATGGTTTTACATGAAACTATATTTTGATTAATTTATCTAGCACTTAATGTTCTCAAGAGATAGTCAGAGAATTACATTATTTCACCATTATAGCAATAAAATTTAACATGAGTCCCAACAATGGAACCAAAATATTGTAGAAACGTTTACTAGGTTGGCTTCTGTGCTTGGTCAAATGCTTCATTATCATGCCAAGTTAGTTTTAGACTTGGTGGAGCTAGGCATAAGGGTATTAAGGTATATTTCACAACATTTAATCATGTTATGTAAATGGCATTAGTTTTACATAAGGTTCAAACCTTGTGTACTCACCCAAAGTGTAATAGCAAAGGGATTGGATTGGTATTGGGATAGTTGCATCATAGCACAACTCAAGATTGGAAGGGGCTTAGTCATTGGCCAGAGGTATTTAGGTGGCCATCTGGTGCTAGGTTCCTCATGAGGATTTTAATAAGTGCAAGTTCTCTTAGTGTCCTAAGTCTTAAGGTGAAGGTATAAACTTGGAGGGGTTGGGCTCTTAGGGGTGCATACTATAGGAATGGCCAAGAGGGTCATTTAAATATTTAGACAAGTCAAAGGGATGGCTTAAGTTTAATAACCCATCCTCAAGATGAAACTCTAGGCATAGGTCATGGAGCCTTGGTGTATTTAGGTTTCAACCCTTAGTGCATATATAGGTTGATTGAGGTTTTTAAATAACACAAGGACACCATTAGCAACTAGTATTAAACCTCCATATCCTAATATAATATATAAGAACTAGCATAAAGATCAAACGAAACCAACTTATACGCATAATCTCATGTATATTATTAAACAAAGATTAATATTCCATTCCTTCAATAGTACACATTATTAATTTATTATTCATCAAAAAAGTTCCATATAGATAATAGAGCATATGTTCTTCCTAACTCTACTCATGCCCAACATCTCACAAGTGATCCTAGGCTATACATTCACCCTACTTAGACTAACATGCAGGATAGAGAAACTAATAGTTGTCTCATTATTTTTTAGAGATTCCCTACACTTCATCACCTCTTATTTTTCTTCAAATGTGGGTCTTATTTTATATCCAATGGGATGTATTTTTCTAGGTTGGATGGACACATGTTGAGTGCTGAGATATCATAAGTCTCTAGGCTCCACTACATTTTCTAGGGTGGATGAGTGCATGTCGTGCATTGATCTATCATTGAGGGGTCACTATCTCACATTATCCACTCTCCAACGTCCATTCTTCTTGAGCCATCACATTCAAGTCTTGGTAGGAGTGTCTTTATGTAAAAAAATGCTATATAACTACCCACTAGCTAGCATGGGATCCATAGTGACTTTTACAATTAGTGTCAAAATAAACCAAAAGGGGTGAGCAACCAATCCAAAGGTTGCCTCTCATCAAGATTGGTTTATTTGTTGTGGTTCATGTACTTGATCAAAAAATGGGTTCCAATAAATGCACCAAGTTTAGAATATAATTAGAATCATTGAAGTTAGTATTGGATTAAGCAACAATCAAGTTGAAGACACATCATAAATTTGAAAAGAGCACTAAATTCCTTGGTGATATTTTGAATAATAAAAGGTATCCACATGATAAGATAGGTCTTGAGTTAAAATAAGACCAAAAGGAAAACAAGGAGAGACAAACCTTAAAGGTTAATAGACTATCAAGAAGTGATGACACTAAAAGAATAAAGACCTATGTATAAATTATCAAATTAGAGACTCAAATTGGTCATCAACAAATAAAGAAGAGTTTAACTTCTTCAATATACAACAAAGGTAGAGGTGCATAATTCAACATCAAAAAAATAAGGTTTGTGAATCCTTTCAATGGTTATTATTTCTCATGTAATTAATATAGACATAGAGCTATGGATTGTAGACATTATGCTAGAATCAATTCCTCATAGAGGAATAAGTGAAATGCTCATTTCAATAGTGGAGGTGGAATTCTATGCTATAACTGTGATTAGAGAGGACTTATTTCAAGGGATTACAAGATCAGGCATATGAGTAAGATCATTCAAGATAAAAGGTATATAGTCATACCAATGAGAAGTGGATCAAGAAGTTAGACCCTATGGACAAGGTGAAGGAGGAGTAGAAGACTAAAGGAGAAGAATATATGTTATCTCAAACTACCTTTCACATACAAGATGAAGGCATGAAATGGTATATAGATAGTGTTTTATCAATCTACATGATAGGGGACAAGAGTAAGTTCATTTCATTGAATAATAATAATATAGGGATAGTGATAATTTAAGATAGAACTATTTCCAATATTGTTGGCAAGGGTATCTTGAGTTTGGATAATGGGAATACCAAAAAAAAGAATGTGACATATTTGGAAGGATTGAAACTTAACTTGCTTAGTGCAATTAAAATGTGCAACTAAGGACACACACTAACCTTTCATGATAGAGGGTATGATATTAGGAGATCCAAATAAGGAAGGCTAATTTTCAATGCTAAGAGGACTGAGAATAATATGTATGTCTTGAATGAGATCAATAAGGAGATATGTTTTATGATCAAGATGGATGAATGTTGGCTATGGAACATAATGCTGCACCACCTAAAATTTTATAATCTGGTTAAGATAGGACTAAGAAGTTTGTGAAGAATATGCATAAAATCACCAAACCTAAAAATACACTTTACAAGGCATGTCAACATGGTATGCAAACTAGAAGGAGGTTCAATTCTAAGGAATATTATACTACAATAATTTTATAGATAATACATAATGATATTTTTTGACCTACAAGAATTCAAATAATTAAAGGAGATAGCTACTTCATGTTACTTTTAGATGACTACACAATAATGACTTGGGTAGCATTCTTGAAATAAAATTCTGAAGCTCCAAATAAGTTCAAGACATTCAAGGCTCTAGTTGAGAATGAAAATAATGGAAAGATAAAAATGTATAAGATATAGTATAGGAGGAGAGTTTTGGTCCAATTATTTTGATGACTTCTTTGAATTCCATAGGATAAGGAGATAGTTCTCCATAGCTAGGATACCTCAGTAGAATGGGTAGTGGAAAGAAATAATAAAATAGTTCAAGAAATGGAAAGAACTATGCTAAATGAATCAAGGTTAGCTAATGGATAATGGATAGAGGTAATGAGAACAATAGTCTAAATTTTTAATAGAGAAAATATAAGGATTAATGGTAAAAAAAACCCTATGAACTGTGGAAAGGTAGACCTACTAATGTGGAACACTTTAGAGTATTTGGAAAAAATGCTTCATAAAAAATGATGAGGAAGACCTAGGTAAGTTTAATTCTAAGACTAATGAAGTAATATCCTTAGGATACTCATCAATAAGCCCAACCTATAGATGTTATAATAATAGGTTGCAGAAGATAGTGGAAAACACCAATATGAAGATTGATGAGATAACTTCTAAGAAGTCACACTCATAGTCAAAGGATAAATCAGATAAATCAAACTTCAAAAATGAATAAGAACCAATTGAGATAGATGAGTAAGAATAATAAATTGAGGAAAGATGAGATTCAAAAGGTCCTTCAAGACAGATTCAAAGAGACCATCCTAAATCACATATCATTGGCAATAAGGATATAAGTATGCAAATAAGGACAAAGTTGGTAACTTATATCAATAAAATGTTGCTCTATTGTCTAAGATTGAACCTAAAAACCTTTTATAAGCAAGAAAATACAAGTTTTGGATAGGTGATATGAATGAGGAATTAGACCATATAGAAAATAATGAGACTTGGGAACTACTTCCTAGGCCTAAAGACAAGAATGTCATTGGTGTAGACACTAGAAAACTGCACATAGGTAGTTCTAAATGTCTAATTGACTTTGGCCCACCTTGATGACCACTTAAAACATTATTGACCATTAACCTAACCTTTGAAACCTAACCAAGTCACTATTTATCTATCACTATTCACATTGTACTATTCAAAAGTACTATTTGAACACTATTAAAAAATACTATTCACTATCATTATTCACTTTAGGACTCACTGACACTATTCATGATTATATGACATGGTGACATGGTAAGTGACATGGAAGGTGATATGGCACATAACATTTCAAGTGACATGGCTTAAAGTGGGTTATCATACCTCACTTGGGACCCTTGCCAAAGGTGCTTAATGACACCATTAAGCATCACAAAGGCCCCCTCTCAAAATATGGTAGATTTCACCTCATGGGTCTATCATTCCACTTCAAATTTTGTATTTATGCATGAAAGTGGTGTCAAAATGGGATTTCCACTTCTTGAGTGCTTTAGAAAGGATAAAATGGGCATTATCTCCACCCATTTTGGACTCATTAGCAAGGTGGGAGACAAACTAACCAAGTGTGAGACCCATCACTTATGCACCCATGAGGAAAATGGTGCCACATTTTTTTGTGTACCTTCTTAAGTGGTTAGAGTAAGATAAGAAAGCAAGGTGGAAAGTCTCTTGGATTTTATTTGGTCCATGGGCATGATATCCACTAGTTTTGACCATATATGCAAGGTGGGAGACACACCAACCAAAATGGGAGACCCATTAACCAAGTGGAAATCCCACTACCCTTATCCCATGACTCATTTATGAGCCCACTTGGAAAATGGTGCCATATTTCATAATTCCCTTCTTTTGACATGTTTCTTGACTTCAAATGCTATAAATATGACCCTCCCCCTTCACCCATGGGTTAAATTGGTTTTTGGTTAGAGCATTTCATCTTGTAGGTCATCCACTTATGAATGAGGTCATCAACTTAGAGAAAATAATTCAAAGCAATGAAGCTTTGTCAAAATTATTGCAGGGTTCCACCTTCAACATCATCAATAACATCAACAACATCAACAAATCTCCAACATAATTTTGTTTATTTTCTATTTCAATTATTCCCTTAGTCTTTCCTTTTCATTACCTTGACCTTTACCCCTTTTACCTTTGAAATCTTAATCCATTTACTCCCTTTGCCATCTTGAACATCTTTATCCATTTACACCTTTTCCATATTTACCCTCTTTATTCCCTTACCTTTTTAACATCTTGCCTAATTACCTTCTTACCTTCTCAACCATTCACCCCTTTTACCTTTTACCATCTCAATAATTTACCAAAAAACCAACCAAACCATCTTTTCTCCATCCCTTGTCAAATTACCAAACCAAAACCATAACCTTGATTTAATTAATTTTCATCATTAGTTGCTTTTATCTAGTTATCTCTAGAAAATCATTTATCTTTCTTGTATTTAATTTCAGTTTTCCTATTATTTAATACAAGTTCATTATTATTTATGTTTCAACTTAATTATTTAAAGTGGGTGGATTGACAACCTCCTAGGGTGCTCACACTTCAAGGATCTAGCTCATGTTACGAAATCCACCCAACTACTTATCTAACAAATAAGTTTTGTTTAAGTTCTTTCTTATTGTAGGTTATTCCTTCCTAGCCAAATAGGAATTTTATACTTCATATGGATTCAATGCGTGCACATTAAACTAGGTTTTTCTACACACTCTTTTTGTTTATGTTTTTATCTCTTTCTTTCACATTAAATAAAAAATGAAACTTTAGAGTATAACATCTTGGCATTCCCAATGGGACCCTAGAGTTTTCTTGGGTTCATAGCTATTTTAGGACATTTGGAATTGCATTAGTGAAAATCATTTAGTTTCTTTCTTGGAAAATTAATATTTATTTCTTTCTTTACAAAACATAAGTTTTAGTTAATTTTTTTTTAGAAAATGTTAACTTTTATTTTCCTTGCATGTCTAAAAGAGAAAATTAAGATAAAACAAGTAATCATCCTAGGATTAGAAATTTCATTCTCATCTTGCACTTAGGTTGCATTTAGATATTTTGTTTTCATTTTAAAAAATCTGAAAATTTCACTTTGGATTTAAAATTAACTTTCATACATTACTTGTTTGCTTGTATTAGTTCACCTAGATCAATTGATCAAAGAAAATTAATCATAGAATCACTTATGTTACACAAACCAAAGCACATTCACAATAAAACATCAAACATACTTGAGACAAGGCCCGACTGGGATTTAATCACCCAATCGATCACTTTACCCTTTCTTGGATATCATACTTGGTTTTAATCACCAAGAAGATAGCCCACTCAATTCTCTGGCTAAGTATAAACTCTAGATAGGCAATATACTGATTAAGCACTCACACTAGCTACGAGATTATGAAGTGAGGGGAGCAATCCCCAAGTACTAAGCCACATACCTGATCCAATACATATTTCTCTCTTGATAACCTAAACACAACCCAAAACCAAGCATAGACATCTTTATAGGACCTATTCTATAAGCCAAACTTCTATCACACAACTTAAGGCATAAGCCAAAAGTAATCTAAAACAAAATCCTAGGATTTTAATGCACTCTAGTGTTTGTATTATTTGTCTTGGAAATTTTAATTTCAATTTATATTTGTCTGAGTTGTGAGTTTCATTCCATTTTCACATGGTTTTTACTCAATAGCATTTAAAAAACCAAACCAACCAGGAACCACTTTCCTCCTCTTCTTCCTCCATGGAGTACACATTAGATGTTGAGGGTTCACCTCACACTTCCACTCCTCTTACCATACCTAGGGTAGTTTCCTAAGGTGATGTAGACTTTGACAATTTTCTTGATAACAACCCCATTTCCCTTCAACATTACCTCCAAACTTTGAACTATCACCCTCTTACTTTGGCTCATCATAGTGACCCACCTCTTGGCATGCCTTCTCATCTTATGGTTGGCTATACCTCGACCCATCATCTTATCACCCAAGCATACTCTTCAACAAACCCAACACGTGATCAAACACCATTTACATCATCAAACAATCCAACTAATGAATAAATACCCCCAACCAATACCCAAACATTACCTACGTCAACCCATATCCCATCCACCATAGGAACAACTTTGCCACTTGCTACCCAATCTTCATCCACCATGAGAATACCTTATACCCATGTTATTACTACCCTTTCCATCATAACCAACTCACTCATCTCCATATGGTGCTTTCCATATGTTCCACCTTACCACCTATCATCACTATGGTCACCACTCACCTTCAACCAACTAACCCACTCATCACTTCAACACCATACATAAACCAACCAACATCAACTCTTCAACACATACCCATGACATCTTATCAATATGCCAAATCATACATGCCTCCACTCATAACCCAATCTTATGTGCCCCTTAACCCACATGCAAAATCCTTAACCCAATCTTATCAATACATGTCATCATCTCATCTATCCGCTAGCTATTCACACATCACCCAACCCCCAAAAAACATGTCATACAACTATGTACACCAAAAACCTAAAATAGACTTAGTCAAGATGATAATGGAAAAAATGACCATACTTGAGTCATCCATCTTTGGATCACATAACCTTATCTCTTATGACCAAATCTGAAATGAACCTATCCATCAATTCCTCTTTAACCATAAACTCCTTAATGAGAATTACCAAAATTCTCCAAATTCCAAAGCAATGAGGACCCTCAACAACATCTATGAGCATTTAGGTATTCATGCTACTTGATTGATCATGATGACACTCTTCTCCTCTATACCTTTCTTATGTCATTATCCAGACTAACATTGGATTGGTATAGTGCCATCCCAAAGCATTCCATTTTCTCCTTCACCCAACTAGCCCAAACTTTCTTGGATCACTTTTTGATTAACATCTCCAAGAAAGTTTCTATCTATGACCTCTACTCCATTTAACAATTTGAGGATGAATCCATTTCCAATTTTGTGGCTCATTGGAGGAGCATAATTAATCAATTTTTCTTTTCCTTACCTTAGCTTGAACTCGTAGAGCTATTTGCTCAGAAATGTGCCAAGCATATCACCTCCACACTATATTTTTAAAGCTTATAAACCTTTGATGAAGCTTTTACCTAGAAAATAGATCCATTGATGAATGGAACTTAAAATTAAATAATAAAAACTTAACTTACAAACCCAATAAATCCTCTTCTTTCAAATCAAATAACTAATCCAACCATCCCAATACCAAATCAAAGGCAACTGTGAACTCGGTCATAATTAAAATTGTTCCCCCTAATATAAACCAAGCCAACTCAACCAATTCCTCTAACTTTTCCAACACCAACCAACCAAATGGAAACCAAAATTGAGTTGCCCCAAACTAGTACACTCCTTTAGGAGAATCATATTTGTCAATTTTTGACAAACTTATTAAATATAACATCATACAACTTCCAGCTTTCAAATCACCCCAATAATTCTATGCTTCTTTCCTTTTACCAAGATGGTACAATAAGAATGATTCATGTGCCTTCCATTGTGTGATAGGACATGATATCAATTGGTGCAATACCTTTAAGAACCTTGTCCAATCCCTCATTGATAAGGGGAACTCACATTGGATAATCCCAATGCACATCCTAATCAATCCCTTGACATATTCCTCAAACCTTTTCCCAATCATGCTCCTTCTACCCATTATCATGATAACAAACTATAACCCTCTCACTCTTATGAGGCACATACTATCAATGTGGTTACTAATGAACCCATTATTGAAGAAATGATTACCTCAATTGCCTCTTCCCCCATTACACTAATGAAAGTGGTGGGCTCACCTTTTATTCCTTTGAACACCCAAATAGAAGAACCAACTAACCCTATCCCTTCATGTAATGATACCTTAGCTCAATCTACCTCTCCTTTCATGAAAACATCAAAAGAAGCCACCTTGGGCTTAACTATTTCTTCTTCCACTCCACCCATTCAAGTGGTAAAATTACCCTCTATTCCTTTAAAACCCTAAATAAAGGAAGAAACCATATCTATACCTTCATTGGGGGATACCACATATATCTCCCCTATCATAGAACCATCCATTCCTTCTTTGTAAACTATCCCATAAGAAAAGATAACTTCCATCAAAGACAAAGGTAAATAAACTATTCCTTCTCCTCCACTCAAAGGCTTAACCTTTGAAATCAAGACCCAAGTAGCCAAACCCCATTACATCATAAAAACCAAAGAAACCAAAGAGGTAAAACCAACTAAAGGCCCAAAACATCAAATTTTACCTCCCTCAACCTTAACCTCCATTTTGGGGCCTCATCCCTTTACCTTGAGCAAGAAACCCATTATTATTACCAAAACCCCACCACCTCTATTGGTTACACCTTCATACTTACTTTTAAAGCACCTCTCCTTACCACACCAAAAATACCTAAACTACCTACCTTGAGATCCTCCATGTCTATCTCATCAACCTCCTTACTCAAACCAAATCCATCAAGTAAGCATACCAGTTTAGTACCACCTAAGGCACCCATCACCAAAATTGATTCCAAAAAACCATCTACCTCAACACCCAAAATAAAAACCATTAAATCTTTACCACCTTTAGTTAAGTCCTATTCAACCATTCTTCAAAGGTTATTTCAAACCTCTTCCTTAAGCCTATCACCCATAAAACCCTTTGAACCTTCACATCCCAAATCGTCATGGTTCAATGATAATTTGATTTGCCTATACCATATGAAACCTAGCCATGATACGTAGAACTAAAAAGCTCTCCAAACTCTTATCCACTGATTATATGATGAAGATAATCTATTAAGAGATGAACCTCCTATGTCACCCATACTAAACCAACCATCACCCACACCTACTAAACATGGCAAACACTTACCCACTCCTTCATTCTCACCTAAAAGTGAAGAAAAATCTACTACCTTAACCTCTCCTACTATCCATACTATCAATGTGGTCACTCGATCATAGAAAAAAGATAAAGGGAAGGCTAAGGTGTCTATTTCTTAGACTTACCCCTCTTTTAACTCCCAACCAACCCACACCCAATTGTATCCATCTTCAACCAAACCTGGTGTCTATTTTAGGTTCCCCCTAATTTAGCCTTTTGATGTCAATTTAGAGAGCTATCCTCATACAATTTCATTAGACCCTAGCAAAAATTAGCTTATATGAGTTGATCTCTACCTTACCCCATCATCACCAAGCACTCATAGAGGCTTTATAATCCATCAAGGTCCAACCCAATGACCCTCAACTTGTAGCCACCTTTGTTGGTGCCCTTCATTAAAATTCCAATCTTATCACCTTCAAGGATTCAAAAATACCTTCCATTCATCCTGAGGACCCAAATCCCTCACTCTTTATTATAGCTTACATTGACTAATCTCATATCAAATGGGTCATGATTGATGGGAGAGCTAGAATTAACATCATCTCCTCTCATGCCTATTAAAAAATCAACTTATCAAATAATGTCATGTATAAATCCTCAATCATCCTTTGCTCCTTCAATGATACCATGACCACTAGCTTGGGAACTGTTATCCTTCATATCCATGTAGGATCTGGCATAGTCCCTAAAATTTTCTATGTCATGTAAGGATAATTCTAATACAGCATCTTGTTGGGATGACCTTGGATTCAATCCATGGGATGCATTCCCTCTACCTTTCACCATCATATCAAGTTTGAGCATGAGGGCCAGGTCATCACCATCCAAGTAGACCCAAGCCCTTTCTCAACATGCAACATGACATATCACCCCAATGATGTCCTCATACCCCCATCTAGCATACCTTCAATAATTATACCCAAAAAAAAAAACCATCAATGAATCATCAACTAGCTCATCCATCCCTTCTTCATAGATCCTCATAGAGGAGCCCTTGGAATCTATGTTCCAACATCTCTCATTAGGGGAATATCGCTTTCTATCTCTAGATGCTTTCCCTACTCTTCAAAAATATGGGAACCTCAAATATTACCCTTCTTATGACCCTAAAATCAAAACCATAATCCCTTTTGGTCCCCCTAAGCATCAAATGAACTTTATCCATGGGGGACTTGATCGACCACTTCTTGTTCCCACCACTACCTCTTCCATCTGACCATTTACCTATGATTTTTCCTACCTATGCAAACCAACATTCAATAAATTATACCTTTATAGGTGTGCCTAAAAGGTATTTGGCCTTGGTAGATATGAAAAAGGACCTCATGAGTTACCTTTGATCAAAACTCAAAAACCTCATGAGTCATTTGGCCTTGGATTTGTACCACCTAAAGAACCTACCAATTCACCCAAACCTATTGACACCATCAAAGAAGACATCCCCTCATCACCAACCCAACCTCCTTAAAAGTCTAAGGATTTTAACATCATTCCTCCTCACTTTTTTTTAGCCAATATAGTTATTTTGGGCCCTTTGACCTATCAAAATGATGGCCAAATTAAAACTCTTCCTCTCATTCATCTTGAAATGGTAGGAAATGATTCTCCTACCATCAACACCATCCAACATCAAGATGATGATTCCATAATTACCTACCTTGATGTGGGGGATTTTTCTATCCACAAGTCCCTTCTTCTTGAGAACCAAACCATGTTAATGAATCCTCTATCAATGTCAACTTGGGTACTCAAGATAACCCTTGCATTGTCAAAATAGGTCAATCTTGAATGCCATAGAATAACAAGATTACCATTCTTTCCTTCATGACCAAATCATAGCATTTGCTTGGTTATATCAAGATATGCCCCAAATTGACCCTTTTATTTATCTCCACAACATTGTCACTCATCTTCATGCTAAGCCTATTCAACAAAAGATTTATAGGATGTACCCTCATATATCCCTTCTAGTCAAAGAAGAACTTTAGCATCTCCTAGCCATTGACTTCATTCAACCCATCAACTATCCAAAATGGGTTTCTAACATTTATACCATGAACAAATATACCAAGGAACTTCATCTTTGTATCAATTTTCATGACCTCAGTCTTGCTTATCTAAAGGATGACTTCCTTTTACTAAACATTAACCAATTTGTTGATCTTATAACTATCCATGAGATGTTATCTCTCAAAAACTGGTTTCTTATGATATAATCAAATTTTGATTACTCTCAAGGATCAACATAAAAATTCCTTTATCACCCCTTGGGGAAGCTTCTATTATTAGGTCATACCATTTGGTCTAAAGGCTGTTGGCACAACCTACCAGTGAGCCATGACCTACATCTTCTATGACCTCATCCACACCATCATAGAGAATTATGTCAATGATCTCTTGGGAAAATCCAAATATTGAAAGGGTCATCTAAAAGTTCTTGACATTATCTATTTCTCTAATTTTTTTGCTATTTACATTCATAAGAAAGAAGAAACTAAGGTTAAAGGTCTTGGGTTTGACGTTACTCAGATTTAGTGTGCACCGTATCCAACATTGTGGGAGCTCCTCTTTAGTTATGGAGGAAACACTTGCAGTAAGAAAGAAAACTCAAACAAGGAGAATGTTAGAAAAAGATATGGTGGATTGCCAAGCTATGCGCTTAGTCCTAGAAGCATAAAGCTCCTTGAGGGATGGCAGTCCATTATTTAAAGAAAAGAGTGTTATTTAAAAAAAATGATAACAGACTTAGAAAGAGAAAACTAGATAGCGTATACATGTTCCCTATAGTCTATGAATGTTATGAAATGTTGGATGGAGGTTTTGTCTGGTCTATGGGCTATTTGGATAGGTTTTGTGGTTTGCTAGTCTAGAATATAGTCACCAACATTGGTTTGTGTACCAAGGTCAGTGGGTAAAAGATGCCGACATTGGTTATGTTGCTGATGTTGAAAGGGGTGGTAAATTTTGGATGGGTTTTGGAATATTTCTGTGATGGACAAAAGAATTTTTGGGAATTAGGAGGTTTGTGCAGGGTTATGGTAAGGTGAATAAGGTTTGAAGAAGGGTTGAGGTAGAGGATAGGTGTGAGAAGAGGATAAGAATAAGAGGAAGGCCTTTCAACCTCTCCATAGAGGAAGTTGGGTCTCTTAACAATATTTACAAATATCAAATGGAAACCAATTAACAATGTGTTCTAAAATATTGAAATGAGAAGTAGAATACTTAGCTCTATTAGTTGAAGAACCAGAGGTGTCAGGATGCTTATTCCCATTGTGGCTGATGTTGAGGTCCTTGTACAGTGTTTCAATCTAATCTCTGGAATGACTTGTGCAGAGCTTTTATAGCCAAGAAAATGATAGTTGAGTTTTGATGCTTAATATCAGAGTGTGTGCATCAATTTGTAAAGAGGTAGGGGGTAGCTCAATGTTGGATCTAGGATTATGTAACCAACATCGGCAATCTCACTAGCATCGGCCAATGGTTGACCGATGTTAGTGGAGAGAGAATAGGTAAAACAACTATTTTTAGCTCTTTACCCATTTCTCCACCTACCAAGTGCCTTTTCCATTGGAGAACAATCAAACCACGGGCTTATAAGGCATGGGAGTTGGTTAGGAGGTTAGGATGGAGTGAGAATAGGTCATGGGTAGTTAGGATTTAGATGACCTAGTCTTAGGGTGACTCATAGGGTAAGAAATGGTCTTAGGGTAAGGTGTTTAGGTGAGGTGTCTAGGTGAGGTGTCTAAGGTGACAGGGGTTTAAGTGTGGGTTAGGAGTGTTAACATTTAGAAAGGGACAAAGGGGGGGTTGACATGATATTGGTGTCTACATTTGCCCCTTTTTGTCTTGTGGTTTATCCTGACGAACTGTAAGACAAAAATAGATGTAGGTTACCCCAGGTATGTGATGAGGTATTCCCCTCTCAAAGTGGGAGTTGAGAGAAGGGAATTCAAAATTGAGTGCCAATTTGATAGGAATTAGATGGGTAAGGTGAGGTTAGAGTGTAAACATTGTAATAGTTGAGATTACGCATATGCCACTTCACTTGATAGGTAGGTCAAATTGTCATAGGCAAGGTCAAAGAGGACTAAAATTGAAGTAACCAAGCCCTAGCCTATTAGTGGTAGCTGATTGGGTTAAATGATCAAAGTTATAGCTCTAGTGGTCAAGGAGGACTAAAATCAAACTAATCGGTCCCCAACTTATTAGTGGCAACTGATTGGGTTATATTGATCAAAGTTGTAGCTCTAATGGTCATCATGTTCCAAGTATTTAGGCTAGAAAGTGCTCCTAGAAAACAAAAAAATGTCACAAATATTAGGGATCAACTTGGTCACGATCTAACAATAGGTGTGAGGGTCGTGGACAATTTACTAACTATTCATGAGGTAGCATATGCAATCAAAACAACCAAGGTAGAGTTGTCTTGAAAGTGGTCATGGTCTGAGGGGATAGTCGCAATCTCTAAGGTCATTTGTCAAGGTGGGATAAGATATAAGTGATCTCAAGTGTTGTTTGTTATGGTTAAGGAGAGGTATATGGTCTCTAATGTGCCCCATGAGGAGTCTAAGGTGACTTCTATAGTGTCAAGGTTGGTTGTTTGGGCATGATTTTGGGCAATTTTTTAAAAAAAGACCTATGTTTTGAGGTTGCTGACGTTGGTTAGGAAATTGATGTTGGTAATATAGAAAAGCATTTCACTACCGATGTCGGTAGATATTGCCTGATGTTGACAGACTAGGGCATGGTTTTATCGACATCGGTGGAATGTCAAACCTAACAAAAGTAGATTCATGGCCCACCAAAAGTCATTTATGACTTTTGAAGTGTTAAAAGAGAGAGCTCTGAGTTTTTGAGTGATAAAGACCTCTAGTTGTCTGTGGTAGTAGTGCTAGGTGCCAGGTTGTGAGTGGTAAGGAGTATTGGAGTGTTGGTGAGTGATTGGGAGCATTGTGGGCCCCCAGTGATTAGATTGAGGAGGCATGGTAGACGGAGATGGTAGACATTAGAGGAGGCCCTGCAAGAGGACCACCACCATTGGCACCCATTATACCACCTCAACAGTGATGACGAGATGAGGTAGGATGTGTTTTTTGAATATTTGATTGATTTTGGAGTTGATTTTATTTTTTATAATTTTTAGTGAACGATCGGGGGGTGAGCGTAACTAGAAGGGTGGTTAGGTTAGGTAGGGTATTTTAGGTATTTTTAGGAATATTTTGGGGTGAAATGGGCAAGAAATGGGGAAGCCCTAATTTTTAGGGCTCACCTCATTCAGCCCAAGGGCCAAACCAATCACTGACGCTGGAGGTTCTATCACTGTCGATTAGTTAGGTGCTGACATCGGTTAGTTAGGTGCTAACATCAGTTATGTTAGAGCCATCATCAGCACACTAACCAATTTTGATTTCTTATTAAAGGTTAAAAGGGTTGAAAGTGATAATCTGGAGGGGCTGAAGTCATGTCGATGCACTTTCGAGTGTAGTAGTGTAGGATAGGCGGTGAGCCTAAGGTTCAGGATAGGCAGTGGGCCTAGGGTTTTAGGGTAGTTGGTCCATTAGGTAGATGAATGGATGAATGGCTGAGCTAACCTTAGAAGACCCCATGTCAACTGAATGCTACCTACATATCCCCTATTTTAAGGGCCTCAAGCCAATGTAGTTCTCCCAAAAGGGAAGAAGAGTCAAAGAGGTTGTTAGTTGTTTGTGTAATGTAGGCTAATGTTGTTGCATGTTTGTTGGTTAGATGTAGGCTAGGCAGACATTAACGCTTCAAGATCATCTCCTGACATTACTAATGTGGATGCATTGAGACATCACAGGAGATGAGTGGGCACATATGGCTGTTGTAAGGCTCGGTGGGTTATGACAATATTGTCGAGTTGCCATGGATGCCAGTTTGATTGTGGCATTGATCAAGTAATGGGATCATACCACTAACACCTTTCATCTACCAATCAGAGAGTTGACTGTGATAGTAGAGGATGTGTATTAGATTTTGCAATTACAGATACATGGGTTAGATTTATATGCATGCTCTACAGAGGAGCATGACATACATATGGTTACATTGTTGGGGGAGCATGCTATTGAGGTGACCTACCATTTAGTAAGTTTTGCATATGAGCTGATTTATGTTGTGGATGAGGATGATCATTGACTAGCCATCCTAATGATGATCGGCATCACTATTCACACCCTTCTTGATGTAGAGGGAGGGAGATTCCTGATCATGATGACTGGGGTTTTGACAGACATGATAGTGGAGCAGATAGTTTTTGCATGGGCTCTAGTATTTTTAGCTCAATTATATAGGGAGCTGTGGGGGATAAGTCAGTGGTAGTGGTATAGCTTGTGTGGGCCACCTCCTGCACTATTGGGTGTATGAGCACATAGTGGTTATATGACCTCTTGGCCTCCTAGTAGCGATCCAGGCTAGCTTTAGAGTTGGTTTTAGGTGGTGGTGAGAGGTCATGGCACAGACACATGTGGATGCCATAGTCTGAGATATCAATTACTATAGAGGGGTACTGGATGCCCTCATCCTAGTCGATATCATTTGGAGGCCATACCTGTTATATCTAGCATTCAGAGATTAGGCAGAGCAGCTGGTGGGGGTCTAGAGCTTGTAATGGGTGAGAGGTAGGTGAGTAGGGGAGCTCGAGAGAGTTCCTATTGAAAGAGTGCAGCATCAGTATGGACTTTTATAGGATGTGCCACCTACTTTTCCATAGTACAGATGGGATGATATTGAGGTGCCCCTCCCACTACCAAAGGAGATAGAGTGGCTAGATTTTGAGGAGATACATGTAGGTCTAGGTGTAGTAGATCCAAGGTGTACAGTGGCATACTCAACTTGTTGGGCAAGTCACTATGCTAGGATTTAGAGAGGACCACCTCCCAATCTGTAGATAGTCAGTAGAGAGAGGGATGCCGCTATCCAAGAGAGAGATTCAGCACAAACACAAGTGGCAGTGCTTCAAGGATAGGTGATAGTTTTAACAGCACAGGTGGCTGCCCTGATAGGGTAGGTTACTACATTACAGGGGCAGTTGGCCATAGCCTAGGCATAGGTATTAGCAGGATAGGGTTTTGGAGGGTAGGGCACTATTCAGCCACCATCACAATAGCTAGTGCAGCCACCATTTCAGTAGCCACCTTAGCCACAATGATAGAGTTCTTTATAGGGCATGGCATCGAGATCGATGGGTCCACCATAGACTATACCTATATCTAGGTACAATATTGCATTGGATGAGAATGTGTATTATGAGGGTCCCATCAGGGAGTTTCCTTAGATCCAGCGATACTCTGAGATGCTTGCTCAGTAGAGATCTATGTCGCGTGCCACTACCTCTAGTTCTCAAAGATGATGATGGTCAGAGGGTGGAGATGATTCAATGTCTTCATGACCATGACCACCACCATATCCTTGAGGGGTTTGTGGTTAGTTGAGGTGTATATATATACCAGCCTATGTGCCATTGACATGAGATGTATATACATTTTGAGAGAGGCACATATATATTATACTGTTTTAGATATTTTTGATCTATACCTTCATTTGACAGTTATATATAGATGAGATGTTTGAGAGATTGACATGCTATAGTTGTGACTTTGTGTTAGTTGTTTTGGTTATGTTAGTCTTTTTAGCATTTCCCATATGTGTGATGGTACATGCTTGAAATGATGAGTGTATGATGATGTTATAGTCTTTTCCATATTGTGTGATGGTGTATGCTGTAACATAGGTTATGTGGTTTTTCATCCTTAGCAATTTTCCATATTGGTGATGGTGTATGCTAAAAATGAAATGAATTTATTTATGCTTCAGCAAGTTTCCATATTGGTGATGGTATATGCTTGACATAAATTGTGTTTGGTTGATAGTTTCCATGTGTATTGTTTTCTATAGAAACTAATGTGAATGGGCTATGATAGTTTCCATGTGTATTGTTTTTTATAGAAACTAATGTGAATGGGCTATGATAGTTTCCATGTGTATTGTTTTCCATAGAAACTAATGCAAATGGGCTATGATAATTTATATAACACAAATTGGTATTTGTATTAAATAAATCATGATGTTATGTTAGTGGTTTAGAAAATGTTGTGGTTGTATTGGCATGTGACAAAGGTGTGTAAGAAGTGAAAGTCACGTTGCTCTTTCATTGACAAGGACCATAATGATAGCATAGATAGGGTTTTTGCAAACAAAATCCCCATTCATGCATTACCTCATTGACCATTGGTTTTGTGTTAGAGAAGTACCTTAATCACTTGATGTTAAGTGAGCTCAAAATCTCTTGGGTATTTTGGGGTAATAGGTGTGATTATGTGATATGTGAGGATAGCGTAACCCTTTTTAGCAGGGATAACTTTGCCCCTTTTATAAGTGACCCTGAGAATGACTATAGGCAAGTCCATGACTTAATAGTTTGTCAGTCAGTTTTTTTTTGGGTAGACTGATCAATGCGGGAAGTCTACTTGGGGATGTTTTGTTTTGTGGTCATATGAAGCTGATCGATGTGGGAAGCTTTTGAGATGGTGCTATTTTTGTAGCAAAAGTTGGGCATAGCTATCCTTCAAGGGATTGGTCTATATTTTTCTTTATATGTTTGATTTTGTCAAATAACTATCCTTCAAGGGAGTAGTCTACTAATTATAGCAATAATGCAGTTGTCCTTCGAGGGAGTAGTCTACATTTATAGTTTATGACCTTGTAATATTTTGTTAGGCATCCTAGTTTTATGTTTTTTTTTACTAAAATTTTAGTCATGGACTAGAATATAGAGGTTTAGAGGTTTCCATTTTATTAGGACAAAGCATTAATGCTTAAAAAAGGGTTAACTAATTTTTGTAGGGAAAAAGGGTTGAAAGGAATAAGAATGAGGATGACGTGAGTTGCTCAAGGGACAAGCTCAAGTTAAACATCAAGTGAATGATTACTTGGTTAATAGTAGAATGGTCATAGATGTAAGGCATTAAGGGGCTCAAGTTCTAGCTGGCCTTTGAGAAAAGAGAGATGATAAGTCCCTGATCCATACTTGTGCATTATTATGTAAAGTCTAAGCCAATTAGGAGAAAACTTGCCTCATTTTCTTCTTTCCATATTGGTCACATGTTGGTTTTATTTAAGGATGAGATCTTTGATTTTGAAATCTTGCTCTTTCAAGTTTTTGTTGTAGGCACGCTTGATGCGATGTTGGATGTGAAGTAGGTTAGCATGTTGTTGGCATTTGATACAATGACGAACATAGTTACTGTAGTCTTGGTTAAGAGTGGGCCAATAATAGCCTAGGTGGAGGATGCACTTTGTAACCACGTTATCACTAAAATGTCCTCCACAAATTCCATCATGGACTTGTTTGATGATAGGAGATGTCTCAGTGGTGGTTAAGCAAGAGAGAAGGAGGCCATTGAGACCTCATTTGTAGAGAAGACCCCCTAGCATGGTGTATCGAGCAGTTCTCTTGATAAAAGCCTACCATCTATTGCTAGAGAGGTGAGGAGGAATGATAGAATAAGTCAAGTAGTCAACAAGTTGTTTATACCAAACGTCATATGGACTAGAGAGGTCAAGAGGGATTGCCCCTGAAGATGTTGGTTGAGATGTGCCCAAGATAGAAATCTTGGGCTTTGGTGGTGGAGAGGGCTTGGTGAATGGATATGTCCAAGGGATAGAAACCTTCTCTTTTCCTTTATCCTTTAGAGTTTGGGACCTGGTGGCCACATTAATAGTGTTGATTTTGAATAAAGGGGGAGAAGGTGGTAGAGGGACCACAGTCTCGCGTTGGGATCCAAATTCAAGTGAGGAGGTTTGGGAGGCATGGGATGGTGTTAGTGGTTTGTCAAAAGGGTGGTCAAGAGGATCTTTAATGAGAAGGGTATCCTTTTCTAGGTGTTGATGAATGACAACCTTAAGAGCACAACAATTCTTAGTATCATGCCCAGGTGTGCGATGATATGCACAAATTTTAGTGTAACCAAACCAAGATGGTTTTGGTTCAAGAGGTTGGTATGGCTTAATGGATGGGAGAACAATGCTAGACAACTAGAATAATTAGTGTAACAGTGAAGCATAAAAACCCACTAATGGGTCTGCATTCATTATTGTAGTAGGGATTGACAACTTTTGTTTAGGAGTTGTAGAGGAAGTTTTTCATACCACCTTTTTGGTTGATGGTGTGGCTACATGCGTAGATGGCACTTTCTTGGTGAGAGGTGTCAAAATTTTTGGTGGAAGTATGTTTTTGATGGGTAGAGGGAGTAATGGAGGCAATTTGTTTTATGTGAGGTGTTGGAGTAGGGAGCACTGTTATTAAAGTAGAAGGATGTGGACCCAAGATAGAGGGTAATGGTGAAGGTGGGGGAGGAATTCTCCGATGTGGTTTAGCACCCTTCTTTAGTATGGTATGAGGACCACTATTGTGTGGGGAAAGGTTCAAATCTAACTTCACTTGTGGGTGAGTGAGGTTTGATACAGAGTGAACATTGAGAGATTTAATCTGTTTCGACATGGTGGATGCCTGTAAGGGTTTGGGTTCAGACGTGGAAGGATGAGCTTCTAAAGATTTAGAAGTGGAAGCCTAATCCTCATCAGAGACTTTGGGGTGAATTATCATAGAAGGGTTGGCAGTATAAGGTAGAGTGGGATGTGTAAGATAAGGATCCTTAAGTCACTCCCATAGTGACTCATGTTCTAGGTTCCTAGAATGTAAAAATCTTAAGTTTTCTTCCAATCAAGAGAAAGGTTTAGATGGCATCACGCAAGGTCTTATAGTCAGTATTTTGGAAGATTTAGGCAATTGTGAGAGTGAAAACATGTTGGATGTAGCAATCACGGGCCAAAGATGAGAGAGAACCATCACCAGATCTTTCTCAGCTGAAGTGGGTGAGGTAGTGAGTTCTTCTCTCGATGGAGAAGGGATTAGAGAGTTTGGCTCTTCAAGCAGATAGAGTGCAGGGATGATCATGCCCTCCACGTGTGGTCTAGGAGTAGGTAAAGTATGATCCTCCATTGGTAATAAGAAGGATGAGGGTGGGGTCACTGGTGTTGGTACCATCAAAGCATCCTCCAATATGGGAGAGGTCAAAGTAGACTCCCCTACATGTGAAAGGGGGTGGATGGAGGACTATCCTCCATCAATGGAGGAACAATAGGAGAAGGCTCCTCTAAAGGGTGAAGTAGAGGGATTATGGCCCCTTCTACATGAGGGAATGAGGTATGAATTGTAATTTCTTCTAATGGTAGAAGAAAAAGGAAGGTGGGGGCAAGAGAAATAGATAATACGGGATCCTCACGAGGTAGAAGTATGGGTAGAGGAGGTGTTTGATGTCATGGGGGTGATATGGGTAAAACGGGTCCATCCATGTGAAGAAGAGGGTAAGGAAAAAGGAACTCTTCATTGCATGGGGGTGGTATGGGTAAAATAGGCTCTTCTACTCGTGGTGGAGAAATGGGTTGACCAACCTCTTCAGATTGTGGGAGAGGTTGGATAGGAATGAAAGGAAAGACCATGTTGATCGTGCATATGTTGCATTCTTGAGGGTCATTAGCCATGGTTTGAACATTGTTTTGACTTGGGGGATGGTTAGGAAAAGGTTATCTAAAGACATCTATATTTTGGTTGGTTAGGGCATTAGGGTTATCAAAAACAATGTCCCCTTTGTCTAACATGTCTTAAACAACATTTTTCAGGGTTTTGCAATTATCTGTGTCATGACCCTTGACACGATGATAGTTACAAAAGTCATTTTCCCTATACCATGTAGGGATGGCTCATGAGGGATCAAATTGGATTGGTTAGATTTGAGGGAGGTTGAAGACTCCCTACTTCACTAAATTATCTAATACAGAAGCATATGATTCTCCTATGGGAGTGTATCATCGCTGTTCATACTGTTGTTGGAATTGTCTAGTGATGCTTTGTGAAGTAGAGGGTTTAGATTGGTTAGTTATGGTAGAAGATGGTGATCTGAGGACCACAACATTCATTGATCCCTTAGACTTGGAGTGGGAACAAAAAGGTTTAGAAGAAGATGGGTCATTAGATTTTGTGTTGGTATTTTTCCTATGCAATTTGACCCTATCTTCTTCGATTATGCGGAGTTTAAGCTTTTGGGCCATAGTGAAAGCTTCATCGAATGTGCAAAAAGTTTGAACCCTACAAAGTGGACGAGATGTGCTTGGTACATGCTCTTGAAAAGTACTCAATGAGCTCAAGTTGAGGTAGTGAAAAGGAGAGTTGGTTGATCAAAACTCTCCAACAGGAAACAAAGTCTACTATTGACTCATCCTTGAATTGTCTAATAGAATAAAGGTCTGTGATGGAGACCTTCTTGGTAATATTAATTGAGAAATGGTTGAGGAATAGTTGAGCGAGTTGAGTGAAGGTGAAGAGAGAATGACTGGTAATGGAGCTATACTAGTCAAGGGTGGCACCAGAAAGTGACATGGGGAATGTGTGGAGTAATAATGCATCATCATGGGCTATGAGGTAGCAAGTGTGTCTAAATGCTTGCAAATGTTGTTGTGGGTCCTCTTTACTCTAAAAGTGAGTAAATTTTGGGAGTTCCCACTAGCTAGGGTATGGTTGAATGGGAACTGAAGGGTGAATGGGTTCATTGTAGATTTGTTCATATGAAAGAACACTCCTTGAACTTGAAATAGATGTCTCAAGGTTGGACATCTTATCCATTAGCATCTTTATTAGATTGGTAGATGGATTGGCATGAGGGGCACCCCCTAAGTTATAGGGTACTTGAAAGGCATTGGGAGGGGCATATGACATAATTGGTTGCATTTGTGTAGATGCAACATACTAATAGTTTGTCATAAGGGCCAATGTCATGGCCAAAAGGACTTGTGCCACAAAGTTGGAGGGCACAATTTGACTAGATGCTGCCAAGGGTGGTTGAATGGTGGTGACACTAGCTAAAGGGTAAGTGGTCACTCTCATGTTTATGGGTGTAAGAGAGGATGGGATAGAGACAATCAAGTTCTAGAAAGGTGTTGAACTTGGTTGAATTATTTGTGGTTGAGGGGGTATGAAAACCCTGATGGAGGTAGGGCCAGAAAGGATAGAAGGGGAGGCCAAATATTGAACATTGGCCATGGTTGGGTTACTGGTTGGGGTAGTGGCATGAGTGACCATAGGTTGGGTGGTGGATGCTATTGATATCATTGATTCTTTAACTAAATAAGTTGGCATCCCATAAATAGGATTACCTGAAGGATCTCACGTCTGGCTTCTATCGAGATAATGTTGGAGAGCCTTGATGTTGTGGTCAAGGAATCTCTCAAAAGCTTGATCCCCTTTGGGAACAATAGGAGGTTGATTGGTGGGGGTAGGTTGGATAGGAGTATGCTCAGTGTCTGAAGTATACTCCATTAGATGACTTGGCATGAAGGGCGAAGGTGGGAGTGGGTGTTGACTTGCGTGGTCAACAAGAGATTTGGATTGACTACATGTCAAGACCATCTAAGGCAAAATGGGTTTAGGTTCTAAAAATTGTGTGTTTTAGTTTCAAAAAACTAGAATTTGTGTTTAATAGCAAGAAATTCAGGTTTTAAGCTTGTTGTTTGGAAAGAAAATTTATTGACAGTGACCAATGTTAGTTGTTTAACCGATATCAGTATAAAATATTGCTGATGTCGGTGGAGAAACTGATGTCAATTTCTATGTAATTTTAGAAACACAAAAAATTGATAGTTTTTGGAAGAAGATATTTTGAATTGTTTTTAGACTTTAGAATGGTACGACCTTACTAGCTCAAACAATCAGATAAAAATAATAGAATAGATGATTAGGCAAGCAACCTCTAAAATGTTAAATTCCTAGGAATGAGTTTTAAAGTCATGGTGGCTTATGCCTTAAGAGAATGTGTTGGGAGTTGGGCTTGTAGAATAGGTCCTAAAGAGGAAGTCTATAGCTAGTTTCAAGTTGTGTTATGGTGCTCAAAATATCTATGTTAGGTTCAGTACATGGCCTGGTGCTGGGGCTTCCTCCCTTCACTTCACAAACCCAGAGCCGAGCTGGGCTACTTAGCCAAAATATACCTTGCCTATGGTTTATACTCTACCAGACAACAGAGTGGGTCCTCCTCTTGGTGGTGAAATCCAAGTAGGATCGCTGGGTGGGGTAAGGTATCTGCTAGGTGATGAAATCCTAGACAGGCTTTGTCTCAAGTAAGTTTATGTGTTTAATTTGAAGTTATTGTGGTTTGGTTGTGTAACATTTGTGCACTATGATTCATTCATAATGCTTTAATTACTAAGTGGGCTAAGTATGCATCCAAGCAATAATGAAATGCAATAGTTTTTAACCCAAATCAAAATATGTTTTTCAAATGCAAACAAATGGAGAAGAGGTAAAGAGTATGAGTTTTTCACTACTCTATGATGTAAGCAAGAAGTAACAAGAAGAAAAAGAGATGTTATTTTTAACTTCTACTAATGGTTTCATTTTGGAAAAGATAGAAGAGGGGATGCAAGAAGAGAATATTTTCCTAATGCATCTATATAAAAGTATGATTTTCTTAAAGAAGAAGAATGAACTCAAGGAAAACTCTAAGGGTCCCACCAGGCATGCCAGAATGTTTCTTTAAGTTTATTGCTATTTACATTCAGAAGAAAGAAGAAACTAAGGTTAAAGTCCTTGGGTTTGACGTTACTCAAATTTAGTGCGCACCGTATCCAAGCATTATGGGAGATCCTCTTTGGCTATGGAGGAAACACCTATAGTAAGAAAGAAAACTCAAACAAGGAGAATGTTAGAAAAGGATATGGTGGACTACCAAGCTACGTGCTCGGTCTCAAAAGCGTAAAGCTCCTTGAGGGATGACAGTCCACTATTTAAAGAAAAGAGTGTTGTATAAAAACAAATGATAACATACTCAGAAAGAGAAAAATAGATAGCATGTACCTGTTCCCTATAGTCTGTGAATGTTATAGAATGTTGGACAGAGGTTTTGTCTAGTCTATGGGCTATTTGGATAGGTTTTATGCTTTGTTAGTCTAGAATATAGTCACTGATGTCAGTTTGTCTACCGAGGTCGATGGGTAAAAGGTGCTGACATCGGTTATGTTGTTGATGTCAAAAGGGGCAGTAAACCTTCGACAAGTTTTGGAATATTTTTGTGATGGACAAAATAATTTCTGGGAATTAGGAGGTTTGTGCAGGGTTGATGGAAGGTGAACAAGGTCTGAAGAAGGGTTGAGGTAAAGGATAGGTGTGAGAAGAGGATAAGAATAAGAGGAAGGCCTTTCAGCCTCTCCATAGAGGAAGTCGGGTCTCTTAACAGTATTTACAAATATCAAATGAAAACCAATTAATAATGTGTTCTAAAATACTGAAATGAGAAGTAGAATACTTAGCTCTATTAGTTGAAGAACTAGAGGTGTCAGGATGCTTATTCCCATTGTGGCTAATGTTGAGGTCCTTGTACAGTGTTTCAATCCAATCTCTGGAATGACTTATGTAGAGCTTCTATAGCCAGTAGAATGATAGTTGAGTTATGATGCTTGAGATCAGAGTGTGTGCATCAATCTGCAAAGAGGTGCGGGGTAGCTCAATGTTGGAGCTAGGATTATGTAACTGACATTGGTGATCCCACCGGTGTCGGTCGATGGTTGACCAATGTCAGCAGAGAGAGAATAGGTAAAAGAGCTATTTTTAGCCCTTTTCCCATTTCTCCACCTACCAAGTGCCTTTTTCATTGGAGAATGGTCAAAACATGGGCTTATAAGGCACAAGAGTTGGTTAGGAGGTTAGGATGGAGTGAGAATAGGTCATGGGTAGTTAGGATTTAGATGACTTAGTCTCAGGGTGACTCATAGGGTAAGAAATGGTCTTAGGGTAAGGTGTCTAGGTGAGGTGTCCAAGGTGAAAGGGGTTCATGTGTTGGTTAAGAGTGTTAACATTTAGAAAGGGACCAAGGGTGGGTTGACACGATATTGGTGTCTACATTATCTTTAAATTCCTAATCCATTTTCATGTTAGACTTAACCCCAAGAAATGTGTTTTTGGGGTCCTTTCAAGAAAGCTTCTTCATTTTATCATCTCTCTTTAAGGAATAAAAGTATACCCTACCTAGGTCAAAGCAATCCTAGAGATGCTTCCTTCTACCAACCTTAAGAAACTCCATATCCTACAAGAAAAGCTCCAATCCATACATCGATTCATCTCCCAGTTAATGGATATATATCAACCCTTCCATCATCTCCTTAAGAAAGATACCTCCTTTAAGTGGACCAAGGACTACCATAAGCCTTTGATTATCTTAAGGAGTACCTCCTCTCTCCACCCATTCTTATCCCTCCTAAAGAAGACTAACCCATCTACCTTTACATCTCTACTGCTGACCATTCCCTAGGGGCAATGCTCGCTCACCATGATGAAAAAAATGAGTAAGTTGTTTACTATATAAATTGAACACTTATAGTGTATGAGACTCGAAACACCCATGCTAAGAAACTTTACCTCATCTTAGTCTTTGTAGCTTCCAAACTGCATCATTACCTTCTCAATCCCAATACCTTTGTCATCACTAACACTGACCCACTCAAGTATATGCACTCTAAACCATACCAAAACCAACATATGGCTTAGTGGCTCATGCTCTTAATTGAGTTTGACATTGAGTTCCTCCAATAGAAATCAATCAAAGGGCAAGTCATTACTGACCAATTAGCTGAAGCTCCTTTACCAGATAATCAACCACTTCCTCTTTCTTTTTCAAATGAGTCTATCATGACTTTTTTTAAGAGGATGACATAACCCACCAAATTACTATGTTCTTTTATGGTTGAAGTGCTAACAAGGTGGGGGTGTTGGAGTTATTCTCATTCCTCTCGATGGCAAACCCCTTCCTCTTTCCTTCAAACTTGACTTTGAATACACCAATAATATGGTTAAGTATGAAGCCCTAGTCATAGGTCTCCAAACTACTCTAACCTTTGGAATTAAGACAACCAATGTCTTTGGTGATTCTCAGCTCATGGTCAACTAGGTCAATGGATCCTATCAATGTAAGAATGATGTCTTACAAAAATATAAACTTTTAATTGACAAACTCTTAGCATAATTCAAATTTTACCTTATTTAATTTGTTCCTCAATCAACTAAAAAATTCATGGATACCATGGCTTTCCTTGCTTCTCAGATCCCTTCTCAACCTTCCAGTTCTAAAATATTTGTCACCACTCATCATTTTACCACACCCTCTTCTAACCAATCTGACCTCCCTACCATTTGTCATGTGGAGGAATCCCCATCTAATATTTGTTATGACCAAAATTATAATTACCTCAACCTTGGCATCATTCCTCCCAACCTCTCTAACAATTCCCAAAGATCCTTTATTCAGAGTACCTCTTGTTACACCACACTAGGGGGAATCCTTTACAAACATGGTTTTGATGACCTCCTTCTCCATTGCCTACGTAGCCATGAAGCTTCCCATGTTATCAGAGAAATAAATGATGGGATCTATGGGGGACACTTTAGTGGTCTAGCCATTACTAAACGCATCCTTCACCTTGGCTACTATTGGCCCACCCTTAGCGAAGAATGTTGTGATTATGTAAAAAAGTGTGTTAAATGTCAGAAACACACTAACTTACACCACATGCTAGTTAATTGCCTCCAAGTATCTAATGAATTTTGGCTTTTCTCACAATGGGGACTTGATCTCATTAGGGAAATCAACCCTCATTCCTCATAGCAGCTTAGTTCCATCATCATATCCACTGAATATTTCACCATCTAGGTGGAAGTTATTCCTCTTATCTCAACCAAAGCAGTGAAGATTATCAACTTTATCAACCATCATATCATCTACCACTTTGGTGTTCCCTATAATATCATCATTAATAATGGAAAATATATCAAAAAATGGCAAGTCCAAGGCCTATATAATGCATTTGGCATTAATTTAATCTTTTCCTCACCTTACCATCCACAAGCAAATGGATAGGCAGAAGCCTCTAAGAAAATCCTTAACAAAATGTTAACCAAAGTAGTCAGTGCTTTAGGTTGGGATTGGAATTTAAACATCCCCTTTGTTTAATGGGCCTATCACACTAGAATTTTAACCTCTATAGGTGTTACCCCTTTCTCTCTAGTCTTTAGAGTAGAGGCAGTCATACTTCTCGAAGTCCAAATTCCCTCTCTTTGCATATCCTTGGGAGACATCATTTCTAAGAGCGATTATCATCAAGAGCATCTAGCATGACTTTAAATCCTTGATGAACATCACCTGTCCACACTTAACCATCTTTGTGTCTATAAAGAATGAATCAAGCATGCTTATAAAAAGCACCTCAAACACTAAGCCTTCAATATTAGAAACCTCATCCTAAATAAAAGCTAACATGTGACTAACATGGAGAAAAGTAAATGAGGTAAGTTTGCTTTTAATTGGCTTGGACCCTACATCATAACCAATAAGTATGGATCAAGAGATTATCATTTATCCTCCCTTAAAGATAAATTAGAGTCTGAGCCTCATAATGCTTTTCATCTACATCTTTTCTTCTATTAAAGAAGGATCAAGCTCACCTTATTATCTAACTTAAGCACGTCCCTTAATTACAAGATTTTCACCTTCACTAATCTTCCTCCTCTCCTTTTGAGTACAATTGATTACAACATAGAACCATGTGATTAAAAATCATAGTTATAGTCTAATCCTAAATATGGGTACCATGGCTCTACTCATAGCATGGTTCTCATAGATACTTTTTGTCTCTAACAAGATGGAATCCCATGGTCATTGTCTCTCAAAACCACACTTTCTCACATATCATTAACCTTCTTGTGTTAAATACTTAACCTCATAAATGTAAACCTCTAAACCTAATTTTACTTGTCCATATATAGAAGCATCACATCTAAAAACAATTTGGATATGAAATATTACTTGGGTCAACATCTCTAGCATTGCAAATTACTCCCTTGAAGGACAACTTCCCAAAAATAAAATAAAAATTGCTTAAACTAAAGGTAGACTTCTCCCTTGAAGGATAACTATCAATAAAGAATATAAACTTAGAACACTCCCTTAAATGATGGCTAAGTCAAATTTGTAAATTAAAAAAAAGAAAATAGAGTAATTTTTAGAAGCTTCCCACATCGATCAACTTCCCATATATAGTAATAAAGTAGAAGACCCACTACCACAATCAAAATATTGTAAAGCTACAATTGACTCTCAAGCAACATAATAATGTGGAAGCGATAATTGGATTTCACGTATAGACTTCCCACATTGATCATTATACATCTGTAGACACCGTAATTGTGTCTAACCCTTGTTGTCCTCCCCTTAACCCCCCATTTTATTCTCCCATGCCTATTTAACCCCTGTCGACCATTTTCCCATGAGCCTTGACCCTGGCAGCATGTAAAAATGAGCAGAGAGCTAAAGCTAGCCTCTGTCCCCATTCTGCATCTGCCAACGACGGTCACTACCCGACTGACGTCGCCGACGTCGGTCACTTCTCGACCGACATCGGCAGTCCTGTTGGCATCGGTTATCCTTAACACTGTATTCTTGACCTGAACACAAGATCCATTATCCATTATCTGTTATCCATTATTCACCATTTGATTGCCAATCCATTTCTCGATCGATTATCGGACCTTCCTTCGTATCAATCAGCAACCTCTTCATTCAAACAATCAACCAACTCTTACGATCAGCCAACTTTTGCACTCAACCAATCTGCATCCAATCTCTCACATTCTCTCTCTCTGGTATAGGTATTATGCTACAATCATCTTACTGGAGGTCTGCTACATCAAACTTTTACAACACATCGGTAACATCAATCATGTCTCCGACTTTATCTTCAACACGTAACAGGTAAGCATTTGTTTTGTGTTTTTATTTCATTTTTTGGTTATTTTTTTTATTTAATATCACAACCTCGATTTAGATTTAGACCACAAACCTGACCTTACTTCCACCCGTACCACCTCTATCCACCCTATCTATAATATACAGTCTATAACTCTGCCTAGATCCCTGCACAAACCCCCAAACAATTCCTCTGACTCCTAAACTAGCTCCCTGACCCTCAGATAAAAACTTTAGACCATTCTGCAATCCAAAAACCTATCTGGACCCGACCAGACCCTATCCAAAAACTATTGCCCTGACCGATGCTTGTCATTACCCCGACCAATGCTAGCACTTCAACCAACATCGGCACTCTTCCTTGACCGACGCTGGCACAGAGACCGACACCGGCGACTGTGTAGAGTAGTTTGCTACATATCAGGTACGCATTTTGCTTTTCATCTTTTATTTCTTTCATTCTGTCTTTCATTATTCCTACTTCAGTCAAATATTTTGTTTTTAATTAGTGGGTTGATATCCCTTAAGGAAGTCTTCGTACTTTAGGGATCAAGCGTTTGCTTGACAACCCACCATATCTTCGTCTAATGTTTTTCATGTTTTAGTCTCTTTTTCTTCACAAGTGTCATTCCTCCATAGCCAAAGAGGAGTACCATCCAACGTCTAATTTCGGTGCACATGACTACATCTGGGTATCTTCTAACCCTAGACCATCTTTTAGTTTCTCATTTCTATCTTTTGAATGTGAAAGCAAATTTAGTGTAGAAACATTCTGGCATGCCTGATGGGACCCTAGGGCCTTCCTTGGGTTCTTTCTTTTGTTCATATAGGGTGCATTAGGTTCCTTCCTTTTCGCCTCTTTCATCTCTTCTAAACGACATCATAAGCAGGAATAAAAAGAACTTTTCTTTTCTTTCTTGCACTTCTAGACTAGCCAAAACTCATATTCTTTGACTCTTTCTCCATTCGTCTTCATACAAACAAACATTTTGACTTGGGCTTAAAACACGTTGCATTGCATTTTTGCTTGCTTGCATTTCTTAGACCACACTTAGTAATTAACAAAATGCATATTGAATTAATCTAGATCACTTGATGTTACACGACCAAACCACTTGCACTAAAACAAACATCTTAACTTACCTGAGACAAGGCCCAACTAGGATTTCATCCCCCAGCGGATACCTTACCCATCTCGGTGATCTTACTTGGATTTCATCACCAAGGGGAAAGCCCACTCTATTCTCTAGCAGAGTCTAATCTCTAGGGGAAGTATATTTTGGCTAAGCGGGCCTAGCTTATCATTGGACTCGTGAAGTGAGGGGAGCTTGCTCCTTAGCACCAGGCCTTATATGAAACCTAACACAGACTTCTTGAGCACCATAACTAACCTGAAACCATCCATAGACTACTTCTTCAAGGACCTGACTCAAAAGCCAATCTTCCTCTACACACATTCTAAGACATAAGCCACTATAATCCTAATAATTTACTCCTAGGGTTTTAGGATCTGCTTGTGTTCTTCATTTTTTTAGTTCTTGTCTGCTTGTTTGAGCTTGTGAGGACATTATTTCTTGCCTTGAATGGTTCTGACTCGTAGTCAAGCCAAGGCTCTAGTTGATCATGCGAGGCATCACCCGCTTCCATCTACCCCATCCATAACCAGTCCTATAATGGAGTTCCACTCGGAGACTGAAAGAACTCCTACTAGACCATCCCCAACCCAAATGCCTATTGTCCCATAAGGGGACCAAGATTTTGCATGATTCTTAGACCTCAACATCAAAGCCTTGCAGCACTATCTCGCGAATAGCCAAACGCAAGACTCCTTGGGCAATCCAATTTATGGAATGCCGACCTCTCTTCTCGAGACTGCGACCGTATCAACAATGTCCGTAGTTCAACCTTTAGACACCCAGGCTATTGCCTTGACCAATGACCAGCCTTTGACCAACCATCCAAGTGTAGCCTCTCCATCCATCTTTAGGCCCACTTCCACTAGGGTTTTGGCCCCCTATCAACCTCAGCCCACTCAACCACTCTCTACCCCCTTTCAGAATCTGGTCATCTCTATTCCACCTACCCTGGCTCCTATCAACACTAGGGTGGCTACCTATCCATTGGCCCATGTTACCACTAACCAACCTCCCATAGCAACATCGAGCCTAGCCATGCCTTTTACCCAACCATCCTTAGTCTCCTCTTCTATCCCTACGACTAGTCATCCGTATGTTGCGCCCTTACTGGTATAACCGACTACGTCATATGCCTCTTCTAGCCTCTTTCAAGCACCTTACAATCTAGGGGGCGCTCCACCTACCAATCCATCAGTAGATATCATCAAAATGCTGATGGACAAGATGTCTAGCCTAGAGACCTCCATTTCCAGCTCATGCAATACTCTCTCATACGAACAAATTTGCAACGAGCCCATCCATCCTTCCATCCCGATCAAGCCATATCCCAGCCAGTGGGAACTTCCTAAGTTTTCTCATTTTCAAAGTAAGGAAGACCCACAATAGCACTTACAGGCATTCAGACATGCCTATTACCTTATTGCCCATGATGATGCATTGCTTTTATGCACATTTCCTATGTCTCTCTCAGGTGCTATACTTGATTGGTATAGCTCCCTTGCTAGCCATTCCCTCTTCATGTTCACTCAGCTGGCTCAGCTCTTCCTTGATCATTTCTCCATCAACATCACCAAGAAGGTCTCAATCATAGACCTCTATTCTATCTGCCAATTCGAAAACAAATCCATAGCTGATTTCGTTGCTCGATGGAGGGGCCTTATCAATCAGCTCTCCTTTTCTTTACCCCAACCTAAACTTATTTAACTTTTCTCCCAAGCCTGTGCCAGACATATTTCTTCCACCTTGAGGGTTCAGACCTTTCACACTTTTGATGAAGCCTTCACGATGGCCCGTAAACTTGAGTTACGTACCGTTGAGGAGAATAAAGTCAAGTTGCAGAGCAAGAATCCCAACTCTAAGACCAATGACCCCTCTTCTAAGCCTTCCTCATCTAATACTAAATCTAAAGCTTTAGCAAATGCTGTGGTCGTTAGATCTTCCTCCTCTTCCCCTTCAACTAACTAGCCTGAGCCATCCACGTCCTAGAGTGCCACCTGCCAATTCCAGTAGAGATACATATAGCGATAGTATACTCCACTCAAAGAATCATACACATTTGTGCTGGAAAAACTCATCAAATAGGGGGTCCTCAATCTCCCCCAAATCTGACTACCTCCATAATTTGATCCCTCATGCGCCATCCCTGTTTGGTATAGGGAAAATGACTTCTGTAACTACCACCATGTTAAGGGGCATGACACGGGCAACTATAAAACCCTTAAAAACATCATCCAAGACATGCTAGAAAAGGGTGACCTCATCCTTGACAATCCCAATGTGCCACCTAATCATGGCATCGACATCTTCAAGCAACCATTCCCCAATCATCCACCAACTCAAAACAATGTCCAGACCTTGACTGACAACATTCACGAACATAATATACAAACAGTCAATACGGTCTCGCCCTTCATTTCCGACCAACCTCAAGAGGTGAGTCCATCCATCAGTCCATCACATGTGGACGAACCTCTTTCTCTAATTAGTTCTCCATCAACCTATCTCATCTTGGAGGATGCCTCGACCTTACCAGCACTGTCGGTTTCACCATCCTCCTTCTTGCTGCCCATGGAGGACCTAACCCTTCCTACTCCTCGACCGCAAGTGGAGGGCACAATCATCCCTGCCCTTTACCCACTTGAGGAGCCTCATTCTCTAGTTTCTTCTCCACCCAGGGAAGAACTTGCCTCTCCTTCGTCTCCAACCACAGATGAACCTATCATGATTCCATCATTCCTTGGGTCTGAAACCGCTACACCAGTCGCATCTTCAACCCCACAACCATCCACATCTTCTCAAGAACCCAAACCTCATCCCACATCTTCTCAGCCATTTTCCTGACTAGTGGAGAAACTCGAACTTCTCCCTTCTAAGAAAGTGGAGCATCAAGTATTGTGGGAGCGTCTCACAGCTCTTCAACATGCCCATGCCCTCTCGTCTCATGCTGCTAATCCTCCCATGGTGAAATCTCCCAAGACCCTTAACAAAAAACAGACTCCCATTTCTAAACCTCAACCGACCCCATCAAAACCAAAACCTGCATCTACCCCATCTAAACCTATCAAGTCACTTGGCATTCACCTTGTCTCTAACCTCACTCATCTGCAAGTGAAGGTGGACCTAGACCAGACCTCAACCAATAGTAGTCTTCAACCCAAGTCATAGAAGACTACTAAACCACAGAGGCAAATGCCTCCTCCCCCATCACCATTGCCCTCCATTTTGGGCCCCCATCCTTCAACCCTAACCAGAGTCCTTCCCACTCTGACCTTTAATCAAAACCAATTGCCTCCTTTACTTCCTTTGCCTACCACTAGCCTACCCTCTCCCAAAAGGGTGGTACCTCCCATGAAGAAAGTACCATCTTCACTTACCGCACCACCATCAACTTAGAAGGTGGTACAGAAGCCTCCTCTGACTCCACCCAAGCAAAAGTCACCAGTATCGCATACATCGACAAGCACAGACCCTTTAGTGGGCTCATACTCTTTGATCTTGCATCAACTTTTATAGACTTCTAGTATAACCCTTCCACCCATCAGGCCTTTCCAAACTCTCGAGTCTAAGCCCTCCTGGTTTGACGACATGAAGATTTTCTTATATCATCATACGCTAGGACATGATACCAAGACTTGCTATGCCCTCAAGACCGTCATTCACCGCTATCTAGAGAAAGACACTCTTCTCTTTGAGGACACTCTCAACCGACCCCTGACTCCTTCTCATAAACCTCCAACCTCTTCAAACCCATCAACATCTCATCAGCAGACCATGACCCCTTTATCTCCTTCACCTCCTATCTTCAAAATCAATGCCATTCACATAACCACCAGGTCACAAAAAGACAAGGTGAAGGAAAAAGTTGCCATTCCTTGGACCTACCCTTTTGTCCAGCCACCTCAACTGCCCAAGCCCAAGATTTCTATCCTTGGCGCGCCTCAACCCTCCTCTTCTTCTTCTTCTTCCAAACCAATCCATGACTCCATGTTGAAACAACTTCACCAGATGCCCATGAAGATGTCCCCTTATGACGTCATCCAAACCTCGCCTCAACATCGTCAAGCCCTCATCAGAGCCTTGCAGGCAACGAAGGTCCAACCTGAGGACCCCCAGCCACTTACTACGCTTGTCCACTCTTTAGCCCTTATTGCCTCCATCACATTCAACGATTTTGAGATTCCCACATCCAACACAAAAGATCAAGATGCCGCCCTCTTCATCACTGCCTATGTTGATCAGACACACATTAAACGCATTATGATTGATGGAGGTGCCAGCATCAACATTATCTCCACCCATGCCTTTGAACAGTTGGATCTTCCCAAGAATTGTGTCTCCAAAACTAACGCAATCTTACACTCCTTTAATGACACCACTACCATGACCATTGGCACAGTCATCCTTCACATTCGCATTGGTCCACACACAGTCCTAGAGCTCTTCTATATCATTGATGGAGAGTTTCAATACAACATCTTGCTAGGCTGACCTTGGATCCACACCATGGCCTGTGTCCCTTCTACCCTGCACCGTTGTGTGAAATTTGAGCACGATGGGCAAGTCCATATCATTCCCGCTGACCCTTCACCCTTCAAAACTTGTTACACCACCTACCATCCAAATGACATCCTCATTCCTATCAAGCCATCAATCCCAACACCACCTCCATCCACGGAAGCTTCGACCAGTTTGTAACAGGCAGTCGCCCTTACACCTCCCCTTCAAGCGATGACCACAGACCCCATGGAAGACATCTTTCAAAGACTTTCATTGGGGGAGTATCACTTGCTGGCCTTAGACATGTTCCAAACTCCACAAGAGTATGGACGCCTTCATCACAGCCCTAGTTACGACCATCAGATCAAGATGATCGTGCCTTATGGTCCTCCTCACCTCTGAACCAACCTTGTCTATGGGGGGCTTGATCAAGCTCCTACTGATTGCAATCCTCTTTCTTCACCTCAAACTTTCACATCAGACTTCTCATTTATTAGCAACCCTGCCTTTGCACACACTTACCTTTACAAGTGTGCATGGAAGGGTTTTGGTTTCGAACACTATGAGCAGGGCTCCCATCAGCCCATCAAACCGCTCAACGATGATGATGCCAAGAAATGGTATGGCCTGGGATATCATGACCCCACTCAGGACCCTACAGACCTTTGCCCCAAACCCACCATTGACCAATCTCCTCCAGGCTCACCCATCCCTCCTCCTTCACCTACGGAGTCGATGGTTTCCATCCCTCCTAGTTTTTTTTCCATAAACACCATCCGCCTAGAACCCTTGACTTATCAGCTCAATGGGGTGTCCAGGTCTCTCCCTCTCATTTTTCCTAGCATGATAGAAGCTGAGTCAGTGACCATTCACACTATCCACTGCATTGATGATGACGCCATTCTTTCCTACATGGGCACTGACAACTCTTTCATCCAACGCTCTCTCCCTTCTGAGACCCAGGTTATGTTAAATGAATTAACCATTGACATCAACCTCCCTTCTTCTGATGTTCCCCACGTCTTAAAGATTGGTCAATCTTTAGACGCTCAGGAGCAGCATGACTATACCCAGTTCCTCTCAGACCATAGCAAGGCCTTTACCTGGACCTACCGTGACATGCCTGGCATTGACCCCACCATCGCTACCCATAACATAGTCACCAAACCAGAGGCTAAGCCTGTTAGGCAAAAGCTTCAAAATATGCATCCTCGTGTTGCCCTCCTTGTCAAAGAGGAGCTTCAGCACCTCCTTTCTGTCTCCTTCATCTAGCCCATCGATTATCTGCAATGGGTCTCTAACATCATCCCAGTCACCAAGGCAACTAGGGGGATCTAGATCTACACAGACTATCGTGACCTTAACTTAGCCTATCCCAAAGATGACTTCCCTCTTCCTAACATTGACCAGCTTATTGATCTCATGGCCGGCCATGAGATGTTATCTCTCATGGACGGGTTTTCAGGATATAATTAAATCCTGATTGCTCTGGAAGATCAGCACAAGACCACTTTCATTACCCCATGGGGGACTTTTTGCTATCGAGTCATGCCTTTCGGCTTGAAGAATGCAGGTGCCACTTATCAGTGTGCCATGACCTATATTTTCCATGATCTCCTCCATAAAATCATGGAGGACTATGTGGATGACCTGCTTGGCAAGTCCAAACTTCGCCATGACCATTTGACCATTCTCAAAATCATCTTCTCTTGCCTTCTTCAATACAATGTCCACCTTAACCCCAAGAAATGTGTCTTTGGGGTCCTCTCCAGTAAGCTCTTAGGCTTTATCATTTCTTTCCATGGCATCGAGATAGATCCCACCAAGATCCGCGCTATCCTCAAAATGCCACCCCTGACCAATCTCAAGCAGCTTCGCAGTCTATAAGGGAAGCTCTAGTCCATTCGCCGTTTCATCTCGTAACTTTCTTATTGCTGCCAACCTTTTCATCATCTCCTTAAGAAGGACGTCTCCTTTACATGGGATAAGGACTATCAAGAGGCTTTTAAAGCCCTTAAACGCTATCTGGTCTCTCTACCAGTCCTCATTCCACCTAAAGATGATCAACCCTTCTACCTTTACATCTCTGTCACCAACCATTCGTTAGGTGCCATGATCGCACACCGAGACGAGCATCACTGTGAGCAAGCGGTCTACTATATCAGCCGAACACTGGTCGACTATGAAACTTAGTATACTCATCAAGAAACTCTATTTGGCATTAGTCTTTGCTACTACCAAGCTCTGCCACTATCTTCTTAATCACAAAACCTTTGTCATCACTCATACCGACCCTCTTAAGTTTATGCACTCCAAGCCATATCAACATCAACATATGGCTTGGTGGCTCATGCTGCTTGCTGAGTTCGACCTTGAATTCATCCAGCAAAAATCTATCAAGGGGAAAACCATCGCTGATCAATTGGTAGATGCCCCTCTTCCCAACAATCAACCTTTGCAGTGCGAGTTCCCTGATGAGTCTATCACCGCACTTTCCACCAATGACACTGTCTACCAAATGACCATGTTCTTTGATGGCTCAAAATGTCAACTTGGTGGGGGTGTGGGAGTCATTCTCATCCCACTCGATGGTGAGCCCATGCCTTTGTCTTTCAAGCTCGACTTTAATTGTACCAATAATATGGCTGAATATGAGGCCTTAATTTTGAGACTTCAGACCGCCCTCTCTCTCAGCATCAAGTCCATCAACATCTTCGACAACTCCCAGCTCGTCGTCAATTAGGTCAACAGTTCATACCTCTGTAAAAATGAAATTTTGCAAAGGTATAAAAACCATGCTAACATTCTCCTTGCATCTTTCAACCATTACCTCCTACAGACTATTCCTCAATCCATGAATAATTTTGCTAACACCATGGATTCTCTCACTTCCCATATCCCATCTTCTTCATCTGCATCCAAACTTTTTGTCATGGTGCATCATGTGCCGTTGCCTTCCTATATCTCTCCTAACATTAATCATGTCAACACCATAGACTCTAGCCCATGAGATGTTTGGTATAAGCAACTTGTGGACTTCTTATCTTTTTATATCATCCCTCCCGATCTCTCTAGCAATGCACAACGAGCTTTTATCAAGCGTACCACTCGCTATACCATACTAGGGGGTCTTCTCTATAAGTGAGGCTTCGATGGCCTCCTTCTTCACTGTCTCACCTCCACTGAAGCATCTTAGGCCATTAAGCAAGTCCATGATGGGATTTGTGGTAGACATTTTAGTGGGAATTCGGTTGCCAAGCACATCCTTCATCTGGGCTATTATTGGCCCACCCTTCATCAAGACTGTAGCGACTATGTTTGACGTTGCATCAAGTGTCAGTAGCACTCTAACTTGCTTCATCTTCCTAGCCATGCCTTATAAGTCGCTCAAGATTTTTGGCCTTTTTCTCAGTGGGGCTTAGATCTCATCAGTGAGATTAACCCTCATTCGTCTCTTCGTCAGAAATCCATCATCACCGCCACTAAGTATTTCACCAAGTGGGTGGAAGCCATTCCTCTCATCTCCACAAAAGCCTACAAGATTGTCGACTTCATTAGCACCCACATCATCTGTCATTTTGGTGTCCCTCATAAAATCATCACCGACAATGACAAGTCCTTCAAAAATAAGACCGTCCAAAAACTCTGTGACTCATTTGGCATCAAGCTTAGTTTCTCTTCACCTTACTACCCACAAGCAAATGGGCAGGCCGAGGCTTCCAACAAAATCTTGACTAAAATTCTCATGAAGGTGGTCAGCAACACTGGAATGGATTGGCATATTCACATTCCCTTCACTTTGTGGGCCTACTGCACTAGTATTCGAACCTCCACAGGTGCTACCCCTTTCTCTCTAGTGTATGGAACAGAGGTTGTCCTACCTCTCAAAGTACAGATCCCATCTCTCTGCATCTCTCTGCATGACATTCTTTCTAATGATGACTTTCGTCAAGATCACTTAGCTCAACTCGAGTTACTTGACGAGCACCGCCTTGCTGCCCTCAACCATCTCCATGTCTATCAACATCGCATCAAGCGAGCCTATGACAAAAATCTGCGAGAATGAGATTTCAATATCAGAGACCTCATCCTCAAAGAGAATTAGCATGTGACCAATATGGAACAAAGTAAATGAGGCAAGTTTGCCCCTAATTGGCTTAGACCTTTTATTATCACGCACAAGTATGGATCAGGGACGTATCATTTATCTTCTCTCGATGGATGACCAGAACCTGAGCCTCTTAATGCATTGTATCTGCGACCATTCTATTATTAGTCAAGTACTCATCCACTTGACATTTACCTTGACCTCGTCCCTTGACCAATCCCTGTCCTCTTAGTCCTCATTCCTTTCAACCCTACTCCCCTTAACAAATCCTATATACCCCTTTTATACAGTATGGATGCTTTGTCCTAATAAAAGGGAGCCCTTGACCTTCTATAGTCTTGTCCATGACTCACATTTCTGTCAAAACAAATCAAGATGTCAACATATCCAAGGTCACCAAATCACATCAAAAGGTAGACTACTCCCTCGAAGGATAGCTGTACTATCATTATTGTAGTTAATAGACTGCTCCCTCAAAGGACAGCTATTCAAAGCCCTTATATATAAAGCAAAATATAGACCACTCCCTCGAAGGATGGCTATGACTAACTCTTGCTACAAACATCAATCTTTCTTAGAAGCTTCCCACATTGACTAGCTTTGCAAATGACCACCAAGAAAATGACATCTCTAAGTAGACTTCCTGCATTGATTAGTTTGCACCAAAAAAAAAAAAAAAAAAAATCATGGACTTGGCTTGTAGTTGTCTCAGGGTCTCTTATAAAAAGGGGCAAAGTTATCTCTGCTTTAAAATGGGATACCCTATCCTCCTATCACCTGCTCAAAGGACTTCAAGCTCACTTTAATGTCAAAGTGATTTGATTATCTCTCTAATACAACATATGGTAAATGATGTCATGCATGAATGGGGCTCTTGGTTCTAACAACCCCTATCTATGTTGTCTTTCTGGTCCTTGTCAATGAAAGAGCAATATGAATTTCACTTTGTCTACACTTTGGTCACATTCAAATTCATCACTTGTCAAACCTAATCAACTCAACTCAACTCTCTTTTCAGGCCACTCTCATAGCCTATTCACACTAGTTTCTATGGACACCAATACACATGGAAACTATCGACCAGACACAATTTATGTTAAGCATAAACCAATACTTGCTGAAGCATAAATAGACCTCAATTCATCTTTAGAATACATCCATCATGCATATGGACAATTGCTAGGGATGAAAGACCCCTCAACCAATGTTGCAGAATACACCATTTGGAAAAGGCTGTAACATCTTTTTCTCCTCATCATTTCGACCTTGACCAAGACCAGTTTATCGACCCCTTTCACCACCTATCTACTACTCAGACTCTTAGTGTCGAACTACATTGGTCTAAGGCCCTATAACCAGGGCTATGTAGGTAGCACTCAGATGATGACACATCTTCTGGGGTTAGCTCGACCACCCTCATTTGTTCATATCTCTAATGGACAAACCTTCTTTCCTCCTTTTGACCATGACCTTGCCCTTGACCAAGACCAATTCCATCTCTTTGACCCTTCCTCCCTTTTAGGGAAAACTACATTGGCCTGAGGCCCTTCACACAAGGGCTATGTAGGCAGCACTCAGATCACATAATGTCTTCTGAGGTTAGCTTGGCCACATCCTTTCATCCATCCATCCACCTTGACCAATGACCATTGGAGATCATGCCTATCTCCTCCAACTTCGACCACTTCCAAGACAATGTTGCCTTGGTTGTTTTTGCCTGTCTGGTACCTCATGACTAGTTAGCAAAATTGTGTGCAGACTATTTTTGGACCCTCATAAGTATAGGATCACAAGCCGGTTGATCTGCACTACTTGTGACTTTTTCATGTTTCTAGCAGCACTTCCTAAGCCCAGGATACCGGGAACACGATGACCATTTAGAGCTACAGCTTAGATTGAATAACCCAATCAGCAAACGACTAAATGTTGGGGCCCAGTTACTTCAATTTTGGCACTCCTCAACCCTTGACCTATGACAACTTGACCTGACCATCTCATGAAGTGGTATGCATGCAATCACAACTTTTTGCAGCATTCACCCTCACCCCTTTTTCATCCACTCTTTGTCAAATTAGCACCCGATTCTCGGTTCCCTTCACTCGACTCCTGCTTTGAGGGGGAATACCTCATCCATAATCAGGGCAATCCATCTCCTATTTTTGTCTTACAGGTCATTTGAACAACCAACAAGATAAAATCGATCTTATCCCACACCTGGGGCAACCAACTCCTATTTTTGTCTTACAGTTCATCTAGAACAACCAACAAGACAAAAAGGGGCAAATGTAGACACCATAATTGTGTCTAACCCTTGTCATCCTCCCCTTAACCCCCCATTTTATTCTCCCATGCCTATTTAACCCCTGTCGACCATTTTCCCATGAGCCTTGACCCTAGCAGCATATAAAAATGAGTAGAGAGCTAAAGCTAGCCTCTGTCCCCATTCTACATCTACTGACGATGGTCACTACCCGGCCAACGTCACCGACGTCGGTCACTTCTTGGCTGACATCAACAGTCCTGCTGGTGTTAGTTATCCTTAACACTGCGTTCTTGACCCGAATGCAGGATCCATTATCTGTTATCTATTATTCACCATTCAGTTGCCAATCCATTTCTTGATCAGTTATCAGACCTTCCTTCGTATCAATCAGCAACCTCTTCATTTGAATGATCAACCAACTCTTACGATCAGCCAACTTTTGCACTCAACCAATCTACATCCAATCTCTCGCATTCTCTCTCTCTGATACAGGTATTTTGCTACAGTCATCTTACTAGAGGTCTGCTACATCAAACTTCTGCAACACATCGGCAACATCAATCATGTCTTTGACTTTATCTTCAGCACGTAACAGGTAAGCATTTGTTCTATGTTTTTATTTCATTTTTTGGTTATTGTTTTTATTTAATATCACAACCCCGATCTAGATTTAGACCACAGACCTGACCTTACTTCCACCCGTACCACCTCTATCCACCCTATCCAGAATATACAGTCTGTAACTCTACCTAGATCCCTGCACAAACCCCCAAACAATTCCTTTGACTCCTAAACTAGCTCCCTGACCCTCAGACAAAAACTTTAGACCATTCTGTAATCCAAAAACCTATTCGGACCTGACCAGACCCTGTCCAAAAACTATTGCCTCGATCGACGTTGATCATTACCCAGACTGACGCTGGCACTTCAATCGACGTCGGCACTTTTCCTTGACCGATGCCGGCAGAGAGACCAACACCGGCGACTATGCAGAGCAGTTTGTGGCATATCAAGTATGCATTTTGCTTTTCATCTTTTATTTCTTTCATTCTGTCTTTCATTATTCCTACTTCAGTCAAATATTCTATTTTTAATAAGTGGGTTGATATCCCTTAAGGAAGTCTTCATACTTCAGGGATCAAGTGTTTGCTTGACAACCCACCATATCTTCATCTAACATTTTTCGTGTTTTAGTCTCTTTTTCTTTGCAGGTGTCATTCCTCCACATCCAAAGAGGAGTACCTTCCAATGTCTGATTTCAGTGCACATGACTACATCCGGGTATCTTCTAACCCTAGACCATCTTTTAGTTTCTCATTTCTATCTTTTGAATGTGAAAGCAAATTTAGCATAGAAACAACATCTATCATATGACATGGAATTGTCTATTATCATTCTTAGGTCACCTATAGAAGAGGCAACCTAACCTAGATAAGGTTACTATACACATTACCCATTATCCTTCACACCACCTATCACCCATCTTCCCTTTATACTATCTATCAATCAAGGGATTTAGAGCTTACTTAACACACTATGCTCAATAAACATTTTTTATCAACCAATGCATGCTAATGCAAAGCATAAAAAAGGCTTATGTTTTTTAAGCCAATCCAACTTCAGGTTTTGTTTTCTTTGGTCCTTGTCAATACATAGGCATTATACCTCATTTTTTCTTCTCTCATCATTGAGTCATGTATTCTATTGGACCTATGTCTAATGATTTTTCATGTCTTCTCCCACATCTAGTATGGTTTTCTAACCTACTTATGTGCCACCACTATCATCCATCAAATCATCATAACCCTAATCATGAATAACATCAAAACAAAATTAACATCAAATCCTTATATATGACATATCAACCCACCTTTTGGAGATACCTTTCTATAAAACCTCAACCCATATTTTATGCACACCCATTCTCTATAAACCTTCCACCAAACCAAACCATGTGGTCCATCAAATTGGGGAAACCCACTTGAACACCACTAGTCAACCTTTTTTGAACTACATTGGCTTGATGTCCATGGACTGTGTAGGCACTACTTGACTCTTAAGGGCAGCTTGGCCACTAAAAACTAATCCCCATCCCCTTTTTTCTCATTAATTTCCATTTCTAATAGTGCCATCTTGCTTAGGGCATCCTATATCAAGGAAGATTTGATTTTTTCTTAGCATCCTTATATTTTAACATCATCTAATACTTTCTCTTTATTTTTCCCCCCATTGTTGGGAGAACTACATTGGCCTAAGGCCTTTTTGGACTATGTAGATAGTGTTCAATTACTGAGGTCATCTCTATTTCATCCTTTATTTCATTTTCCCTTCTCACCTAATAACTTTTCCTCCACTTTTCTACCTATCTCTTCACCATCTCCCTCCCTCCAGCTTGTCAATCTCTTTTAACCACTTTTCTAGCTTGTCAATCTCTTTTAACACAAGGATTGACAACCTTCCTCAATAGCCTCTCTTATCTCCCATAAAGCCACCATCTACTCCTCTTCATTGGCCTCCCAGTCACCTTTCCTTGATCATGATTCATGGATCACTCTTCAACCCACTTTTCATGTTTTTGTCCCTCTCTCCACTTCTTACTAGCCTTGCCCTTTCTCTCCTTTGTGTTCTTTCTCTATCCTCATCATTTCCCCTTGCCCTTGGAAACATATTATACCTTCTTCATCACTCTTTTTTCTTCACCAATTCAACGTCATCTTATGCATCTTGCATGCTTTTTATTTCTTTTATTCTTTTGTGTCATCCCCCACTTTTCTTTATGTGTGCCACCATTCTCTATCGATTTGCCACTCTTCTCACCTTTTCCATTTTACATTCTTCTTTTTTTCCTCCACATCTATATTTTCACTAGGTATTTATCATTTTAGAATCCTTCCATAATTGCACTTCTCTTCTTATCTATTCTCACCTTTTACACTTTGCATTCCACTTTTCCTCTTTCCATCTTAGTACTCAATTATCTTTTGTATTTATGTGAGTGTTCATGCTTTATATCCCTACTTCATGCTTCCTTTCTCTTCTTATCATCCCTAATCTTCATCCCTTATTTTAATCTCATTCCCTTTCATTGTGCTCCCCTATTTCTTTACCACCTCACCATTTTTCATCTTGTCAATCTCTTCTAATCACCCATTCGGCTTGTCAATCTCTTTTAACAAGTTGATTGACACCTGCCTTATCTCTTAAACTTCTTATCCACCCATCCTTTACTTCCCCCAATTTTTAACCCCTTTCCCATCCTCTATCCTATTCTCATCTCTAACACTGCCATCTGATTTGCTTCATTTTTCCTCTTAGCTATCATCATCCATGCTTACTTGGTCACATCACCACCTACTTCACTCTCCTATAATCCTTTTTTGTCCTCATTTCACTCCTTTTTACTCTTTTTTCCTTTTCTTCCATGGGTTTCCTTATTTTTCATTACTCATCACAAAACTATTTTCTCTTTGGTCTCTTTTATATCTCTTTTGAATTCTTTCATTCCCTATCATATTTATCATCCTCCCCTTCACCTTCATGATTTTTACACTTCTCTCCCCATCCTTTTCAATTCTCCAATCTATCATTTTTTAGTACATTCCTCAAACCCCCATCTTCTACCTTTTATTTTTATTCTCTTTTCTCCATTCCATTTCATTTTTCTCATCTTCATTAGTGGCATTCGTTGTGCTTCATGATCTTTTTTTTACTCCATATCCATGTTTGGTTCCTTCCATTCTTATCCATCTTAATTTTTATTTGTGACCTCATTGTCTTTTCACTACTACTTCATCTATCTCCTAGTCCACCTTCACATCATCCCTTATTGGATCTCCCTTATTTTCTTTGACTCCACCTCTAGCTTCTCTCTCATTAGAGTGTGGTTACTAATTGTCTTGCTTTTACATGAATATACATATTTTCTTCCTCGTGTCCTCTTCTCTCTTACTTTAATGCACAAAATCTTGTCAAGTTCACTGCTTAAAGTGCATCCATTTCTTCCTTCAATGTATTAGCCTATAGTGCATGGGTCCTCTTTTTGTACTTTGTCCCTCTCCAACTACTCCCTTAACCCTACCTATCACTTATTTCATCTTTAAACCCTCTACATATTAAAAGCTTTTACACTTTCTTATCCTTATGTGGACAAGACACCTTTTAGCCAACTAGTGACCCCTCATGTGAAGCATTTAAAGGGTTTATGTTCATTAAGCCAATCCCACATTAGGTCTATTTTTATTCCTTGTCAAAGAAGAAGCATCATGCCCTCTTCTTATCCTAATGTGCTTCATTTATATTTTCATTACAACATTTTTCTCTTGATTATATTTTTCACTTTAACATCTAGTGTTATTTGTTGGCTTAGCTCATATAATTTACCTTAAGAGATATTAAAACAACCATAACCATAAAAATCATAACCATAACCATAACAATCATGAGTATCCACATAACCCTAATCATAACAACATTCAAATAATGATATCCAACACATTTTGTACATGTTTATAATAAACTATGCAATTTTTTATTTAGGGTGCAAGGAGTCACACATCACATACAAAGTCATTAGATAACACATGCATTACCTAAGGTGCATACATACATATATTTACTACATAAGCATTACCCTGATTATTTGGTGACTCTAGATTTGTGTCAAGACATCCCCCTTATTGATTGCTTGTTGAGCTAGCGTAAAAAACATTCCCTATATTGACAACCACTAGGGGAATATTCTATTACCCTCTTCCATGTTCCCCTCCTCAAGATGGGAATCATATTCTACTATGGATCTTTCACCCTAATCAACTATCATAGCCATTACCTCCCTTCTCTTCATTTATTTCCTCAACACACATCCCCTTGGATAGTGAGAGTTCCCTCCATGGATAGGCCAAGGGTGATGTTCTCCATCTTTGCATCTTGCATAGAAGAATTATCACCTTCTTTGCTACTGAGGAGGTAAGATTTTAGGCTCAATCTTAGGCTATGGGTGCCTTTCTTCTTGCTTTTGGTTTAATAGCACTTCTATCATCAAAATTACATGTTGTAGTATCTGGTAGATATGTACATGCACCATATAGATTATTTTGGGTCATGGGGGTTATTGATTTTCTCTACCATTATTCCCATTATTTTACATCTTCAACCTTGTGTAGCTATTTACACTATTAACAACCTACAAAACCAAATGATAAACTAATCATGGCCATTTGTTCTTAGTATGATTCTTTAAATAGAATACTTGACCATTCTTCCTCACTAACATGATTATCCATTCTATCTATGGGGAGGGTCCTATCATGTCATTGATTCCCTTAAATAGTCTTCCCACATGAAATTGTCATATCTACTTACCTTTTCATGTGGACACGTAGCTCTTGATTTGACTGGTCATCTCAATAAAGTCATTATTAACCATCATGATGTCTTTTTGTCACCCTTATCATCTGATCTACATCTAATGTCTTTTTTTGCTTTGCCATATTATGGTCCTTATGGGCTTGGTGGTCTTTGTGGCATTGTCACCTTTGTCCCAATTGATGTAACTTGGATTCCAACCATGGGCCATTACAATGGTCACGCCTCCAAAAATACTACTATTGTTGGTGGTGACAGCTTCTAAATACTTTCCAATATAAAAACTACCCCATCTTATCTAGCTATATAACTAATATCTTGGACCATGTAGCTCCCTACTTGTAGGGCCTCTTCTAAGTGGAACCTAAAGTCATTAATTATGAGGTACTGGGATAGAGGATGTAGACATGGAAATATTTTGTCTAGCCCACCTATGTAGCTCTTGGGTCTGACATAGTCCATCCTCTATTACTCACCACACTACTACTTTTATACTTCATAGACTCTACTTAACCTTTAAATAAATTATTTTCAAGTCATTCTTCCACTAATACGCATAAAACATGGCTCATAGTGATGATGAAATTTTGCCAAAGAGACTATGTAGATCCTGATAGATACCCATCTCGTAAAACTTAGATTGTAGTGATAGTTGTTATCCCTATACTTATACCCTCACAAAATTTTAGAAGGTGTATCCCCCTCATGAAGGCATCTCTTCTTTGGCTTAGCTCCATCACAAGACATTTGGGGTAATTAACCTTTTATTTCTCTCTTATTTATCCTACCTTGCCCATCCATTTTTTCTCATCCTAATGCATATAGGATCATTATGATAACTATTCACCTATTTAAACCACAAAACCTAACCATCACCTACACCAAAACCCAAACCAAACCAAACCATGTGGTTTATCACATTGGGGCAACCTATCTAAACACCACTCGAGAACTACATTTGGCCTAAATTTTTATTTGGATACTTTGTCCTTGGAACTATGTAGGCAGCATCCACTTGACTAGTACATATGGAGTTAGATCGACCATCCCCTACGTAAACTCTTACCTTCTCCACCTTACTAACTCAACCAACCCACCTAAATCAAGACCTAACTACCCTTTTTTCCCCTAGTAATGTGTCACTACTAGGAAGAACTACATTAAGCCTAAATTTCTTTTAGATATTTTGTCCATGAAACTATGTAGCCAGCATCCATTTGGCCTAGTACAATTAGAGTCATCTCAGCCACCCCCTACCAATACCCACCCATTTAACCATGTCCACCTTGGCATTGGTTATTTTTTATCCACATTATTCACACCATTTTTTAATGACCCTACCTTTTTTATTATAATTGCACTAACCAACATTTCCATGTTGCATTCTTACATGACCCAACCATTTAGTTTATTTTGTGGGAGCACTTCCTACCTTGACTACCTATAACTAATACTGAACCTATCTAGATCACTTGATAGGCATGACCCAATCAGCTATGACTAATTTTGTGGACTAGTTACCCCTGACATATGTCCTTCTAGACCCAAACCTAAATTAAACAACATTGGAAACTTTAGTCTTTGTGTGATCTTGACTATCACACTTAGTCATATTTTGTGCACATGTTTTACATCTCAAATAACCAACCTTTTGTTATCACCCACCTTGTGACTACTCATTTACCATTTATCAAACCCCAACTTGATTTTGCTTTCCCTCATCGACTCCTGATTTAAGGGAGAACACCTCCTCCCATGCTTGGGGCAACCAGACATCTAATCAACAATCTATTTTTGTTTTGTAGCTTGTTAATTTAAAAGCCAAATAATAAAAAGGGGCAAATATAAACACTAAATAACTACACATAAGCAATTTTAGATGTCTGAATGACATGGGCCCACCTTAAATACCACTTAAAACCTTTTTGACCATTAACTCAACCCTCTAAACTTAACCAAGTCACTATTTACCTATCACTATTCACATAGTACTATTCAAAAGTACTATTTAAACACTATTTAAAAGTACTATTCACTATAAGACCCACTCACACTATTCATGATGACATGGCATGATGATATGGTAAGTGATAAGATAAGTGACATGGAAGGTAATATGGCACATGACATGACAAGTGACATGGCTTAGAAGTGATGTGGCTTGAAGTGGGACATCATACCCCACTAGGGACCCTTGCCAAAGGTGCTTAATGACATCATTAAGCATCACAAGGTCCCCCTCTCAAAGTATGGTGAATTTCTCCTCATGAGGCAATCATTCCAAATCAAATTTTATCTTCATGCATGAAAGTGGTGTCAAAATGGGATGCCCACTTCTTGAGTGATTTAGAAATGACAAAATGGGCATTATCTCCACCCATTTTAGACTCAATAGCAAGGTGGGAGACAAACCAACCAAGTGAGAGACCCATTAATTAAGTGGGAATCCAACCACCCTTATCCCTTGACTCAATTATGCACCCATGAGGAAAATGGTGCCACATTTTGTGGGGTACCTTCTTAAGTAATTGGGGTAAGACAAGAAAGAAAGGTGGAAAGTCTCTTGGACTCATTTGGGTCCATGGGCATTATTTCCACTAGTTTTGACCATATATTCAAAGTGGGAGACATAACAACCCAAATGGGAGACCTATTAACCAAGTGGGAATCCCACTACCCTTATCCCATGATCATTTATGAGCCCACTTGGAAAATGGTGCCATATTTCATAATTCCCTTCTTTTGGCATGTTACTTGACATCAAATGCTATAAATATGGCCCTCCCCCTTCACCCATGGGTTAAGTTTACTTTTGGTTAGATCATTTCATCTTGAAATTCATATAATTGTGAAGTAGCTCATCATCTTGGATAGAAAAATTCAAAGAAATGAAGCTCTATTGGAATTATTGTAAGATTCCATCTTCAACATCATCATCAACAACAAAAATAACAAATCTCCAAGGTAATTTTTTTTATTTTTTTATTTAAATTATTCCCTTAGTCTATCCTTTTCATTACCTTGACCTTTACCTATTTTACCTTTGCCATCTTAATCCATTTATTCCCTTTGCCATCTTTACCATCTTTATCCTTTTACACCTTTGCCATCTTTACCATCTTTATCCCCTGACCTTTTTGCCATCTTGCCTACTTACCTTCTCACCTTCTCAACAATTCACCCCTTTTACTATCTCAATAATTTACTAACCAACCAACCAAACCATATTTTCTCAATCCCTTGTCAAATTACCAAACCAAAACCACAACCTTGCTTTAACTAATTTTCAGCATTAGTTGCTTTCATTTAGTTATCTTTAGCAAAACATTTATATTTATTGTATTTAATTATAGTTTTTTTTATTTAATGAAAGTTCATTATTATTTATTTCAAAACTTCATTATTTAAATTAGGTGGATTGACAACCTCTTAGGAAGCTCACGCTTTAGGATCTACTTCACGTTAGGTAATCCACCCAACTACTTGTCTAACAAATAAGTTTTGTTTAAGTGCTTTCTTATTTTAGGTTATTCCTTCCTAGATAAAGAGGATTTCTCCACTTCATTTGGATTCAATGTGAACAAATTCAGCTAGGTTTTTATACACACCCCTTTTGTTTATGTTTTTATCTCTTTCTTTCAAATTAAAGAAAAAGTAAAAATTTAAAGTAAAACAATTGGTACTAAATGGGTGTTTAGGAACAAGTTTAATGAAGATGGAGAAGTCACTAGGAAAACTCATACATTGCTATGAAATCGGTATGCACAAGTTGAAAGGGTATATTTTGAGGAGACCTTTGCCCCAATAGCAAGATTGGAGGCTATCAGACTGTTTCTATCATGTATAGGATTTAAAGGATTTAAGGTGTATCAAATGGATGTCAAGTCAGTTTTTTTGAATGGGAACTTGGAAGAGGAGGTGTACATAAATAATCCTGAGGGTTTCTCATTATTAGGTAATAATTAATATGTATATTGAAAAAGGATCTTTATGGTCTAAAGCAAGATCCTAGATCTTAATATGCTAGATTAGATAAGTACCTATTAGACCAAGGATTCAAAAGAGGAGTTGTAAATAGTAATCTATTCTTAAAGATATAAAATGATCATTAGTTGATAATTGTTGTCTATGTGGATGACATCATATTTGGTAGAAATAATGAGAATATGACTAAGGCCTTTATAGATGTGATGAATAATTATTTTGAAATGTCCATGCTAGGAGAACTATCATTATTTCTTGGGTTATAAATCAATCAATCAGAAAGAGGTATATTCATTTCACAAGCTAAGTACATAAGAGATATGTTAAATAAATTTGATATGGAATATTACAAGGAATTTATCACACCTATGATCATAGCATGTAATTTAATCAAGGAATATGAATTTCCAAAGGTCAATCAATAATCATATAGGTCAATTATGGTAATTTTTCTATACACTACTACCTCTAAACCTAACATCATGCAAGTAGTAGGTCATGTGGAAAGATTTCAAGTAGACCCAAAGGAAAATCATTTGAAAGCATTCAAAAGGATACTTAGGTATCTCAAGGGGACTATGGAGTTTGGGTTGTGGTATCTAAAGAATAAGGATTTTAACTTGAAAACCTATACAGATGAAAACTAGGTAAATATTTTATATGATAGGAAGAGCACTAGTGGAAGAGTTTTATTCTTAAGAGAGTGCATAATATCATGGATAAGCAAAAAAAACCATCTATAGCATTAACTATTTTTGAGGCCGAATACATTGCAATAACTTTATTTTGACTCAAGTCTTATGGATGAGACAAACCTTAAAATACTACAAGGTAGAATATGATAGTCCTATCCCTATCTATTATGATAATAAAATTGCCGTAAGTGTCTCAAAGAATCTTGTCATGCACACAAGAACTAATCACATTCCAATAAAGTAGAATTTCTTATGAGATCAGGTAAGTGAATAAAGTGTTAAAAATGAATATGTTTCTACAAAGAATCAGATTATAGATGTATTAAAAAAACCACTTCCATTGGAAACATTTAAACATCTTAGATAGGAATTAGGTGAAATTTTTACCCCTAACAATAATTAAGGAATTCAAGTGCTTATGTGGAGCTAATAAGGTGATTCATTGGCTCTAAGAGTAGGTTATTAGTGTTGATAAGGTATGCATGGAGATAGGGGAGCATGTTTGTATGGTGCTTTATAAAATCATAATCCTGAGTGTTGAGTGTTTTGGTTTCAAGAGGTGTGATCCAAAAAGTTTTAGGCATCTCTTTGTCATTTATGTCAAAGGGGGATAAATTTATTAATGAGGGATAAATAGCCTATTTTGATAAGTTTCTGAGGGTGGTTGCCATCAATGACAAAGGGAGAGATTATTGAGTATTGACATTAATGTAAAGGTGCATCTTGTGAAGGATGATTTCAAAGGTGAGTAAGGATAGTTGGTAGTGTGTGATGTGAAAAGATGCATAGAAGAGTGTTTTCATGAGAGAGTGTTATCTTGTGAGAAATATAAAGAGAGAATTTAAAGGCAACTAATGTATTATGTGTGCATGAAAGTTATAGGTCATTGATGTCAAAGTGCATATGAAGCCTAATCATGACATAAAGAGGTATGTACATTAAAAAATGAATTAACACAAGCATGTGAAGGTTGTACATCACTTTTTGAGTCTGTTAGTAAGGTATAGATACATTCATGAGAGTTTTATGGTGATCCTATAGGGGTAGGACCTTCAGTCTAAGTCTGCACTCAGACCACTTATAGACATTTCCTATCTTATTAAGGTATGGAGATCATATTTAAAGTAAATTATACACGTATTATATTTTAAAGAGGTTATCTAAGTTATTTTAAGCATGATCACAAAGTTTGAGGTCAAGATTTGAAGGAAAAGTGCATGAATCAATATTTGAGGCCTTTTCAAGCTGATATAATGAGGTCTCAAACTTGAGAAGAAATTTCAAACATTAGTTGGAATGTGTAATATATTCATGGTATTTTGATATATTAAGGATATATATGTAAATATCCTATACATTATCTCTAGGCATTATTTTGGATTCAAGTGGTAGTCCTTTATGAATGATCATTAACACCAAAACTTGTGCTAAATCTCCTTAAGAACCTAATAAGGAACCAATATGTAATATTTTATTCAAAATATCTTATTATGGGTTCATATTTCTACATAATATATTGTATCATGTATTAAACTCTCCTAGTTAACTCCAAGTGGTGGTGGTTAGTCAAATGAGAGAGAAAATACATAGATACAGGCTTATTTATCAAGAAGTTGTTATTGCTTTCAAAATTTGAATTGGTATATAAAATAAAATGGATGATAAAATAATATAGATAATAATTTCACATGTACATGATGATTTATATATAGTTTATATATTTCAAGTGTTCTAATTTGGTTATCCAAGTAAGCCAGTTGTTGACAGACCTAATGGTGTGAATAATGTAAAGCCTAGGCAAAGATGAAGAGATAGATTTGAGGGTTTGTGCCTTATATATTGACGCAATAAAGTGAATTAAGAATTAAATTATGACTTATATATCATTATAATTCATTGGATAATCTTTTGAGGTCAGTGTATATGGTGAAAAAGTTGCTTACAAAATAGCCTGTCTGGTTTAGATAGGACCGTGAGATATAAGGTCAAGAAATTGGTTTACAATATCAATATTTTCCATTAGACCATATGAATTTTATATATTAGTATGTTATATATATATATATATATATATATATATATATAATATGAATTTTTTTTCATTCTAATTCATTAAATGTGTCTACATAGGTGTTGTATATCTAATTCATCATGATTGGTTTTTTAGGAGAATTGGTAGTTTTGAGTAAGCAAGTTGCATAAATGTTCTTGAGCCTCTATCTCCTAAGTAAATGTGTTCCAATAATTTGGTGATGACCATGAGGTCATGGATATTATTTTTACATGTTCAATTTTTCATATTTTAGTATCTTAAGGGTGTTTAAGCTTCATTATTGCAAGACAAACTTTTGAGGTACACAAGCCTAATAAGGTAATTTATCTTAAAGGAGCTTTCATGGTATGAATGAAAGATATAGTTATAATAAAGTAGGAATGAGGTTAGTAGAGTTAATTGGATAAGTTTTTTAATGAATTTTTACTTTTTTATAAGGCCATTTTGCCCCAAGAATATCAAGTTTAGTGCTAAGAGGACAAACCTAATGTAATTAGGTCTTTATGAGACCTAAAGGATAATTAAGGCCTAATTGAGTTATGGTAGAACAAAATGGATTAAAATTATTATTAAACAATGTTCATGAGATTTTATAAGATCTATTTTATGGCTTACCTAAGAGGTTGAAGGTGTGTGGGTGACCAAGTGGTGTGTGACCATTAGACTAGTATATATACAAGGTAGTTTAGGCCTATTTGTATGTATGCAAAATAAGAGAATAAAATATTGCATCATTTATTAGAATGAGGTATTTAAATGAGTCCATAAAAAATATTATATGTTTGGTGATCAAAATCTATGAGGTTTTTGAGTTGGTGCTGAGTCACTTAGGGAGTTGGTGCTTCCTTGAAAGTAGGTGCTTTTTAAAGCCTAGTCAAATGGGTGCTTGAATTTATTGGGGTTGGTGCTCCAAGTTGAGTCGGTGATCAATATAATTTTATATTTTGTTTTATAATACTTTATTCCATTTGTACATATCATAGTGGATTTTATTCCCCTTGAGGGTTTCCCACTCATATTTGTGTTATCTTATATAAATGGTTCTTTATGCTTTGCTAGATCACTATGTTGCTTTCATAGTTCATGAATGATTGGGTGTAATTGAAAGATTTTTTTTTAAAAAATGATTCACCCCCATCATTAATTATGCTTCCAACAATTTAATATCAGTGTTTACTTAAGATGAATATAAAAAATAAAAATATAAAAAACTAGAGAATGATAAGAAATAAATACATGTGATTAGGTAAGAAAATCATTGTGTTTTCCTTATGAAATACCAATGATTATGGATCATAGGACCCTTAGATATATAATTTATGTTGAATAACTTGGATTTAATTGTGCATTCCCTAATCTCATTAATATTTGAGTGTTATTAGAAACTCAAAGTGTGATTGACTCTAGCATCACATTCCCAGATTAATGAAGTAATTATGAATCCCTATATGAATCTAAATAGGTTATTATAGTGAAAAAATTAGTGTAAATACTAGTGCATATAGAGAACCAACCACCACAAATTGAATAAGGTTTAACTATGGTGCAAAACTAAGTATACTAGATGTTGTTTTATATATCATGGATAATGATAAGGATTTTCCATTCCATATGCAAACCTAGTGAAAATAATAATTAGTGAGGAAGCCATGAATCATGTACATGCCCCTAAACTGATATTTGGTGTATATTGATTCTAAAATTGAGTAATAAAAACTATGATTATAATCAAACATGTGTGTTAACCTAGAACAACATTTCATGCATGATGCCCCTAAACTGATCAAATATAAGATAAAACTAAGTAATTCTAGAAATTGAGACTATAAAACTATTGCATACTATCCTAGGTAAATTAAGATTCTAATAAATTCTATAAATGCATATTTATTTAATAGTGGTGGGAAGGATAGGTGAGTAGTTTTATCTTTTCCACTAGGGTCATCCTATAAAAATAACTTTTTGTGTACTTTTTGACATTAAAAATGTGCTATGTCATAACTACCAAATTTTATCTGTGTATGATTGAGGAGGTCTAACTATTTTAAATTCCCCCATTTTAAGGTGAATTTTTGATCCTATGTAATAACTTAACTCAAAATAAAAATTTATGTGATAGACTATTATGACACAAAGATGTAATATTGATTAATAATGATAACATGGATAATACTTCAAGATCATTACCAAATCTACTTCTACAATATCCAAATTCAAGGTGAGGACAAAGCATTTTAAACCAAGTCAAATCAACCCACTCCAAATATAATCCACCATGTTTAAATTAAACAAATGATATGCCTCGACCACTAATACTTAAATACATTGAAAACTATCAAATATAATTCAATCTATGCATTTATTAAAACACATCCAAGTTGAATATATAAAGTTTTGAAGTACTTTAAAACATTAAAAATTAACCAAAGTATACGTAATACCCTATGAAACCTTAAAAAATAATCAACATGCCACTGACCATGACAAGTATTCCTTGCACCTTAAAATTTACCAAGGGACCTAACATAAGGTCAAACAATATGCATATTTATAACTAACCAATTATAAGATTATGCATATTAACTTGGTAGTGTACAAAAGGATTATTTCCACCATGTGCAAATGGGTGTTAAGACTAAATTACAGAATAAAAATTTACAATCATGTAGCTATGAATTATAATTTTTGAGATGGAATATTAATTACTAACACTAATATACCTATTCTCATCTTACCCATGTCTGCCAATTTTGTCATTTATCAAGAACATAAAACCTTAGAATCAATTATCAATACAATACAAATGTCATAGAATTCACACAAAAAAATATGTTTTAAAACATTTATCACCTTATGAAAACATAAATAAATTTTATATGCACATAAAACCATGTCACAAAATGCAATTCTAATATCACCAAACAAGATAGAGAATACCAAATTATGACAATACCAACTACATATTGATTGAATTGTAAAGATGAGATGTAAATATATTAGAGTTATGAATATAGTATAGATTTTTATGATATTATTTGATTAATATTATACTATGAATAATCTCAAAATAATGTTATGAGTATTCAAATCACTTACATAGTAATATTTCATATTCAAATATATGTAGAGAATATATTTAAACAAATGCAAACAAGTTGGCCCCTACCAACAAATTTAAACGTTATGACTTTAAGTCATCATATGATAGAGATGATTATGATGATATTTTTCAAAATAAAACATGAGGGGTATTGAAATTAGGCATAACATTAGTAACCTTTCTAGCTAGTTTCACTTTGTGAAATTAGGTTGCAAATAAAAATTATTAATTTAAATAGACTTAAGATAGAAATATAGGTAAATCATTTCGTAAATGGCTATCTATGAGCCACTTTAATAAGTAAGATTTCAATGGATGGATTTTTTTGCTAGTGTGGCATGAATAATGGGAAAGTTATAATAAGGAAATTTAGTTTGGATGAATAATCAATGAATAACCTAAAATAAAAAAATTGAAAATAAAGTAACATTCACAATACATTAATATTTAGTACTTGATATTATAAAATATTAGTCTAAATTGATCAAGCATTTAAAAATTAATAATGAGATACTTACAATGATGTGGTATAACATTATGTATTTACTCCAATAATTATGAAATATTTCACAAATCTTAACAAGAGAGTTGGATGCAAACCAAAATGAAATCAAAGAAAGAACTAAAAATAGAAAAATAAACAAAACAACAAGAACATTAAAGAAATAAACAAACAATAGAAAACCAAAATTAAAAAAATAGATAAAAAGGAAAAGAGAAGCAAAAAAAATTAATCGACATAAAAAATATCCCATTGTGAGATAAAATGAAGGATAAACCTACTGAGAGATAACAAAAATAAAGAAATAAGGCCTAATCCATGAAAACAGTATAAGAATAACTGATAAGTGATCTCTTTCAATATAGTTATAGTGTAATACATTAATTTCATCATCATATGTCAAACTATAATATTTAAAATCAATAAGACACAATGATAAACACATCATATATCCTTAAATAAACAAAATAAAAACAATTTGAATCATCATTGTGTGTGGTTTTAGCCATTCCTTGTTCTTGTATCACAAATGAAAGGTTATCAATTCGATTCATAAAGAGATGAGGATTGTTGAAGATAGGATAAAAATAATTTATATCAATAACATGATTTGTTTATTCAATTGTATATTCCATATTGATCTCAATTAAACAATTTTGAATATTTTTTAGCTTTCACATATTCAATATTCAATATTGTTTCAAACTTTAAAAGGCCCTAAAATTTAAGAAATTCGTAATCAATTTTATTTATCAAGTCTTATTACTCTAATTTTGAAAAAAAAAATAATTAAATGTGTCATACTCACTTGATAATGACACATCATGATCTTGAAAGTATGGAAAATCAAATATTTCACATTAGATTTAAGTCAATTAATTCCTTATCTTAGTATTTGTAACATCAAGATTTTCAAAATTATTTTCATTTGTTACATAAATTAATCCACCATCAAAGAGATAAAAACTTTCATGTTGAGCATGATATTTTGAATTAAAAGTGATAGGACAATTTTTAAAAAAATTGAATTAGATTTGAGAGTGTTATAAATAGTAATAAAGTCCTAAGGAGATAAATTATATTTTTTGAGAAAGAAAGTAAATTATAACTCCAAATAAATTTCCTTCTCTAAATTCAAATTTTATAGTTCATAACTCATCAAAACATCATTAGGTCTCCATCATGCATATCTAAAATAAAATTAGGAATAGATATATTTGATAAAAGTTTATTATCAAAAAAAGAATGAGTTAAATCATTGATAAGTGGATTAAATGAATCAAATCATTAGAATTCTAAATCTGATGAAAAATTAGGATTTATTCTACATCAAAACATTCTTATGAAGAGTAGGCACTATAATATAATTTTTGAGATTCATTTTAAGTATCCAATCACATGATTTTATCATAGACAAAAAAGATATAAAATTGTTTAGGAAATTTGTGTTCAAAGTCTAACATTAAAGAAAAGATTCTTTTGCATTTGAACATATCATGATTGAGTGAGAAAATATATATATATATATATATATATATATATATATATATATATATATATATATATATATATATATATATATATATATATGCGAGAAAATATCAAGGCTAAGCTAAAGTCAATAATACCAATTTCTTAAATAATTTTAGTATATTTATGAGGTAGATAATTATCCCAATCGAGGAAGAAAATTTCACCACTTAGGTTGAAATAAACAAAGGTTTCATTTAATTTTAAAAGGAATCATAATAAATATTTCCCAATGGATTATTTTTATTACCAAGAAAGCATAAACCAAGCTGTCAGATTTTGGCCTACTTGATTATGAATTAAATTCTTGTATGTAAATCCATTCTTGAGTGAGTTCATCCATATTTTCTATAATCAAGTAATAATTAATCACAAAATTAGAATTAAATTATGGGTGATTGGTTATGATAACTCTGAACTAAAATTTGGGAACCAGTTATGGTAATGTGAATCATCAACCATAATTGAGTAATAAATAATCACTAAACTAGAATTCAAATATGGGATACTAGTTACGATAACTATGAACTAAAATTCATGAATAGTTATGGTCATGGGATATGAATTAAACACATTGAAGACAAGAATGAATAATTTTATAAATAAAACACCAAATTAAAAATTTTCTAGTGGATTTTCCAAATTTGTTGATGGTGAAATTTGTCATGTCAATGAATCAAATTGCTTGCCTATATTGAAGGTCAAGATGGAATTGTACTAGTTTAATTTTAAAGGACATATGGTTGAGAATTAGTCCTAAGGTGTGAAAAAGGGGTCTTTCAAGTTATAGGGATTAATATGCTCAATAATAAGTCTAAATCAATTTTACCACCATCTTGTAAAATTTGATCAAGCATAACCCTATTATTAACCATGTTAAGAATTAATATCATTATAAACAATGAACTAATATAATATACTAATCAATCTCAAATTAGATATAAAACTATCATTTGACCTATCTAACAAAGAAAATCCTATTGGTTAGGCAATCCATTGAAGGAAAAAATACTCAAATTTGCTAAAAATTTGTATATCATATGATTTTCACACTGCAAGGATGAAATAAAGGAAATCAATGAGAAATAAAGAAAGAAAAACTAGAAACAATAAGAAAACAAGAAATAAATACTAACCAAAACCAATTGAATTGATCCTTTATGCAAAATTCTTAGTGGTGAGATCAAATGCAATGAAATTACTAGTTGAGTGTTTATGAGGCAAACTTAGATTTAGAGAGATAACCTCAAGCACTAAAAAAATGAAACATAGTCAGAAAAACAAATCCTCATGAATGAAAATAAAAATGCTTTCACCAGAATCATACAACAAAGAATTTTTGAGTGTTAAAGGAATATGTAGTAGTCTACATAGTAGTACATTTGATGTAAAATTAAAAAAGCATATCAAATTATAAGAATTTTAGATGTGGTCTACACTATAAAATTCTATTATAGGCAAGACTTGAATTACAGATAAGTCTAAGGGAGAACCTAATATGATACTGATGTTGAAATATGGTTGATTTTTCGCTCAATAAAATTTTAGTTGATCAGCTAATCTATTTTATTCATAGGATATTATTAAATTATATAGTTTATTTTTATCATTTGAATAAGAATTCAACACTTGAAAACCCACAAATATTTACCTTATTTCCTAAAAAACTTTATTATAAACATATCTCCTAATGAGTTGTTTTATCACATGTGCAAATCTTTTATTCCCTTAGAATTGAATATTTGATTTGTTATTACAATTCATTATTAATAAAAATACATATATTTAACAATCACACACACTTATGTAATATAATCCATGACATATAAATCACTAATACGTAACAAGCTCACCCCTGAGTTTGATAAATTTTCATTCCTTATATCCAATCAAGACAACTACATTATTACATTTCCTTATGCTGGTGACATAACCATTATCCAATAAGATGGAATGGCCTTGTTTCCTAATGAGAACTAAGAACAAATTTTTTATTTAAATTGAGGAAGGTATAGAACTTTTTGGAGTTTAAAATCTAGAAACCATAGACACTTGAGTTGTATTGTACCTCTTCCTTATGGTTGTAGACTTGATCTATATGTGAGGTATATTGAACCACAAATTGTATTCAAATAATATTTTTAAACTTTTATATGTTATTGATGATTTTTATATTACAAGAACCCATCAAGTCTCAATATGTCTAATTTTATGCCTTAAAAGGTACACTAGGAAAGGGGTTAATAGACCTTTGATGCTTTATAGGATTATTGGCCCCTATACCATTACTTAAAACCACTACAAACTACTCTTATCTAATTCCCTAAGCAATAAAATCTTGATTACAAACTCCCCTAAGAATTTCACCATATAAAATATCCCTTACCTAATTAAACACCCCTTTTTCCATTTTTACTACTATGTAGACCCAATCAACCTTTTTGGGAATCTATCTCACATTACAAAACTCTATCAACCTAGGATGACATAATTTGAGGACTGGTGGCTCTATTTCCCACCAAACAAGATCAACCCAGCCAACCTCATTAGATATGTGGCTATAAATACCCACTTAAATTCATTTATAAAATGAGGATAATTCAATTTTGCATCATTATAGCTCACAAATATGCTTATACTATCAACAAGGGGTTTCATTGATTAGGTTTTTTACCTTAGATAAGTAACACTTGTTTGATGGAGGTATTGGATGCATAAGAGAGGTAATTTATGCTAAATTTGATCTATCTTTGTGATCATTAAAATCCACAACAACCTATTACAATGCACCATTGGCCAAGGGAGATATTGAGGCATAACAAGATCACTTCAACAAGGTAAGTATAATCCTAGTCCTTCATATTTTGATAAGTAGATGTTATACAATTAATGGATTAAATTTTATCTCTCCTTGCTTACATTACTTCTATGTTATCTTAAATAGAAATTTATTTGGTAATTTATTATCTTTCCCATTTGTTCCATAATATTTAGTGAGCAATTGATCATCTTGCATATTCATTTACTAGATTAACTTTCATGTTTATTTAGTATATTAGCTTACCTACTTTTATTAAAATCATAAGACCTCTCTAGGTTTATCACATGATGTCATTTGACTAGATGCCTTGGAAACCTCTCCTTTGATATAGTGTCATAAGAGAACCCTTAGTGTAGGTTTAATGGATCCATTCTCAACCATGACCCTGATATAACAAAGTATTTCTAAGTAGATTGTTAGTTTTTTAACTTCTACGAGATTGGATATTACTAAGTAGAATAAGTTGTAGATATGTCTTGTTTTACTTTCATACATTACATTTAACCTAAATTGAATCTAACCCTTGAATATTTTTAATTTTTATTTACAATCAACTAAATAAATCTTGTTGAGCTAGTTTAACATTCTATGTGTAGGTTCTCAAACTTCATCAAGCTTGTTGACCTAGTTCTACAATCTATACATAGATCCTTTAACTTCATCTAGATTGTCAACCTAATTATATTATTTGTGATAAATTTATAGTCTCAACTAACTAGATCAAATTGATCAACCTAGTTCCTTTTTCTACTTTCTCCATTTAACTAAATCAACCTACTCAATTCTTCTCTTTTATGCATATTATTTTTTATAACTATATTCATATGATCGACTTAGTTTTATTTTATGTTATTTACCATTTTTATTACACTTGGTTGATTTGATTGAATTTGTTTTTTAATACTATTTTTTTATTTTTTAGGTTCAAATATTTACATAGATAACCTAGTTCAAAATAACAATTCAACATTTTTAGGAAATGTTACTATTAACTCACCAAACTGCACCCTTAGGAAGAGATTGTCCATACCTCTCCAAGTTTGTGGTAAAATAGGATTAGTTTGAGCCTATGAGTGATATGTGGATGGACTAAACCTCTATTTTATGGTGTTAGCTCCCTTGCTGCATTAATTGAGATCAATATCTTAAAAATATGAGCTCATTGATGAGAAGGGATAAAATGGAAATGTGAAAGGAAACCTATGCTATTGGAGGTGATGCACCAATATGATGTGTCCACTCTATTTGACCTTTCAACAACACTAATGAAAAAATAAGTAATTGAACCACTATCTCCAAGGGCTTATTAGCATTAGTGTTTCACATAAAGGTTGTGTTACATGATTAAAACCAAAGGGTCATGAGTAGAAGTAATGATGCAAGACACTTACCAATAAAAATCCATTATAAGATCAACCTCTAACACCTTCACACACTATGTGACCTACATAAAACAATGTACTAGCATATAAGTGAGGCAAGGACCTGAAAAGGGGGGAAAACTTGCTACTTATGAAAATAAAATAAGCATAAACACACTAAACTAGTATTAGAGAAGATGAAATAGTCCTTCATTTAGTTTAATATGTTACAAAGTAAATATTTGTGCAAAATCTCTTCATACCCAACAGAGGGATGAGTAGAATGGCCTTAGAACCTCAATTTATTAAAGAGTGAGAAGGTGAGAGAGTTAAATATGGAATGGAATTGGCATGTGGATGCCATAATGATCATTCCTTTAGTTAGTTACTTTAAACATTAGTAACAGTCCCATTATCTCTTCATGCATTATTTTGTCTAGTTAATGTTCTTCAATGGGTATGGAGTAGAGATGGAGAGGTGGAAGCTAATTCAGACTTGGTTGACTCCATTCAAAAAATTTACATGCCAATTTAGTCAATCAATCAATCTCTTTATATTTAAAAAGGTGGAATCATGGTTTAATTAGCCTTCATGGTTCACTAAGTGGCCTACCTTCCCCCTTTGCATGTTGACTAAGCTTAAAAAACTGCCCATCCTCCATTATGGGTGTGGATTATGTATAATCACCTTCATGATGAAATTAAAAAAGTGTTATCACCCTACAATTAATCTTTTAATATCCCTCTAAGCCAATAGTCTTCTCCCTTAGTTGACCAAGTAGGCCTACCAAGCAACTAGGCCTAGTTACTTGAATCTTAGCTATTTGAATGACCATGAGACACAAATAGAACCATAAGTACGTGAAAATGAGTATTATTTAGGTCCAATAAATCATGTTACACTATGAATTATTTATCCCAAATAGTTTAAACTTGTAACATTAGCTCATTTAGGTGACTAGTCACCTCTCACTAGCACTTATAGACTAGCTCTTTGGTGTAGACCTATAGGGAAATTTATAATAATAATTAAGAGTATTTTATGTCCTAATATGGTGTAATACCCATCATACTAATTTCCCTAATGATATTAAACCTTTCACCAAGCTCTACACCTTCGATTCATCCCTAAACCTTGCCAAAATAGTGTTTCTAGGGGGTCCATATAATTGTTTGTAAAAACTATTGTGATGAACAAGACCTCCTCATATTTAATCATGATTTTTAGGTGTTTTCAAGACCAATTTATTGTATTTTAGTGTAAATATCTCAAAATTTATTCCATCGGGTCCCTATTAGGGTTTATGCAGGGTTTTAGTGGCCTACCAACTTAATGATGGTTTATAAATTATAGACCATAACCCCAAACGTTTTTATTTTGGATGATTATCCCATATAACCCTTATAAAATATTTAAAATGTCTTGGTCCCATGTATATTATACAATGAGTAGTAAGTGAAATGTAACAACCTTAAAAGTCCTTGCTAAGTGTTTTATGTGAGATGCAGTGTTAGGAATTATTCATAAAGTTGAGATCCTAAATGCAAATCTTACCTTTATGGATATTGAGTTCATAAGAGTCCTTAAATACCAATAATATAATTGGGCCTGAGTCATCTTTCCATATGAAATATGAGTGTTGGAGTTGGCAGCTTGACATGAAAAACTAGGGTAACAGAGCTTGAGAGGGGTAATGAGACCAATTTAGACTAATTCCTTAATTTAATCTATCTAAAACATTTTACTCAAGGTATTTATCATCACCACACACCATACCATAACCTTAAGTCTACTTGGGGTGTTAAATTTATCACTAAGATGGAGATGGGGTCTTGAGGGGTAAGGATGGATTTAGGTCTTATAGGCTTAAACCGAGTTTTCAAACCTTAAGTCACATGTAGGTGTATTTGTGGCCTCAATGCTATAATAAAAAAATTATACATCTGATTTCCACCCTTTTTTATTTTACCTCATCTGCCCAGACCACCATCTTTATTTCTCTCTCATGTAGGCTTTCTCTAACCATCATTATTTAGTGCAAGTGATTGAACCAGTTAGTGTTAGAGACTTAAGTAGTATTTTCTCTCCATTATTTATTATTGGTAAAGTTATAATCCTTATGAAATAAGTTCTTTAGGTTTGAAAAAAACCTTTAGATTTGGCCTCCTTCAATTTTTCTCTCTGTATACATATCATATTTTGCCTAGGGTTTATAATTAGTTAGGCCTATTTAGCCTAAATAACTTGTCTTAGTGCCTTATTACCTCAGCATGCGACTCTTATAATATTTTAAACCATTATTATGACTTCTCACTTCTTTCTCTAATGATTTAAACCCTAAAATATCCCCAAAACATGCAAAATCCTTTAACTTTATGCATAGGCCTATACATGTCAGTTTTAGGCCTACTAGGCCTAATTAAGCCATTAAGCCCTCTATTGATTTTTAAAAAGGACCAAAGGATTCACCATAGAATAATATCATTATGAAATAAAAATCAAAATATTTTTTTATCCTTACACTTTACCTCCTTGCATGGTATCTCACACTTTCACTCTTCTTACTCATGACCCTGCTTATAGGTGTTCAAATGAGGCTTGATTGGACTATGAGTATATAACTATTTACATTGATATCACTTTAAGGTATATTTTAATAGTATATTATGATGTATATGACCTATATCCTTTCCTAGACCATCCAAATATCCTATCTAGGTCATGTTTAACTTAGCCATTTTGCTTCCCATGACTTGTTTGTAGGATACAGTAGGCTCTTGATTGTGTGAGCCCATTTGAGAGGTAAGTTTCTCCTTTGTTGGTGTTTAATTATTCCATTAATTTAAATTAGTATGTTTATGACACTCCATTATTATTTATAACCCTCTAAACCTCCTCATTATTATCACACTTGTAGTGTTCTTCCAATTGTCCAATCACAATCATGTTTTCATTAAAGTCTTAGCTGAGCTCTCATCTTGGGGTGGTTTGATCATTTATTGTATTTTTTTCTCAATCCTAAATAATTATTAATTATATTTATGACTCTAATTAATCCATCAACATCTCCCACACCCCATCCCAACATCTAATACTTTGTTTTCTTAGTCTGCCTAAATAGGCCTGTAAGTGCCTAAATAAAGGCTTGTCTCTCAAGGGCTTAAGGATGGGACTTGGTATTGAGTATAAGTAAATTAGGGTAACAAGGTAAAAATAATATATTATTACTAATAGGTGAATTACATATATTCTTTTAAAATAATCTTGATGGTTTTCTATAGCTACCCTGCTCACACTTGCAAAGGAGATTATATTGTATTAAGACAGTCACCTTAGAAATAGGACTTTGAATAAGTTATTTGGTTTGATGAATTAGTTGAATTTTTAGTGTAGATAATGATTAAATTGAATCCAAATAAACCCAACATCCACTTAAATTTATTACTCTCTTCCCTACCTATGCATTGAAGGCTCTACAACATGAGCAAACATTGCCTATAACCTACAAATATGATAATATGGAGGTTTTTTTGATATATAGGGCTCACACTTGTGGAATATTAGAATATCATGATGTATATGGATTATTTAAACCCATGTAAGACACATAAAAACATTTATTACATCAAAAAAATAGAAATGCACTAAAATCATTACAATGTTGACCTTGTGTAGATGTAGGAAATAAATCTGGTTTCTTGAGTTCTTAACATTTTTTCATAAATAATAGGGAATAATTATGGAAAAAAATTACAAAGATTTGAAGGACATTATACACCCTTCATCTAGGTAATATATCAAGTCACCATCTTCTCTCTCATATCTGTATTGAGCAAGAAGTTGACTGGTTATCCAAAGCTACCAAGGAGGATGATAGAGAAGGGTTGATTTTTACCATGTTTAACATTGAAACTTATATATTATATTTCCTTACAATTTATATGAGTTCAATATAAATATTTATGACTTAATTTTATTAGGATTATGCTATACAAATATGTATAATCTTTAAAACACCTACAACCTACCATTTTTTTACATTTTCTCAAGTTTTAGATCTTGAAATGCCATTGGTGGGTAAGAGATCGAAATAAGGAGGTAAAGTAACTTTAAAAAACATGATTTATGTCTAGGGGAATTTTAAAGGTCATGTTTCCAAGTGGTGGGGCCCTTTTCATGAATTAAATATGTGTTTGACTTCAAAAAGGACCCTTTTATGCATTAAAACACCTTGTCATGACATTATGAAGGAAACAAAAATATTTTAAGCCCCCTCATATTAATGTTACATTAAACATATCTTATTACAAAGGCTTATAATATGAAGGTTAGCTCACAACATGCTTGAAAATCATTTGATGACCTTAGGAGCTTATTTGAGCTTGAAACATATTTTATAGATAAATTATGGAGAATGACCTTCAATACATCCTTAGACTTCATTTCAAGGCTCAAAATATGACTTGGTCACTCCTATATCATGATAAAAAGGTCCCTTCTCAAGAGATGGATAGGATAGTGTAGACACTAAAATTATGTTGACTCCCCTTAGTCCCTTACACACTTATTAATTTAAAATAAATTATTTATTTTAAATTAATGACATCACCTAAACACCTCACCTTCGACACCTCACCACGACACCTCACCTTGGAAACCTTACCCTAAGACCATTTCCTACCCTATGACTCACCTTGAGACTAAGTCATCTACCTATGACCTATTCTCACTCCATTCCAACCGCCTAACCAACACTCATGCCTAATAAACCCGTCCTTTGATCGTTCTCCAATGGCAAGTGCACTTGGTGGGTGGAGAAATGGGCAAAGGGATAAAAATAGCCCTTTTACCCATTCTCTAGCCACTGATGTCGGTCAACTATCAACTAATGTCAGTGGGATCACCGATGTTAGTTTCATAAACTAAGTTCTAATGTTGAGTTGTCTCTCTGGGTCAAATCTCTAATCTCTCTCTCTCTCTCCCTCAGACTCTGGGATATCGATGCACACGCTCTGAGACTAAGCATCCAAATTTGACCATAACTCTCTAGGCTACAAAAAATCTATAAAAATCACTCCAAACATTGGGTTGAAAACATTGCACGAGGTCTGCGACATCAGCCAATAGGAATAAGCATCCTGACACCCTCATATCTGAAAAGCCTTTCTCTGACTCTTACCCTATTATCACACCTACCCTCTACCTTTGCCCTTCCTCAAAGCCTATTGACTTCCCTACAACCCTACACAAACTTTTAAATTCCTAGACTCCTTTGTTGACCATAGATATAATCCAAAACCCATCCAAGGCCCATTGCCCTGACTGACATCGACCACAACCCCAACCAACATCGGTAATACGACTGATGTTAGCACCATCCACAGACCAACTTCGGCATAACTACCAATGTCGATGACTATGACATATAGACTATAAAGGTGTCTTCTTCCATAGCCAAAGAGGAGCTCCTTCATCACTTGGATACGGTGCGTAACTTATTCTGGGTAATGTACAAACCCCTGACCCTTAACTTTAGTTTCATCTTCTTCTAAATATAAATAGCAAAAATGTAGAGAAACATTTTGGCATGCTTGGTGGGACCCTGGAGTTTTCCTTGGGTTCATTTCTTTTTCTTCAAAAAAAAAAGAGCAAACTTTCATATAGTTGCATTAGGAGAAAATTAGCTTCTTGCATCCTTCTTCTATGTCTTTATTTCGAAAAGAAACCATTAACACAAGTTAAAAAGAACTTCTTTCTTTTTCTTCTTGTCATTCCTTCCTTGCATCTTAGAGTAGTGAAAATTCATACTCTTAACCTTTTTTCCAATTGTTTACATCTGAACAAAACATTTCAATTTGGGTTTAAAAAACTATTGCATTTCATTCTTGCTTGAATGCATATTTAGCCCTCTCACTTAGTAATTAAAACACATTATGAATAAATCGTAGTGCACATATGTTACACAACCTAACCACATTCACATCAAATTAAACATTTAAACATACTTGAGACAAGGCCCAACTAGGATTTCATCACCTAACAGATACCTTACCCTTCTTGGTGATCCTACTTGGATTTCACCACCAAGAGGAGGACCCACTCTGTTCTCTAGCAGAGTATAAACTATAGGCTAAGTATATATTGGCTAAGCAACCCAACTTGGCTCTAGGTTCATGAAGTGAAAGGAGTAAGCCCCTAGCACTAGGCCATGTACAGAACCTAATACAAATTTTTGAGCACTGAAACATAACCGAAAACTAGCTATAGACTTCCTCTTTAGGACCCATTCTAAAATCCCAATTCCCAAACATATTCTTTTAAGGCATAACCCACCACAACTCTAAAATTTATTCTTAGGAATTTAACATTTAGAGGTTGCTTGTTGTCATCTATTTTGTTGTTCTTATCTCGTTTTTTGAGCTGGTAAGGTCGCATTATTTTGAGGACTAAAAATAACTCAAAATTTCTCCTTTATTCCAAAAACTTTCAATTTTTTGAGTTTTTGGAAAAACACAGACACCAACATCAATTTTTCCACCGACGTCGGCAACATATCTTCATTGACATCAATTTTTCCACTAACATTTGTAACATATACTCACCGACATTAGTTTTTCCACCGACGTTGGTATCTGTCAACAAATTTTGTTTCCAAACAACAAGCTTAAAACCTGACTTTTTTGTTGTTAAACATAACTTTTGGTCTCCTAAAATTGAAACACATAATTTTTAGAACCTGAATCTATTTTGTCTTGAATGGTTTTGACACATAGTCAAGCCAAAAATTTTGTTAACCATGCAAGGCAACAACCACTTCCACCTTCGTCCTTCATACCAAGTCCCCTAATGGAGTATACTTCAGACACTGAGCGTAATCCTATCCAGCCAACCCCAAATCAACCTCCAATTGTTCCTGAAGGGGATCAAAATTTTGAGATATTCCTTGACCTCAATGTCAAGGTTCTCCAACACTATCTCGCTAGAAGCCAAACGCAAGAAGCCTCAATTAACCCTATTTATGGGATGCCAAATTCTCTTACTAAAGTGGCAATGATATCAACTGCATCCGCTACCCAAGCCATTACCTCGACCATTAACCCAACCATGGCCAATGTTCAAGATGTGGCCTCCCCTTCTATCTTTGAACCTACTTCCATTAGGGTTTTTGTGCCCCCACAACCACAAATAATTCAACCAAGTTCGACACCTTTCCAGAACTTGATTGTCTCTATCCCACCCACTCTTGCACCCATAAATACAAGAGTGACTACCTATCTTTCAACTATTGTTTCCTCCATTCAACCACCCTTGGTGACATCTAGTCAAATTGTGCCCTCTAACTTCATGGCATAAGCCCCCTTGGCCTCAACCTTAGCCCCTATGATGAACTACCAATATGTTGTGCCTATACAAATGCAACCTAGTATGTCATACACCCCTCCTAACACCTTCCAAGTACCCTACAACTTAGGGAGTGAACCTCCTACCAATCCATCAGCCAATTTAATCAAGATGTTGATGGATAAGATGTCTAACCTTGAGACATCCATTTCTGGTTCAAGCAATGTTCTTTCATATGAATAAATCTGCAACAAACCCATCCACCCTTTAGTCCTTATTAGGCCATATCCTAGCCAATGGAAACTCTTTAAATTTACTCATTTTCAGAGTAAAGAGGACCCACAACAACATTTACAAGCGTTTAGACACGCTTGCTACCTTATAACACACGATGATGCATTACTACTTCGCACATTTCCCATGTCACTTTCTGGTGCCGCCCTTGATTGGTACAGTTCTATCACTAGTCACTCTCTTTTTACTTTCACTCAACTAGCTCAACTATTGCTCGACCATTTTTAAATCAACATCACTAAGAAGGTCTCCATCATATACCTATATTGTATTAGATAATTCGATGATGAGTCAATAGCTAACTTTGTTGTGCGAGCGAGAGGTTTAATCAACCAACTCTCTTTTTCATTACCTTAACTTGAGCTCATTGAGCTCTTTTCAAGAGCATGTGCCAAACACATCTCATCCACTTTGCAGATTCAAACTTTCTACACATTTGACAAAGCTTTCACCATGGCCCGAAAGCTTGAATTCTGTGTAATAGAAGAAGATAGAGTCAAATTGCATAGTAAAAATATCAACACAAAATACAATGAATCTTCTTCTTCTAAACCTTCTTCCCAATCCAAATCTAAGGGATTGGCAAATACTATGGTACTTAGATCATCATCCTCTAACACAACTAACCACTCTGAGCCCTCCACATTAGAATACATCACAAAACAATTCCAACAATGATATGTACAATGTCAATAAACTCCAATAGGAGAATCATACGCTTCTGTGTTGGATAAACTAGTAAAGCAGGGGGTTCTCAATCTCCCTCAAATCCGACCACCCCAATTTGACCCCTCAAAAGCCATCCCTGCATGGTATAGGGAAAATGACTTTTGTAACTATCATAGTGTCAAGGGTCATGACACAGACAATTGCAAAACCTTTAAAAACATTGTCCAAGACATGTTGGACAAAGGGGACCTTGTTTTGGATAACCCAAATGCACCGGCTAACCAAAACATAGATATCTTTAGGCAACCATTCCCTAACCATCCCCCAAGTCAAAATAATGTTTAGACCATGGCTGATGGCCCCCAAGAGCACAATATATGCATGGTCAACATGGTCTTTCCTTTTATTGCTAACCAACCTCTCCCACAATTTGAAGAGGTTAATCAACCCATCTCTACACCATGGGTAAAAGAGCTTATTCTACCTGTATCACCCCCATGCCATCAAACACCTCCTCCACACATACTTCTACCTCGTTAGGAACTCGTATTACCTATTCCTATTGCCCCCACCTTGCCTCTTCTTCTACCATTGGAACAAGTTACCATTCATACCTCAAGCCCTCATGTAGAAGAGGCCATTATCCCTCTACTTTGATCTTTAGAGGAGTCTTCCTCTCCTATTTTTCCTCCACCAATGGAAGGTAATCCTCCATCCACTCCCCTTTCACACGTAGGAGAGTCTACTTTGACCTCTCCCATAGTGGAGGATGCTTTGACAGTACCAACACTGGTAGCCTCACCCTCATCCTTCTTATTACCAATGGAAGATCATACTTTTCCTGCTCCTTGACCACATGTAGAAGCCATGATCATTCCTACACTTTATCCTCTCAAAGAGCCACATTCTCTAATCCCTTCTCCACCAAGAGAAGAACTTGTCTCTTCACCCACTTTGACTGAGGAAAATCCGATAACGGTTTTCTCTCACCTTTGGCTTGAGATCACTGCGTCTAACACTTTTTTTCTCTCACAACCACCTAACTCCTCCAAAAGACCAACTACAAGACCTCACACGATGTCACCTAAACCATTTTCTCAATTGGAAAAAACTTAGGATTTCTCCATTCTAGGAACCTAAAACATGAGGCGCTATGGGAGCGACTTAAGGCTCCATATCTTACACATCTTGTTTTGACTGCCAACCCTTCTGCAACAAATCACCCCAAAGTCTCTGATGAGAATCAGGCTTTTACTTCTAAATCTTTAAAAGCTCAACCATCCACACCTAAACCCAAACCCTTACACACATCTATCATGCTAAAATAGATTACATCTCTCGGTGTTCACCCTATATCAAACCTCACTCACCCATAAGTGAAGGTAGACTTGAACTTCACCCTGCACAATAGTGGTCCTCACACCAAACTAAAGAAGGCTGCTAAACCACATCAGAGAACTCCTCCCCCACCATCACCATTGCCCTCTATTTTGGGCCCACATCCATTTACTTTAATAGGAGTGTTCCCCACTCCAACACCTAACAAAGGAAAAATGCCTCCATTACTCCCTCTACCCATCAAACATATACTTCCTCCAAAAAATTTGACACCTCTCACCACAAAAGTGCCATCTACGTGAGTGGCCACACCGCCAAACAAAAAGATGGTATGAAAAACTCCTACAACTCCTAAAAAGAAGTTGTCAACCCCTACTACGACAAAGAGCGCATACCCATTAGTGGGGTCTTATGCTTCATTATTACACCAATTGTTGCAATCTTCTAGCATTAGTCTCCCACCCCTTAAACCATACCAACCTCTTATACCAAAACCATTTTGGTTTGATGACACTAAAATTTATGTGTATCATCACACACCTGGACATGAGACTGAGCGTTGTTACACTCTTAAGGTTGTCATTCATCAACACCTGAAAAAGGACACCCTTTTCATTAAGGATCCTCTTGACCACCCTTTCAACAAACCATCAACACCATCCCATGCCTCTCAAACATCCTCATCTAAATTAGGATCTCAATGTAAGACTATGGTCCCTCTGCCACCTTCGCCCCCTTTATTCAAAATCAACACCATCAATGTGGCCATTAGGTCACAAACCATGAAGGATAAAGGAAAAGAAAAGGTTTCTATTCTTGGGACATATCCTTTCATCAAGCCTTCTCAACCACCAAAATCCAAGATTTCTATCTTGGGCATGTCCCAACCAACATCTTCAAAGCCAATTCGTGACTCCATGGTGAAACAACTTCTCCAAACCCCTATGAAGGCATCTTTGTATGACCTAATACAAAGCTCTCCACAACATTTCCAAGCCTTAATCAAAGCTTTGCAGGCAGTGGAGGTCCAACCTAAAGACCCCCAACCATTGGTTGCTCTAGTCAAATCATTACCTACCATCACCTCCATCACCTTCAATAATTTTGAGATTCTTGCCTCCAACCTGGAAGATCAGGATCCCACCCTCTCAACCTAAGCCTACTAGGTAGAAGCTTCACAGGATGTATCCTCACGTCACACTTCTTGTTAAAGAGGAGCTTTAACATCTTCTCTCCATCTCATTTATCCAACCCATTGATTATCCGCAATGGGTGTCAAACATTGTCCCTGTCACAAAAGCAATTGGGAGAATTTGACTTTATACCGACTATCATGACCTCAACCAAACATCAACCAAGCATCAACCAAGCATCAACCAACTTCATGTCCAACATCGACCAAAACATGCTTACAACCAAAATCTAAAAAAATGAGATTTCAAAATTAGAGATCTCATCCTTAAAGAAAACCAACACGTGACCAATATGAAAAGAAGCAAACGAGGAAAATTTGCTCTTAATTGGCTCAAACCTTAAATCATAATGCACACGTATGGATCAGGTACTTATCATCTATCTTCTCTCGAAGGCCGACTAGAACTTGAGCCCCTTAATGCCTTGCATCTACGACCATTATACTATTAATCAAGTAATTCATTCACTTGATATTTAACTTGAGCTCATCCCTTGAGCAACCACCATCATCCTCATCCCTATTCCTTTCAACCCTTTTTCCCTACAAACATTAGTTAACCCTTTTGCAAAGCATGAATGCTTTGTCCTAATAAAAGAGAAACCTCTAAACCTCTATAGTCTTGTCCATGACTAAAAGTGTAGTCAACAAACAACACATAAAACTAGGATGCCTATTCAAAAGGTCATAAATTATAAATGTAGACTGCTCCCTCGAAGGACAGTTGCATAATTACTATAATTAATAGACTACTCTCTTGAAGGACAACTATTCAAAGACATTAAAACATACAAAGCAGAATATAGACCATTCCCTCAAAGGATGGTAATGCCCAAATTTTGCTATAAACAAAACATCTACTCAGAAGCTTCTCACATCAATCAGCTTCAATATGACCACACAATAAAACAACATCCCCAAGTAGACTTCTCGCATTGATTAGTCTACCAAAAAACAAAAAAACTGACAAACAATTAAGTCATGGACTTACCTATAGTCATTCTCAAGGTCACCTATAAAAGGGGCAAAGTTATCCCTATTAAAAAGGGTTACCCTATCCTCACATATCAAATAATCAAACCTATTACCCCAACATACTCAAGGGATTTTGAGATCACTTAATGTCAAGTGATTCGAGTACTTCTCTAACACAAACCAATGGTGAATGACATAATGCATGAATGGGGCTTTTGTTTACAAAAACCTTATCTATGCTATCATTACGGTCCTTGTCAATGAAAGAACAACGCACCTTTCACTTCTTACTTGACTTCCTCACATGCCAATAACATGACAACCAAAACATTTTTCAAACCTCTAACATAACATCATGATTTATTTAATGCAAATACCGATTTGTGTTATATGAATTATCATATCCAATTCACACTAGTTTCTATGGAAAACAATATGCATGGAAACTATCAACCAAACATAATTAATGCCAAGCACATACCATCAACAATATGGAAACTTTCTGAAGCATAAATATACTCATTTCATTTTTGTCATACACCCTCACTAATATGGAAAATTGCTAGGGATGAAAAATCATATAAACAATGTTACAGGATACACCATCACATAATATGGAAAAGGCTGTAACATAATCATACACTCATATAACCTATGTTATAAAATACACCAATACACAATATGGAAAAGGCTATAGCATCATTACTCGTTTCATTTTTAGCATACATCCATCACCAATATAGAAAATTGCTAGGGATGAAAAACCACATCACCAATGTTACAGAATACACCATCATGTAATATGGAAAAGGCTGTAACATCATCATACACTCATCATTTCAAGCATACACCATCACTAATATGGAAAATTGCTAGGGATGAAAAGCCACATCACTAATGTTATAGAATACACCATCACATAATATGGAAAAGGTTGTAACATCATCATGCATTCATCATTTCAAGCATGTACCATCATACATATGGGAAATGCTAACATGACCAATAACGAATAACAACCTCTTTGACTCTTCTTACCTTTTGGGGAGAACTACATTGGCATGAGGCCTTTAAAATAGGGGCTATGTAGGTAGCACTCAGTTGACACGAAGTCTTCTGAGGTTAGCTCAGCCATTCGTTCGTTCATCTACTTGATGGACCAACCATATAACCTTTAACCATGAATTAACCTAGTCAAAACCAATCCATAACCTACCCTCTTCTTCCCTTTTAGAGAGAACTACATTGTCTTGAGGCCCTTAAAATAGGGGCTATGTAGGCAGCACTCAGTTGACACAGGGTCTTCTGAGGTTAGCTCGGCCATTTGTTTGTTCATCTACCTGATGAACCAACCATATACCCTTTTGACCATGACTAAACCTAGTCTAAACTCATGACCAAACAACTAGACTTGACACTATAGAAGTCACCTAGACTTCTCATGGGGCACATTAGAGATCACATATATCTCTTGAACTACAACAAAATACACTTGAGATCACTTATATCTCAACCTAACTCGACCAATAACCTTGGAGATCGCAACTATCTCCTTAGACCATAAACACTTTCGAGACAACTCTACCTTGGTTGTTTTGATTGCATATATGCTACCTCATGAATAGTTAGCAAATTGTACACACCCCACATTATGACCCTCACACATGTTGATGGATCGCGCCCAAGTTGATCCCCAATATTTGTGACATTTTTGTGTTTTCCAGGAGCACTTCCTGAGCTCAAGATACTTGGAACATGATGACCATTGGAGATATCACTTTTATCAATCTAACCCAATCAGCTATGACTAAAAAGCTGGGGACCGATTAGTTTTATTTAAGTCCTCAACCATTAGAGCTACAGCTTTGATCGTTTAACCCAATCAGCTATAACCAAAAAGTTGGGGACCGATTACTTCAATTTTATCACTCCTCGACCTTGCCTATGACAATTTGACCTACCTAACATGTGAAGTGGTATACGCGCAATCTCAACTATTATAGCATTCACACTCCAACTTCACCATACCCATCCACTACCTATCAAATCGGCAATCAATTTCGGATTCCCTTCTCTCGACTCCCACTTTGAGGGGGAATACATCATCCCATACTTGGGGCAACTAACACCTTATTTTTGTCTTGCAGTTCATCAAGAACAACCAATAAGACAAAAAGAGGCAAATGTAGACACTAAAATTGTGTCGACTCCCCTTAGGCCCTTACACACTTATTAATTTAAAATAAACTATTTATTTTAAATTAATGACATCACCTAGACACCTCACCACGACACCTCACCTTGGATACCTCACCCTAAGACTATTTCCTACCCTATGACTCACCTTAAGACTAAGTCATCTACCTATGACCTATTCTCACTCCATCCCAACCACTTAACCAACACTCATGCCTAATAAACCCATCCTTTGACCATTTTTCAATGGCAAATGCACTTGGCAGGTGAAGAAATGGGCAAAGGGCTAAAAATAGCCCTTTTACCCATTCTCTAGCCACTGACATCAGTCAACTATTAGCTGACACCGATGGGATCACCAACGTTGGTTTTATAAACTGAGTTCTAATGTTGAGTTGGCTCTCTGGGTCAAATCTCTAATCTCTCTCTCTCACTCTCTCCCTCAGACTCTGGGATATCAATGTGCACGCTCTGAGACTAAGCATCAAAATTTGACCATCACTCTCTAGGCTATAGAAACTCTACAAAAATCACTCCAAACATTGGGTTGAAAACATTACACAAGGTCTGCGACATTAGCCAACAAGAATAAGCATCCTGACACCCTCAGATCTGAAAAGCCTTTCTCTGACTCTTACCCTATTCTCACACCTACCCTCTACCTTTGCCCTTCCTCAGAGCCTATTGACTTCCTTGCAACCCTACACAAACTTTTAAACTCCTAGACTCCTCTGTTGACCACAGATATAATCTAAAACCCATCCAAGGCCCATTCCCCCGACTGACATCAACCACAACCTCGATCGACATCGGTAATACAACTGACATCAGCACCATCCATAGACTGATTTTGGCATAACTACCAACATCGGTGACTGTGACATACAGACTGCAAAGGTGTCTTCCTCCATAGCTAAAGAAGAGCTCCTTCATTGCTTGGATACAATGCACAACTTAATTTGGGTAATGTACAAACCCCTGACCCTTAACTTTAGCTTCTTCTTATTTTGTATATAAATAGAAAAAATGTAGAGAAACAGATAGGCATAAATATCATGAAAACAAGAAACCTTAAACTCTCCAAATTACCTTAATCTTTGTTAAAGAACCTTAACTTTTTCAAACAAGGTTTTGAACATTCTCTAGGACTTAAATAAAACTTGACACCCCTCCACTAAACCAAGGACCAACATCAAAACTTAGTACATCACCCAAAGACTAAAAATATCTATGGCATGAGGATCTTTACAAGTAATGTCTAACATATACCATGAAACCTTAAAAAATGCTACTAAGGCTTTCAAGAAGCATTTACAAGACCATGACAACATCTAGACCACCATGCACAATCTTGGATAGGTTTCATGAAATTATTTTGACTATAGGGGTTGATATTTGGCCTAAGATGCCAAATTATCAACATTATTGGTGACTCATATGGGTTGACTAGCCTGCTAGTCAAGAGAACTAACTATCTCATCATGATAGGCACAAGACTCATACATGACAATGTGACTCAGATGACCATCTCATTAGACTGTCAAAAAGATGTAGCACCTTATATAAATTTCAAGGACTATAAAAACCTCACACACATAAATACATCAAAATAAAATAACACCTAATAAAGTAACAAGACCCAACAACCAAATACTAAGGTATTTAACTCTACACTTGTATTGACATCACTTATTAGAAATATGATAGCCTACTAGAAATAACTAAACTGAACACAACTCTTTTCTCCTTTAGGATCAAATGGGAAGCTTATTTGTTCACTATGGCACCATAAGATCATATTATCATGTGTTGATTAAAGTCTAATCAATTATTGCTCATGAAATGAGAACCTCCACTTACATATGGAGATGTTGGTATGCTCATAGCCTCTTAGAAGATCAACTAGACCTTCTTGCTCAATTATTATGTATATATGTTGGCTATGTAAATCAGTCACCCAATCATATTCATTCCAAACGTATCTAATTTGGATGAAAAATCTTCTTTCTACCTCATCCATAGGCTACTCTTGATCAAGCTAAACTATTTGATGTAGATCTTGTGATGTGCTTGTAGGGTTGACTTCCAAGAGAGATGAGTCTTTCTTAATGAAAGCTTGAGACCATTTAAATTTAGTTTCATTAACTAAGAGTGGAGGGATACCTTACAATGGAATGAGAGGTTGATATCCTTATTTAAATACTTCAAACAAGTCACCTTCAAATGAAGCATCCTCTTGGGATGGCATGGTTATAGAGATACCTTCCTCTTATTTGGTTAAACTACCTTATTCAATATAAACTAGATCATGACATGCCTATAGAAGGAAGTAAATTGATCTTATGATGTCAAATAATTCCTTTTATTTATCTTCATTTAGTTCTAACTTAATTGGGCTTTCTTGCTTCATAAGAGTATAATGTAGGAGTAAGCATAACACAACTTGGGAAAGATGTGGAAACCATACCTCCTTGAATATGCTCATATAACTCTAAGAAAATTTATACCAAATCTAATAGATCATTATAAGATATCTCATCCATCACAAGAACTTGATTATATTAAATGACATAAATGTTACATTCATGAAGATCTTGATAGGCTAGTTTGCATCTTTATTGACCCACTAAAACCTATTGAGGGTTGTCTCCTTATTTTGAAATTGTTGAAAGCTAGAAAAATGTTCCATTTCCATACTCTTTAGAACTGTCATGAAATAGAGCATCTACCATTCCATCAAGAAGGTCCTAAAAATCACCCTCTTCTTAGTCAACTGATATTCTTTCTTCTTGTAACTCACCTTGCTCTTGAATTATATCTTCTTCTATATCGTTGAAGGCTTATCTATTTTTTTCCTCACCAAGAGGTGTCTAATGGCAATCTCTTATTCTAGCTCACTTAAATCACCTTAAAAAATTGCCACCATAGCTTGATCTTTTTCAGTTATGTCACCAAGGATAGGCTCCTTTTTAAGAAGTGGAATGGGAGATTCTTGAAAGAATTCTATAAGAGGGGTCAAATTTAGTTATATTATGGATGCTTCATTCTTCTCATTACATTGCTCACTTTTGACAACCAACACCTCATTCTCCTTTTGCCTATTCTCTTGAATGAACCTCCATGATGGGAATGATTTGGACTTTTGGTGAGGGAGGGATGGGAATTGAATGGTTTCAAGTTTCTCTTTAGCTTCAACATCATGGTGTAGGATTGACTCATCTTCTTTTCTTCATGACTCTGATACTTATTTTAAAGTTAGAACCTTGGGTTTAGGAGCATCTTCTATTACGTGTTTTTTTAAATTGGGTAATAAATGAAGTCACCTTATCCTAATATTGCATTGCTCTTGATACTACCATTGACTGAGATAAATGTTCATTTACAAGTTCAAATTCTCTAGCTAGGTGAGATTCAAATTTAAGTCTCATCTAATAAAATATCTCCTTAGGTTGATTAAGAAGGGAGTGGCCATAAAAATTCTAATTTGATTCATGATATTTAGTTTTCTCAACAAGAACTTCTTCCCTATTTTGCATACTCTTGAATAGACTCCTAAGTAGGAAAGGCTTAAGGAACTTGTGAGGGAATTGAGAAGTTTTGTAACTCACTCACTTGGTTCATTTGAGGAAGGATGGGTTGATCAATAAAGGAATGATAAGGAAATGGTAAAGGAACATGAGGCTAGTGATTCTAGATCTATTTCCCCTCATGAATCACTAATTTCCCTCTATACTTGAAATCAGACCACCTAGTCTCACATACCACTAGTGGGTCTTAAATGATTCTCCCTCATAATAAATGTCCATTCCATCTTAACTTAATTTAATGAATATCTCATTATATTAATAAGATTCCTAAGAACCTATTGACCATACCCTTTTTTTGTGTCAATCCCAACCATATATCTCTCATAACCAAAGATAGTTTCCTTAAGGCTTGAAATGGATTGGTTTAGAACATGGCTATGTTGACTAGGAGTATCATGACATTGCCAATATTTATTAGGAGGATAGGTATGCTATGAAAGAGGTGGACTTGGGGTGGGTATTGTCATATAGGACTAATAATTAGGTTGAGGAGGTTCAACATAAGACTAGTAAGGGTCAACATGTTGTTAGTGATAAGGAACATAGGTATAGTGTGGGTCATGATATGTGATGAGACCGTAATATGGCTCATTATGTATATAAAATAACATCATTTTTATCACATAACAAGTGGAACTAAATTTAGTCTCTAAACTTATGTTTTATTTAGAATAAAATATCAAGTACATATCATGGTTATGTCTTTAGAATTCATTGTTATCTATTTATTAGTTATTACTAATGATTATTGGGAAAAATATGTCAATGAGTGTATACACAGTTCATATTAAGTTAAGAATGATTTAAAATATGAAGATTAACTATTCAAGAATAATGTTGGAGTAGTGTTAGATTCTTCTATAATGGATACAACATTTTGGTCAAGTTGCAGGCTTGTTATAGACTCCTAAGGCTTACTATGGACTCCCACAGTAGCTACAAATTACATCAAACTAGCTATAGACAATATAAAGATTACATAAATTGGCTATGAATTATATCAAACTATCTATAGACCAGTTATAGATTACATCATCTAACTATGGATCACATCAAACTAGCTACAAATTACATCATCTAACTATGGATTTTAGTAAGTTTTGCTACAAATTTCATTAGACTATTATAGAATTCAATATAATTGTTAAAAAAAAATAGAAATTATTTATAAATGTATTCTAATGATTGGTTGGTCTATTCCATATATCATAAAAATGCTTTCCATTTTGTACTCTCTCTCTCTCTCTCTACACACACACACTTATATGTATATATTTTTCATTTATAGATTGTATTTAAATATAGATTTTTGTAATTTCATTCCAATAAATAGATATATCCATATTTGGTGGGGATCAAGATTATGTTTTAATAGATTTAATTATTAGAATAAATATCTCTCTCCATATTTTGTTGAGATTAAGATAAGATAGGATATTTAGGTTTTTGTGCTTAAATAAGGTGTTGGTTGGAACCATAATATTATAAAATGTAGCCTCCCAAACCTTAATGAAATTAATTAAGGTACTTTTCTTTCCATTATTTTGAATAACCTTCTAAAACTTATATTCTGAGTGAAATCCTCTTCTAAGGAATGAGCTGGCCACTCATTCCAAGGAAGATGGATCAATGTATTTCTATTTATATTTTTATTATGTAATTATCACTTTTCTACAAATTATTATTATTTTTTTTTTTGGTTGTAAACATTTATTTTTTTATAATTTTTGTGAACCTACAAGTGTTTTATTTGTTTATCATTTTTTTTAATTTAGAAATTTACCTTCTATAATGTGTTCTTTGATTTCTACAAGTGTGATTTTTAATTCCTATAAGTGTGGAGTGTGATATAAGGAACCATCTACCAAAGATATCTTTCTCATATTACATACAACCTTTGAACACCAGCCCTAGATTGACATTATTAAATGAAAGGGATTGACGACCCCCATCAATATGACTTATAGGGTTCATTTTAGAGCTAATAAGATGGTATAACATAAAAATTGTTTCTATATCCATCCACCAAAAATTATGAGGAAAAATGAAGAACAAAGTAAACTATCAATATCAACAACAAGATGTTCTTACCCTTATGGGGAAACGCTCTGATGACCCTTGGCATGAGATCCTAACTATAAATATGCCACTAGAGTGCTTGAACATTTATAAGATCACCAAAATGTTGTAACTAAGTGCTCAAAATCACTTGAATCCTAGTCCTACCAAGAATTCCATAAATATTAATACACCAAACTACACCCTTAGGAGAATTTTGTTCATACCTCTCCAAGTTTCGGGTAACATGGGATTAGTCCAAGGATGTGGGTGATTTGTGGATGGACTAAACCTCTAGTTTATGTGGCTAACTCCCCTAGTACATAAATTAAGCTCATGGTCCTAAAAACACTAACTCACAAATGAAAAGGGATAGAAGGGAAACATTAAAAGAAACTTATGCTATTGGAGGTGATGCACCAATATGATGTGTCCACTCTATTTTACCTTTTGATAACACTAATGAATAGGAGAAGTGATTAAACCACTATCTCTAAGGGATTATAAGAATTAGTGGACATATAGGCTATGCTAGATGATTATAACCTAAGGGTCATGAGTATAAGGTCTAATACAAGACACTTACCAATCAAACTCCACTCCAAGCTCAACCACTAACACCTTCACACACTATATGAACTGCATAGAATAATATACTAGTATATAGGTGAGGCAAGGATCTAAAAATGGATGGAAACCTTCCAATTATGTAAATAAAATAAGTATAAACAAAATAAATTAGTATTAGAGAAGTTGAAATAGTCCTTCATTTAGTTCAAGAGGTTACAAAGTACAAATTTGGGTAGAATCTCTTCATACCCAATAGAGGGATGGGTAGAATGGCCTTAGAGACTAAATTTATATAAGAATGATAAGGTTAGAGAGGGAAATATAGTGTTTAAGTGGAATTTAGAGGCAAAAATGATCCTCATTCCCTCAATTAGTTGCTAAAAACATTTGTAACCATCCCATGATCTCTCCATGGATTGATTTGGCTAGTTGATGTTCTTCAATGGGTATAGCATAGAGATGGCATGGTGGAGGCTAATTCAGACTTGGTTGAATCCACTAAAATAATATCCATTATATTTTGGTCAATAAATTCCTTTATTTGAAGTTACAAAGGTGGCATCATGGTCTAATTAGCCTCTATAAATCACTAAGTAGCCCACCTTCCCCCTTTGCATGTTAACTAGGCTTAAGAAAATACACATCCTAAATTATGGGTGTGGATTATGTATGATCTAGTCCATGATGTAGTTAAAAAATTGTTATGACCCTAAAATTATTCTCTTAAAATCCCTCTACACCAATAGTCTTCTCCCTTAGTTGACCAAGTAGGCCTACTAGGCAACTAGGCCTAGTTACTTGACTGTTAGCTATTTGGATGACCATGAGACTTAAATATAAATTTAAATATAGGTAAATGAGTATTATTTAGCTCTAATAAATCATTTTACACTATGAATTATGTCTCCCAAATAGTTCAAACTTGCAACCTTAGCTCATTTAGGTGACTAGGTCACTTCTTACTAGCACTTATAGATTGGCTCTTTGGTGCAAACCTATAGGGGAATTTATAGGAATAATTGGGAGTATTTTATGGCATAAGAGAGTGGAACACCCTTGACAATAACTTACCCAATTATTTTTTAAATTTCACCAAGATTTTTACTTGGTATTCATCCCTAAACCTTGCCAAAAAAGTGTTTATGAGGGGTCCATACAACTTTCAGTATAAACTACTACCATTAAGATGACCTACTTAGAGTGTATCATGAGTTATAGGTTTATTTAAGATTAATTAAAGGCATTTGAGTTTAAATATATCAAGTTTTCTTACATAGATTCTTTAGAAGGGTTTATGTAGGGTTTTAGTGGCCTATAATCTTAACTATGTTTCATAAATTGCATGCCTTAAATCCAAATGTTTTTTTGATGGATGTTTATCCCATATACCCATTCAAAACTATTTAATATATCTTGGTCCCATGTATATCATATAGTGAGTACTAAGTGAAAGTTGGAAACCTTCAAACTCTTTGATAAACATTCTATATGAGCTACTGTGTCAAGAATTATTCATAGAATTAAGATCCTAAATTTAACTCTTCCCTCCATGGTTATTGATTTTATATGGGTCCCAAAATATCCATAATATCATTAGTCATGAGTCATCTTCCCATATGAAATATGAGCATTGGAGTTGACAACTTGACATAGCAGACTAGGGTAACAGAGCTTAAGATGGTTAATGAGACCAATTTTGAATACTTCCTTACTTTCCTCTATCTAAAACATTCTCATTAGGGTCTTTATCATCACCACACACCCTCTCATTACCTTAAGTATAATTGGGGTGTTGAATTTTTCACTAAAATAGATATGGGGTCTTGAGGGTCAAAGATGGCTTTAGTTTTTATACACGTATACTAAGTTTTAGAATATTAAATCACTTTTAGGTGTATTTATGGCATAAATTTTATAATAACACCTTTATCCATCATATTTATACCATTTTTACTTGACATCATCTACCCAAACCACCATCTCTATCTCTTTCTCATATAGGCTTGGTTTGATCATCATTGCTCAATACAAGTGCTTGAACCAGTTGGTGTTGGAGACTTAAGTAGTATTTTCTCTCCATTTTTTACTATTGGTGGAGTTGAAATACTTATTATCAATATGTTATTATAGTTTTAAAACAAACTTTGGATTGGTCCTCCCTTAAATTTTTTTATTTGCATACCTATCATATCTTGCCTCAGGTTTTATCAATAGTTAGGCCTATGTAGCCATAATAACTTAAATTAGTACCTTGTTTCCTCAACCTAAGACTCTTACCATATTTTAAACCCTTTTATGTCTTATGACTTCCTTATATAATTATTCCAACCCTCAAACACCCCAAAAACATGCAAAATCTTACAACTTTTATGTGCATGCCTGTACATGTCAGTTTTAGGATTAATAAGCCTAATTAGGCCATTAAGCCCTCTTTTGCTTATTTTAATGGAAAAAAGGATTAAAAATATACTTATAGCCTTAATAAAAAATTTAGGAGATTTTTTTTTCATCCTTACACTTCACCTCCTTGCATGGTATCTCACACTTTCACTCTTCTTACTTATGACCCTACCTATAGGTGTTCGAATGAGGCCTACTTGGATTGAGAGTATATACATCTTTCCCTTAATATAAATTTCAGGTATATTTGAATAGTATGTATGATGTATATGAGATACATATTTTCCCATACCCTCTGAATCCTCTATCTAGGTATCTTTCACTTAGCCATTCTACTTCCCATGACTTGCCTGTAGTATACAGTTGCCTCTTGATTATGTGAACCCATTTAAAAGGTAAGTTTATAATTTATTAGTGTTTAATTATTATATTGAGTGAAATTGGTATTTTTATTACCCTCCATTCTCATTATAACTCTCTAAAACTCCTCATTCTCATCACACTTCCATTATTCTTCCAACCCTACAATCATAGTCTTATTTTCATTGAAGTCTTGGTTGAGATCTCATCTTAGGGAGGTATAATCCTTTCTTGGATTTTTTTATCAATCCTCCATACTTATTAATTATATTTATCAATCTCATTGATCCCTTAACAACTCCCACACCCCATCTTAATAGTCAACACTTCATTTTCTTAGTCTGCCTAAATAGGCCTATAGGTGCCTTAATGAGGGCTTGTCTCTCAAGGGATTAAGGATGGGTATGGGTCATAATTATAAGGAAATGAATGGAATGAGGTAAAAATAATAAATTATTACTAATAGGTTAATTAAATTTATGATTTTAAAATAATCTTGATGGTTTTCTATAGCTACCATACTCAGACTTGCAAAGGAGATTACATCATATGAAGACAATCACCTTAGAAATAGGACTTTAAATGAGTTATTTGGTCTAATGACTCAAATAAGTGTTTAGGGTATAGAAGTATTAAATGAAATACAATAAACCCACCATCTAATTAATACTATTACTCACTTCTATATCTATGCATTGAAGGATTTGCAACATGAAACTTGTAAATATAATAATATGGAGGTTTTATTGCTTTCTAGGGCTAACACATGTGGACCAAAAGTGTATAATTATGGATATGGAGTATGTAAACCCATGGAAGACACATAAAAACATTTATTATACCAAAAAAACCAAAAATGCACTAAAACCATTATAAAGATGACCCTGTGTAAATGCAAGAGATAAATTTGGTTGTTTGAGTTCTTAATGTTCATTCATAAATCATATGGGATTAATTTATAAAATAATGCCTAGATTTCGAGGACATTATACCCCATTATTATGGATAAGATCTCAATTCACCATCTTCTCTCTCTTGTTCATACTAAGTAAGAACTTGACTGGTTGTCCAAAGCTACTAAGGAGGATGATAGAGATAGAGGGTCAGTTTTTTCCATGGTTGACCTTGAAATTCATAGATTATCTTTCCTTATGATTTTTATGTGTTCCATCTAAATATTTTTGACTTCTTCTAATCATGACCATACTTTATGGATCTTTACAAGCTTGAAAAAACCTATAATTTTCCTACATTTTCTCAAGTTTCATATCTTTAAATGTCATTGGTGGGCAAGAGGAGGGAAATAAATATGTCAATAAAAATTTCAAAACATGAAGTTTGAATGGGAGAAGTTGAAAGGTTGCATTTCCAAGCATGTGGGGCCCTTTTGGTGAATTAAAGATGTGTTTGACTTCAAAAAGGACCCTTTTATGTATTAAAACACCTTGTGATGACATTATGATGGTAATGCGACTCTTTTAAGACCCCTCATTTTAATGTTACACCTAACGGCTTATTGTATGAAGGTTAGTTCGTAGTATGCTTGAAAATCATTTGATGACCTTAGGAGCTTATTTGAGCTTGAAACATACTTGACAAATAAACTATGGTGAATTACCTTGAATACATCTTTAGACATCATGTCAAGGCTCAAAAGATGACTTGGTCACCCATATATCATGATAACAAAGGTCCCTTCTCAAGAAATGGCTAGGATAGGCAGAAACATCATGAAAACAAGAAACCTTAAACTCTCCAAATTACCTTAATCTCTGATAAATAACCTAAACATTCTCAAAAAAGGTTTTGAACATTCTCTAGGCCTTAAAAGGAACTTGACATCCCTCCACTCACCCAAACATCACCATGAAAACTTAATACATCACCCAAAGATTCAAAATAACTATGACATGAGGATCTCTACAAGCAATGTCTAACACATACCATAAAACATTAAATAATATTAATAAGGATTTCAAGAAGCATTTAGAAGACCATGAAAAGCTTTAAGCCACTATATACAAGCTTGGGTCAGTCTCATGAAAAGTTTTTGATTATAATAGTTGATATTTGGTTGGGAGGCCAAATTATCAACAACTACCGCATTGACATGATTGACTTAGTTTTATCTACCATGGTCAATATAACTAATGCACTACTTTCATTTATTAATTTTTAATAAAATTTATTTTCCCACCTTTTAGTAAAAATTTAATTTTTTAATTTTATTTTTACCAATTTTTTAGTTCTGTAAAATTATACCTACATAGTTAACTAGGTCGACCAACTCAACCTAGTTTTGTGTTTATTTTCTACCCAAAAAACTAAGTTGACATTAAACTATGGTTATTCTACCCTATCCAAGCAATAGATTGAGTCGATCAAATTGACTCTATCATATTCTAGTTGTTCAATTTGGTTGACTAGTCTGATCTTGTTTTAGTTGTTTTACTTCCTATTTCAAGCAAAGGGAATTAACCTACATTGGATAGTAATTAAACTTTATTTAATTTTTATTTATATACCTATTTATTTACATTGGTAAAATTACAAATTAGCTTTCAAAATATTGATTTTTGCCTTTATTTTTTACTTTGCTTAGCTTTCCCTAGAAGTTATGTACCGATAGTTTTAAAACTAATTAGATACTATCATGAAGGGATACTCGATACTTTTTTATTGTAATTTTATATCATATATATATATATATATATATATATATATATCATGGCATGAGGGGATTGACCTAATAGTCATATCCATATTACAGATTTAAACACTTTCTTTAGTTTCCATGTGCATCATTGTATTTTGGGAATGCTCAGGATTTATTTCTTTATTGAACCTTAGGAATCTAGACATTTATTTGACTATGTCATTCATTGGTTATTAGTTAGCACTGAGAATATACTTCTAAATTACCCTTGAAATTGGGTTTAGTGGTATATCGGATGGTACTTCCTTTATAGTCAGTGCTTTGAAAATTTGGGCTAACACTATCCAACAAATAAGAAAGTATATTTTGAAGCATACACTTTCAATCAAAACCTTTAGTATAATTTCATGATCTTATTTTCAAAAAATTAATTATCTTCTAAATTACATTTGTGTTTCTTTTTGTTTTCTATTATATGTTGTATTTTAGACTTGTATTAACTAGTATTGATACAATTTTTATGTTGTGTGTTACAACTAAATTGACTAGCTCAACCATATTGCCTATGTGCTTAGCTTCATTTTATGTATTTAAAACTAAATTATCTAGATTCAAACTAATTAAAATTTTCTAGATTATAGAACACATTCGACTAGCTTGACCCAATCTATTATAGTCTATTTTATTTTTCCTATTTATTCAACTTAGTCAACCGGCCTAACCTAGTCTAGTTATAGATTGCTATGATTTTTGGCCTATTTAAACTTGTTGACAAGTGAAACTTAATATATTATAAACTAATATATTTTTAATATCTATCCAACTTAGTCAACTAGCTTGACCTAATCTAGTTACATACTACTTTGTTTTCCAACCTATTTAACCCTGTCGCCAATTTGACCTAATCTAATTATAGACTACTCTACTTTATTTCTTATTTAACCTAGTTAACTAACTCAACCTAGTCGAATCAAATAATACTCTAATTTATATCTTATTTAACCTTGCTAACTTGCTTGACCTAGTCAATTTATAGACTAATTTGATTTTTGACCTATTTAACCTTATCGACCAACTTGACCTAGTCTAGTAACAAACCATTGTTAAGAATGGTAATTGATGTTATAGGTTATCATTGATGTCAAAATAACATGACGTACTAATTAATTAATGAAAAATAGGTTAGTTTTATAGATTTCAAGACTTATGGCATGTGTGTAAGTCATTGAGGACAAGGAGTATGTTTTGAGGCATCCATAGTTGACTTGGTGAGGTTTTGGTATTAAATTGATCTTTTAAGAGAGATAAATGCACCATTATAGCTTGGAGAATCTAAATCATCATTGAACATCATAAAGACTCTCTTAGACTAGGAAGTTTGTGCATTTATTATGTGTACCTATGAAGTTAACTCTGGTCAATAGTTTTCATGGAGATGTTGTCTATAATACCAAGAAGGTACCCTAAAGTTTTATGTCTTGAAGAGATCCCAAGATAAAGTTATAAGCCTAAAAAAAAATTTAGTATATTCTGATATGCCAAAGACCATCATTTTTTATCTTTAAGAAATAGTCATTGGTATTCAATAATATAGCCGTTGTGATTCAAACTGATTGTATATCCCAAATAGACCCAAGAGTAAAGAATGCATTATAAAAGCCATGAAAGTGGTTAAATCAAGATGGTGTAAAAAAGAAAAGTTGGAATATAAATAATGAAAAATAACCTCTAAGTGGAATGGAGTCTTGATAGTTTATAAAAGTGCATTAATTTCATGTCAAAGTCATTAATGATAATCTAGGAAAAGTTGCAGTGGACCCAAGAATAGTAAAAATGGATTAGAACCTTGTTAGATCATTGAATTTTATGGGATAAACATTAGATCATGTTCCTAGTTCTCTGTAGATAAATCTTATGCATTAAATCTGATCTATAAGTGTGTTTTTGTGTAATTAAATCATCATGAAAGCTGACTATACCTTAAGGTCTTTGACAATGGCAACAAGAGTGACTTATAGAGTCATGTGGTGAATTTGATCACTTATGATGATTGATAAAAGTGATTTTTTATGTTATTAAGGTATTAATACTACTATATATGCATTTTACATGATTGGATTGATCTAAGAAATGAATAATAAGCTCAAGACAAAAAGAATAGAGGTATGAGGTTTTCTAGTCTTCATATGGTAACAAACCCTATGAGTGTTTTCATGAGATAAATGTCTCTTATATGGCCTATGAAGTTTAGTGAGCATTAGATGGATTTATTTAAAAGTTTACTATATCATATATAATTCTTGTAATGAATGTTTGAGCTCAAAGTGGTGTTCAAGAATCCAAAATCATAACAATGGCTCATAGGAGTTGATGATTTGTTTATAAGACTAATGTCATTCAAGGTAAAGTTTTTTATGAGATTAAAGACCTGGAGATGATATAAGATTGAGATGTCATGTTCTATGTGATTTTAGATAATTCACAAATATCTGAAGGTGATCATTTCGTAAAGCATCACAAGAAACTAGTAAGCTTGAAAAGTGATTCTTGTAGTGTTCTTTAAGGTTGTACTATGGGATGTATTATTCCATTAATGTCAAGATGACCTCTTAAGGACATAAAGGGAACATGATGACATATTTTAATATTGGAAATAATTTTAGTGGTCTAAGGATGATAGAAGTTCTGAGTTTTTTATTTCAAGGTTTTGACTATGTGTATGTTATGTTGATTATTTGAGTCAAATGAAGAGTGTCATGAAGAATTCAGTGTCTTATGTGCATTAAGATGACCTTAAGGTCATATAGGATCAAGGATATTACTGAATACATTTCATATTAGTTCTAAATAGTTTTGAGAAGCTCATATCAGAGTTTTGAGTTTCCAAAATAGATTGAGGGTTATAAAACAATGGGCTTGATAAGAAGATGTCATGTTTTTTCTAAAGTGATGATTGTTTGAGGAGATTGAAAGAAATTAGTTTGATAAAAGAAGGATTGTATGGGAGTTTTTCATCATTTATAAAGATTGTTATGCATGTTTAAGGTGGTCAATTTGGCCTAATGGTTTATTGTTGAGCGAGAAGGAGTGGGCCTATTTCAATTAGGTCTCCATGAGACCTATTGGTGGTGTGAGGACTAAAGGCGATTTCATGGAGTGAGTGAGTGTTATATGACTTATAAAGCATGGATAAGATATATATAAGGTTTTGGACAAAGTTTTTTAAATATTTCATTTGTCTATTAAGGTCTATGATGTTGTAAAGAGTCAAAGTGTAACATGTTTCTAAAATAGGGTGAATGCATTAGGTCTCTCTTAGGCCTAAAGAGTTATATTGGTCTAAATGTGTCTATCCAACCTAAAGGTGATCTAAATATGATTTATTCATATGTTTAATGTGTAATTATTGATATTTTTTGATTCATCTAAGTCATTAATATGCTTTGGCCAACAAAGAGAGTATGTGACTAAGTGCCTTGTATTTATACAAGGCTACTTAAGCCTATTTGTATTAGAGGAAAAATGAGTGAATGAATTGAATATCTGACTATTTTAAGGGAATAATAGAGAGGTGAGGATGGATATCAATCCATACCAAATATTCATGTTATGACTATATATGATGAAAGGGAGTAAATAGTGAACTAGTGATTGGCGTAAAAATGAGGCCTAATTGGCTAGCTAAGTGTGTGTAGATGTGAAGCAAAGAAGAATAGTATTTTTTGAGATTACACATGTGGTGAAACATATAAAATAAATGATATAAATAAATCAAGACATATACAAGGTTTCATGATTTCTTTCATGATAGTTTCAATCCATATAAGGGCTAATTGAGTGAAGAAGGTAAAGGACAATTTTTACTTGTGTGAAAGGCATATTTGAGTGTGATAGAGAAAAAGAGACAATAATTAGTTTTTAGAGGGAATCAAAAGTAGGGTGGATATTTTTAGAGTGATAATTTAGTGGGTAATTCATCAACAAAGTGGTTGTAGATTCCTAGTAAGTTGAAGCTTACTAAAGTCAAGTTAGTGGTTAATAAATTTAGGGGTTGGTGTTCCTTGTTGGGTTGGTGTGAAACTAAATTATAATTCAAGAGTGTTGATTGAGTGGGTGCTTGATCATCAATGGGGTTTTATCCTCTTATTAAGTTGGATCTTAATAAATACATGGGTTAGTGTTCTTTATTAGGTTGGTGCTTAATGTAATTTGATTCATGGTCTTATAGGAAAAGTTATCCAAGTTGTGTTTTAGTGGGTTTTATTCTCCATGAGGATTTCCAACATATATGATTTATTATGGTGTGTTCTTATGTTCATGTGTATGATCTCATTTTAATGTTTATAGATCATTGATATTACTTGGATGGTTAATGTACATGTGCATTTGATAGATGTGTAATTGAGATAATCAAGTAAAAGGAAATTGTTTAAGATCAATGATTCACTCCCACCCCTTAGTGGTTTTGATTCTAATAATTAGTATAAGATTAATTCCTTTGGATTAGGATTGATACCTTGAAGGTGATCCTTGAAGCCTAAGATGGCTAAGCAACTAAGGAAAGAAAATTAAGATTTGAAATCTATGATCAAGGCTCTTGAGGAGAAGATTTGTATTTTGAAGAATGACAGGACTAAAGAAGTTACAAGGGATGAGAAGACCTTCAAGGATATTATAAACTAGTTAGAGGTTTCAAATACAAGTTTGAAATCAAAGGAAGTTGAGGTTGATTAGTCTTCAACTAAGCTAGGTTTTTTGAAGGTTATGCATGAGCAACTCATAGACAAGATGAGCAAGCTTGATAAAGAGCAAGAAAAGTTAGATCAATTCAACGAGTGTGCCAACATGAAGAGAAATATGAAAAGACCAATCAAGTAGCCTAATGCCATAAGGTATGTTAATTCTTTGAAAGGTTGTTGTTATTCATGTAAATAGTTTGGTCATAGAGAAAAGGATTTTAAAAAGGTCTCAAGGGATGAGCATTCATGGAACTATATAAGGAGAAGTAATTGGTCAAAGGGAAATCATATTCATCATCAAGAAAGAGGTATGAGTGATATTATTTTCTATTTCTATCATAAAATTGGTCATATTGCTAGATTCTATCCAAATGAAGTAATAAGGTTCTTAAGAGATGACAAGGTTCAAATAGTGAAATGGAAACCAAAGGTAATAAGGGTAGATTCGATTGATCCCAAGGATCAAGATACATTAATTGATGTGATAAAGGAATAATAAAATAGGAATATGTGTAAGGAACATTTTTATTAAGAGTTATTTAAAAGATAGTAAGCTCTAGACATAAGTTGCCCATAGATCAAAGTGAACCACTTATTATAATTGAGAAATATACCTATCAAGAACATATTTTGTCAAATTCTAGTGATAATTCTTTAGAATGTAAGATGGCTACAAGAGATGAGAAGACGAGCAAAATACCTTCTATAAATATGGACATTGAGGATAGTAAGCCAAAGAAGATAGACAAGACTAAAAGGAATCTAAAATAAAGTAACCAGTCTACTAAGTGTAGGATGGTCAAAGAGGAAAGAATGGAGATGTGGGAATCTCTTAATTTCACCTTGTTCTAGAATCTTGTGGAATAGGGTGTCTTTGTTATGCTTCATTAAGACACTCATAAGTCTATAGAAGTAGGTGAAGATTCTCATAGGTTCTATCTTGAGAGAAATTCAATTTTTTAGTGATGGTGATGGTTTGATTATGCTAAGTCTTGAAGGTAAGTTTTAAGAATAGTATGTTTATTAGCTTGTGGTAGAAGGAAGGTATGGATACATTTAGATGTCATCTAGGGTGAGCCTAAAGAGGATGGAATTTCATCTTAGGTATTCACCTAGACCTTTTTCTAAGACCATAGGTGGCCTAATAAGGTAGATTAATTAGGTTTGGTGGCTTGAGAGTTATTTTGAACATGGATTCAAGTGAGATAAGTTGTATTGAGTGTGTTCACGATGTTTAGGTCATTGTAATTTATGTCTGATTTTGACAATGTTAAATGATCTAAGTAATAGAGTTTTAGAGATAGTATTATGTCTTGAAAACTATAAAGGAGGTTAGTAGTGGTTGCTAGTTTCATGTGAGAAGGGTTGATGATCATTGAAAGAGGATATTTGAGGCCAAGAAGACCACTGTTTGATGATAAATGTTTCATGAAGTGTGTTGATATTTAGTGGTAGCTCATGTGTGGATGAAGATGTCTTAAATAAAGGTATGCTATTCTTGTGAGAGATGGACATGTATTTTTTTACAATAATTTGGCATGGTTCAAGTGAAGCATGGAGTTATGGGGAGCTAAATTAGGTCTCTTGAGTATAATGTGAGATATGGGCATGAATGTTTTTAGCAAAGAGTCAAGGATTAGTTCAGTTAGAAGTATGTTCACTTCAATGGTTCTGAATCTAAATGAAATATTTGTCCAAAATAGGTGGACTAAAATGTGAATAGAGTAGGGGGCATAATGTATGAGATGCTTTAGAATCATGGAACATGTTTTGTTTAGTATGGTTTGAGAACCCTAATGAGAACAAGCATAGTGAGTGTTGTGTTTTTGTTATAAGAGAGTAGTGATATGAGAGTATCATTTGAAGAATGTTCTTATGTTGGCCTAAGTGATATCATTTAAAATCAGCATAAGTATAGGTCAGTATGTCAAGTGTCAAGTATATTTCAAATCTATGTCTAGACCTTATGAGAAGGTATGTGTAGGTAGCATGATAAAATAAGTGAGCTCCAAATAAGAAGTATGCTTTAAAGATTTGTGTAAGTAGATCAGAATATGATATGAAGATGTGAATGTTCTAAAGAATAATTGAAAGTGTTTGATCATGAGAGAGTTTGTTTGAGTTTGTACATGATATGTTGAGGGCTTTGAAAATGATTAGAAGATCAGCTCTAAAGATCTATGTATAAAATTTTGAATATGCTCTGAATAAGCCACAAAGATGATCTATTAAAGAATTGAATAAGAGTGGGTATATGAGATTTATTGAGAATAAAAAGAGGAATTAGACCAATTAGGAAATTTTTAAAGTGAAGCCTATAGGGGAAAGTACTTTAGTCCAATTATACAATTAGACTAGTTCTAGACCTTGCTTGGCCTAATGAGGCATCATGATCTATTTTCAATACATATGAAGAATGGTTAACTATAGTTAAGCATGATAGGATATTTCATTTCATGTAAATGAGGTGATGATATCTTGAAGGGAGATCTTGTTATCTCTATGAGTGGTTAGGTCCAAAGATCAGGGGACTGTGTGTGGATGACCTTGTGAGAGTGTGTATGAACCTTTGTCATTAATGTCAAAGGGGGAGAAAGATAAAAATGAAGGAGAAGTTACAATTAGAAGAGAAGACATTGTGAAAGTGTTTTGACATTAATGACAAAGGGGGAGATTATTGAGCATGGTCATTGATGTCATAGGTTGTCATTAATGTCAAAAGAACATGAGGTACTAATGTATTAATGATAAAGGGTTATTTTGATAGATTAGAAGACTTATGGCACGTGTGCTAGTCATTGATGATAAGGAGTATGTTTTGAGGCATCCATAGGTGACTTGGTGAGAATTTGGTATTTCCAATTGATCTTTGGAGAGATAAAAATGCACCATTCTAGCTTAGAGAAGCTAGACCATTATTTAACATCATAGAGACTCTCTCAGACCATGAAGTTTGTGCATTTATTATGTGTACCTATGAATTCAAATCTAGTCAAATTTTTTTAGGAAGATGTTATCCATATTGCCAAGAAGGTGCCCTAAAATTTTTGTGTCTTGAAGAGATCCCAAGATCAAGTTATAAGCCTCCAAATTTTCTATAGTAGACTGTGACATGCTAGAGACTATCATTTTTTAGCTTTGGGAAATAGTTTTTGGTATTCAAAAATATATCTATTGGGATTCAAACTAACTTTGTGTGCCAAATGGACCCAATATCAAAGAATGGATTGTAGAAGCCATAAAAGTGGTCAAATCAAGATGGTGTAAAAAGCAAAGTTAGAATAGAAATCATGAAGAACAACCTCCATGCAGAATGAAGTCTAGAAATTCTATACAAGTGAATTATTTCATGTCAAATTCATTAATGTTAGTTTGAGAAAATATGTAGTGGACCCAAGAGGAGTAAAAATGGATTAGAACCTTGTTATGTCATTAAATTTGATGAGATAAACATTGGATCATGTTCCTAGTTCCTCATAGATCAATATTATGCATTAAATCTGATCTAGAAGTGTGTTTTTGTGTAATTCAATCATAATGAAAGTTGATTGTACCTTAAGGTCTTTGATAATGGAAGATAAGAGTTACTTTTAGAGTTATGTGGTGACTTTGGTCCCTTAGGATGATTGATAAAAGTGAATAGTTATGTTCTTAAGGTCATAATGCTATTGTAGATGCATTGTACATGATCATGTTGAGCTTATAAATGAATAACAATATCAAGACATAAATAACATGTTATGAATTGGAAGAGCCAATACATAGATTTAACTCATACACAGAGAGAAGTATTTTAACAAATAATAATCTACTCCTATTCTTTGATTCAAATTATTATCATTCAATAATTTACAAAAATATATAGGAATATTATTCCTATAATTTCTCCATTGATTTCTCTCACCCCTATAATTATGCAAACCTATTTATGATATATTGTTACAATAATATAAATAATATATATAAACCATAATATATAATATTATCATAATATTGTTTATATAACAATATTCCAATTAATAAATTACTAATTAAAAAATAGTTACTATTTACCTTTTGGTAAATACCAAAACTAAAATGATGTAAAAGTTAAATCCCCAACATTCTCCCCCATAGTTTTTACATGGTGCAAAAACATTCACACTCTTATTTCTAGTATGCTCACCTCTTGTAGCATACCCTATTTGCCTCATGATCTTGATATAAAGAGATCCTCACTCTTCCCATGGTTTTATAGGTTTACCACAAACTTTGACATGAACAGGAACACCATCTACCTCCAAGAATTGGCACGAACAAAATTATGTGCTAATGTATACACATAGGTCTGCATACTAACAACATAATCTTATTACACATTACCTCTCCTATGTGAATGAATGCATCCCTCATTTACTTTACATGAATGCAATAAATGTGTCACTAAGGGTCATCTCCATAAAGAAGTAAGGTAGTCATGGGATCTCTATAGTATTTACTCTATTAACTATTTTCAAAACACTATTAACCTCTTGTGGTTTTATGGATCTCTACCACAAACCCTTTCAAGATCCATGAACTAACTTACATTGGTGTTTTTCTCTTTTCAAAATGCTTTTACATTAGGGAATTATGTTTGGAATTATATACATTACATATCTTGAATAGGCATATTCTTCTATTCTTATTTTACAAACACAAAATAGAAATGAAAAACACACCACACAAAATATCACCACATCATTGGTGTAACCCCATCATTGGCAACCAATGAGAGGTCATTGAAATATCTCTTTTCTCTATGTATCCTTCAAACTCTAGTTTGGGATACTACTTAGCTGATGATGTTGTAAAGCTCAATTGTATGAATTTTTTGAGGGAACCCCCCCCCCAATGTGGATGTTGCATACAAATGATATTTCATGTAAAAAATTAATATTTTTTAAAATTTTAAAACATGATGAATCTATTATTGACTTGACAACTTTTAACTTTATCTTAATATCAAAATGACTCTTGACATAATTAATTATTGACACTTTGATGACATACACTATTTTGAGCAACAAAATAACTTTGAAAAGTATTGTCTTAGTATATTGATAGACAAATCAAAATATGACCAAGTAAACAAATATTACAAAGGATATGAATATATAAAAATAAACTATAGTGACCAAAACTAAATAAATTAAAACCTAACACCAAAAAAGACTTGACTTTACTATTACAAGAATTTAATGAAACAAACATTAAAAACCAAGATGCTTTAATGATATCCAATTCAGATATTGACCAACTCATCTAACATTTAACTCCTAATGGGAAAAAATAACTCTACATTAAACTATGACTTGCAGAATTAGGTGATGGATAACACGAACCAATACAATCTAAACTATGACAAGTAATTTTTCAAAACTAATAGGATGTACCCTTATTCTGTACACATGTAATATTAAATAGTTCAACAATTTTTTTGAGATGCCAATCCTTGAGTATAGGATTGCAACCAAACTACAATATGCTTCTCTAACCACTTTCTTCAATAAGATCCAAAATACATACAATCACTAGATAATGACTAATCGAGATAAGGGCTCCCAAATTTCTCACTAACATTGTGAAATTTAGATAATAATCTGATAGGTATATTGATATGATCATAGGTGGATGTTACTCCCATATACTCCTTGATAGATTAACCATATACAACCACATTAAACTCCAAGTTATTGCAGTCTACCAGTTCAATTTTAGAAGACTGAGTGACATTGGGTAAATTTAGATGGAAGCTTTATTTTATAGGATACCTCGATCTAATGTCAATACATGTAGCTATAGATATAAATATCTCTATCACTCTCATAGATCTTCCCATTGTCATTAGAAGGATTGATAATTTGAATAATTACTAGATCAACATGAATCAAGAATAGGTTTATGAGTAGGATAAATGAGATGCTTCAAAAAATTACATCCTCTTTCACTTGCTCATTTTCTACCTTGATGAATGAAATTTATTCTCAAGTCAAATCCAATATAGGAAATTGTATGCAAGCATATTTAGATTTCATTCAATAAAAGTTTGAGAATATGTCAAAAATATCATCAATAGGGGCAATTAATAATCTAATAGCCCCTATCAAATTATTAAGATCTTATGGATTGCATAATCTTGTTCTAATACCACTGTTACAAATTTGAGAAGCCAATACACAAATTTAACTCATACACAAAGAGAATTATTTCAATAAATAATAATCTGCTCCTATTCTCTAATTATAATTAATTATCATTTAAGACTTTACATAAATATATAGGAATATTTCTCCATTGATTTTTCTCACCCCTATAATTATGCAAATCTATTTATGGTATATTGTTACAACAATATATCTAAACCATAATATATACTATTATCATAATATTGTTTATATAAGAATATTTTGATTAACCAATTACTAATTAACAACCATTTACTATTTAACTTTTGGTAAATACCAAAACTAACATGATGTAAAAGCTAAATTCCTAACAAAATAGAGGTATGAAGGTTTCTAGTCTTCATATGGAAATAAACCCTATGAGTTTTTTCATGAGGTAAATGTCTCTTATATGGCCTATAGATAAAAGTGAGTATTATATGGATTGATTGAAAAGTTTCATGTAGTAAATATCATGCTTGTAATTCATGTTTGATCTTAAGGTGGTGTTCAAGAAGCCAAAATTAAAACAATTGCTCATGAAAGTTGATGATTGGTCTATAAAACCAATGCCATTCAAGGGAAAGTGGTTGCCTATGATATTCAAGTTCTGGAGATGATCTAAGAGTGGGATGACATGTTTTATGTGCTTTAAGAGAGTTCACAAATATTTTAAGGTCATCATTTCATATAACATCACAAGAAACTAGTAAACTTGAAAAGTGATTGTTGTAGTGTTTTTTAAGGTTGTGTTATGGGATGTATTGTTCTATTGATGTCAAGATGATATCATAAGTTCATAAAGGTAAAATGATGACATATTATAAATTCTATAAATAATTATGGTGGTCTAAGGATGATATAAGTTTTGAGTTTCTTATTTAGGGTCTTGACTGAGTTTTTTCTAAGTCGATTCTTTGAGTCAAAATGAAGAGTGAAATGAAGAATTCAGTGTCATATGTGCATCAATATGACCTTAAGGTCATAGAGGATCAAGGATATTATTTAATATATTTCAAACTATTTCTCAAGAGTTATGTGAAGATCATATTAGAGTTTTGATTTTACAAAATAGAGTGAGGGTTATAAAACAATGCGCTTGCTAAGAAGATGTCATGTTTTATATAAAGTCATGATTGCTTGAGGAGATTGAAGGAAAGTAGTTTGATGCATGAAGTATTTTATGGGAGTTATTTATTCATGTATAAATCTGATTATTCTTGTTTAATGTGGTCAAGTTGGCCATGTAGACATCCAATTCTTAACACCATTATGTTGAAATTATCAATCTTACTTGAAATTCACTCAAGCATATAATTTAGGCTACAATCACTTAAACATGCTAAATGGTTAGAGATTTTCATAAACAAGTGATGATTTAGGATAATGTATCCCTAAATAGGGTAATGCATTTTATGTGATTTTTAACTTTGATCAAATCATTTTGAGTCAAAATAGAAAAAATGTAATTTGACACTTTACACCATTGAATTCTTCTAATTTGGAAGCACACGACACGTGCATGTGTTATTTTATATCAACAATATCCTAAATGTTATATTGGTCTATATGCAATTGACACATTCCTCTAATTCCACTCTATTCAAATTATAATCCATTAATATGACATTCTGATCAGTTCAATTAATAGTGTGCAACCAATTTTCAAAGCATTACATAAAATCTGATTAATCTCACTTAGGCCATTTAATAGAAATCAATAGCTTAAGTGGAAAATCCATATAAGTTATTTAATATTTTTTAATTAGAAATTATTTCTTAATATATGCATCATCAGGTGACATCATCTATGGGGTGGCATCCATAAGTCATAAATGCAATAAATATCAAGATCAAGGCCTCCCACGCCTCTTCCTTTCAAATATTTATGGGGATATTTATGTATATTACTTCTAAAATTAGATTAATTCATTACCACACATATTGATCTCAAGATGGATGGTGATGGTTGATTCTGATTAATCTCAAAAATTTATAAATAGGAGGGCCAAGACCATCATTTTTATGCTTTATTTGTGTAAACTTAGTATAAAGAATTCTCTCCACAACCTTTCATTGTGGTGTGTTATAATTCTTGATTTACAATAGGATAGCTTCAAGATAGGCATGACATTCAGTAATATCATGTGCTCAGTTTCATTGGTGCACTTGAGATGATGGAGGAGCTTTACCTTGCATCATTGGTAAAGACTTGAGTACCAAATCAAGGGGAAAATCAGATTTGAATGGTAGGATACTCTTGGAAAGGTATTATATATGTGATTTCTTTTAGTATCTCTTAATTTTCATTTACAAAACCCCATTGAAGGAGTTAGCTTAGCTATTTACATTCTTATGCATTTTTTTGAGTTTTCTTGACTAATGCTTGATTTAACTTGATTTAGATTCCATCTCTACATCTTATCATGTTTGGTGGGACCACACATCCCATTAAAGCAAATATACCAACTTGGCATCTTTAAAGTTTCTAAAAAGTCCTTAAAAATCCATAAAAATCAATTTTTGACATTATTTTTATCGTGTTTTTAGCTTTTTGTTGATACATAGTTTACACAGTGATTGATATTGGTTCTATGTAATCAGCATTGATCTTATCTAACTAACATTAATTTTTGTGTAGGGAAGAATATGGTAGAAAAATTAGGGTTTTGAGCTTTCTTTCATAATTGTAAGTTTTTATTTTGGATTTTAAGTCTCTGTCTAAACATTTTATTGCATGTTCCAAAGCTTTGTTAGAGATTTTATCCTAACTTGGGCTAACAAATGTTTTTTAGACAATAAATTTTTTGCCTAAGGGTTCACATGTAACTAAAATGTATTCTATTTTGATTGACATCGATTATTTTATGACCATCATCGGTCTTGTTATAACCAACATTGATCACTGTTAATCCACATTGGTATCTATGTAATAAAAATAGAGAACTCGAGAGCAAGTTTTCAAAAATTTCTTGTTTTAGTAATGATTGTGCTTCAAAATAGAAGGAAACCCTCTAACGTTTGTGATAGAACGAGCAACACATTTTAAAATGAACACAAATCTAGATTTGAGACCAATAGCAAAGACATTTACCATGAAACAATGAGAGTGAAGTTGAACACACCATAACATAGATATACCATGGAGTAACCTCATGAAGGGGTAAAAACCCCACAAATATTATTTATATTATGATAAATTAACAAGTACCCAATATAATCTTTATTCCTCTCACTTGTTCTTTTTTCATTACATCTTACAATATAAACACTTTATTATATAAGCAAGGTAATCTACCGATTATAAATGACTTTTTCCAACCACCACATTAATGGGTTCAACCTCTTCAAAGATCATTTAATATATTTTATTATTATTTATACGAGGTTAAACTCATGATAAATAACAAAATATATTATTATTTAATCAGTGTAATTTAATGTATTAAGGGTACATAAATAACACCACCTAACCATTAATTGTTCCAATACTCCCCCTTAATGTTAAGTGTGGATACATGGTGATCTTTAAGAGGTAACAACATAACAAATTTACACTCCATGAATCATCCACATGATGAGTTTTAGGAGGTAATAATTGAAATAAACATCCTTCATCATGCTATGGTCACATTTAAAGGAATTATACTATGTAAACATAGTCACCCAAAGGTATCACACTATTTAACTATATACACCCAAAGGTATTACACTATGTAGCCATAATCACATAGTCACCTTTAAAGGAATTGCACTATACAACTATAAATACTCAAAGGCATTACATTATGTAACCACAATCACATAGTCACCTTTAAAGGAAGTACATTGTACATTCATAGATATCTAAAGGTTTTACATTATGTTCCCATAGGCACCTTTAAAAGAATTACACTACGTTACCTTAAAGCACTTAGAGTGAGTTTAGGCTAGCATGATCGTGAGACTACATCCCACAGTGAGAATACATACCAAAATTTCTCATGAATACTCAACCAAACATATTGGATTATTTTATAACATAAAGAAATCCATGCTACTATATGTTGGGTAGAATGTAGACTTCCATATGAAGTTTACCAAAATCACATAAAGTGATATATTACAATGTTTTACAATGAGAAGAAGTATAGAGGGATAGAAGGAAACACATGACCCACATGGATTTTAAGAGGTGACATTGTCATTTACACCCCCTCAATGAAAACTTCGATAGGCCAAAGATTGAATGAACTTAAATAGGTTTTAGTTCATTGGTGTTGAATTGGATTTTTCACCGAAGTTATATAATTTTGAATGTCACCAAGAAGGTTGTTACAATGAAATTTATGTACATGATGTTCTTTTATCGTCTTTCATAGCCACAAGGCTTCTTTAACAACTTCCACATGAAGTGCTCCAAGTGATAACACCTACACCAAACATAAACACATATCCAAAAATAGACTCATCATAGTATGGTTAGCATCAAAATAACTAAATAAATTAGCATAATAAAAGGAAATATAAACCAAAATTTATAGTTCTTTTTATATACCAAAGTATTTTCTTTGCTAATTTCCAATGATCCAAGTATGGATCTTGCATGAATCTAGAAGAAACACCCATATATTATGAAATATCTATCCCAGTAATGGTTAGATAAAGTAAAATACCAACAAGATACTTATAAATAGGGGTTAGCTTTATTGTACATAGTTTTTAGATCAAGCTTTAACACGACCTTCAATTGGAATATATGTAAGCTTGCAATCAAGCATGTTAAATTTAACAAGTAGGTTATATGATGCACATAAATATATTCACTAATAATTTGATGCTAAGTTAACCAAACATTACATATCTTATTATAAATAATTCATATTATAATTTGAGTCATGAATAATTTTTCTTCTTTTTAAAATCGACACTACAAGTTTAAGTTTGTGTTCTATACTAAACTAAAAGAAAAAGTTTAAAAAGCAAAAAAATTAACTTTTTTATACTTGATTTTGAAATAAACACATATTCTAATGAGTAAAAAACACTATAAATTTTAGTTTAATGAAAAACAATTCAAAAACACAAATGATTTCAACAAGGGTGAAAGTTGAAAGTGTCACAAAAGTGGACACAAGTGTCATAAATAGTGTCACAAATTGCACTATTTGACCAAACTATTGTAAAACAAATAGAAGGACGTTTTAAATCAACTCAAGGACCATCCTTATGTGTTTGAAACATGCTAAAACCTACAAATTGACTAGTTGGATGACTATGGTCTACAAGCAGTGGATGGGGTTAAAAGTTGAATAAAATGTTGCACATGACACATGTTCCCACATGAATAATCATGCACATTAAAAAAATAATTTTAAATACTAAACTAAATTTGGTAAAAAAAATCAACTCAAGGACCTTCCTTATATGTGTAAAATGTGTCAAAACCTACAAATCGACTAGTTGGATGACTGGTCTACAAGTAGTGGCTGGGGTTAAAAGTCAAATAAAATGTCACACATGGCACATGTTCCCACATGAATAATCATGTGCATTAAAAAAATAGTTTTTAATACTAAACTAAATTTGATCAAAAAAAGAAGATTGAGGGGATTTAAACTCTAGACCTCTCTCATGCAATTGTACTTATAAAAATAAAGATAGCCAACTCATCCACTAAACATTTTAACATAATAAATACACTAACTTATGTTTAAACCTTTTTTGGTTTGATTTTTATTTTTATTTAAATAAATAAAATAGAATTAAATACTTTCATTAAAATATTAAAATACAAGAATTTATTTAAAATTTGGAAAAAGAAATTTGAATGACATATGTGGGTTTTACTACTTGGGTGGAATAAAAAAATAAACTAAAGCTTTATTTTTTAAATACTTTTATAAAACTATGGACATACCCATTAATTCTTCATAGAGATTAATGGTGTAGGGAAGGAAGCATAGGGGCTTGTAGGAGCTAAAGAGGTCAAAACATGTTTTGCAAAGTTTAGAACCACCTCCAAATGGCCCTCCAAAGCACATAAAACCTTCAAAATTTGATTTTAAGCTTAGAAAATAGTTGCTAGAATTTACCAGATTGCATATGGTGCCCACATGAGATAAAAAAATTCTAGAATTCCTTTGTGTTTCTTCTTAGGGTCTAAAAATGGCTCCAACAGGCTTAGATATTACGAAAAATAGGAAATTAACTTTTAAATCTTAGAAAATCATCAAGAATTCATGTTTTATGATTCTTTCCTTCTTCCATGGCTATACAAGTTGAAGCATGGTGCTTGAGAGGGGAGAGAAAAAATTAAAAAGAGTTGTAGGAGACCAAATCAGGGAAAGTAAAGATCAAAATTGCTTGGGAATGGCCAAAATAAGCAAATATAATTATTAAAATTTATATTTACTACCCAAAATCTGATCTTTCACTAATTTTTAGCTCACACATGCTAAAAAATGGTATTTAGGAGGAGTGAGAATATTAAAATCAGCTATATAAGTCCAAATCATGCAAAGTAAAGGTCCAAAATGTTTGAAAATGGGCAAACTAAGTAGATGGGGTGACTAGAATAGAGATTTAATGCCCAAAAACAATTATTTTTCTTAGTTTTAGATTTATTATGCTAAAAATAACACTCTAAGCTGACTTGAACTGCCAAATCTTTAACTAGTAGCATCAAGTACTTTTGTAGAAGTGTTAGCAAGCTAGAAAACATAAATATATCATTTAGAAATATATTTCAAGCTGTAAAAACTTTAAAAATAAAATTTTTACTAATTTTTTTTGATATTTAGGCCTTTAATAAACCCAAAAAATGGTTCTCAAGACTGGTCTTGCTTTGAAATGCTTCTATTTTCTCAGATCTACAACTAGAGAGTTTCAACCACATCCATACAGATTATTAGTAAAAAAAAAGACAATCTTAAAAATTTTAATTCTTAAAGAAGAATTTTTAGCCTATTTTAAGATTCTCAGTTAGATGACATGAAAATAGGCTTAAAATATGAAAAATTGCATAGATCTGAGATCTCTAGGCTTCTAAGAGAGAAAAAGTTGAATAACTTCCTATAGAAGGAGAATCTTGAAAAAAATTATGAACATACCATGGATTGAAAAATGGATGAATCTAGGCTTGAACACAAGATAAAAACTCTGATCTATGATCTTGCCACTTGATCATGCATTAATCAGCTCTGATACCGTGATAGAATAAGCAATATAATTGTAAATAAATACCAGATCTAGATGTGAGACCAATAGCAAATACATTCACCATGAAACAATGAGAGCAAAGTTCAACACACCATAACACAAATATACCATGGGAAAACCTCACGAAGAGGTAAAAAACCCACAAATAGTATTCATATTATGAGAAACTAAGAAGTACCCAATACAACATTTCTTCCTCTCACTTCTTTTTTCAATACATCTTATAATATAAACTCTACATTATATAGGGAAGGTAATTTGATCATTATAAATGACCTTTTCCAACCACCACATTAATGGGTCCAACCTCTCTAAAGGTCATTTAATATATTTTATTATTTATTTACAGAAGAATAAACTCATGATAAATAATAAACTATATTATTATTTAATCAATGTAATTTAATGTATTAAGGGTACATAAATAACACTACTTAACCATTAATTTTTTCAATAATTTGTAGGTCACACACTTGAAAAAGTGTTGAATTTGAACTTGCTTAAGTCTTGAACTTCCCCTTTGGTGTTTAAAAGAAATCTAGGTGTTTTTGTGTTAAGTTATTTTGTGAAAGTTTTTCAAAGTTTGCAACTAAGGCCAAAGGGCAAATAATTTCACAAAACACTTCACTTTTGGTGAATAAAATTTACACTCACTTAAATTGCAAATTTTTAAAAGTGTGTTAATTTATGCTAGATTATTTTATACTTTTTCATAAATGAAGGACACATGTATGCTCTCCCCATCCTCTTTAGGGAACTTGAGTGACCAAAAGCGCTTATTCCTTAAAATTGTGCCCTTGTCCAAGGCATGAAAAGAATGTTGTTGAGGCTCTCCCCAAAACCCGTATGGTTTGGGTGATCTAAACATAACCTTTAAATTCTTTTCACTTGATCATTTATTTTTATGCAACTTGGATTATGAGCAGGAGTTCATAGCCTCCTCATAAATTTTTTAGGAAACATTTGACTCAAGGTTTCATCTCCCAAAATTGTTTCAACCCCATTCCATGGTGGGGTATACAAATTGAGGGAGACCTGCTAGGATGTTTGCTTGAGTGATTAAGCAAATGTTGTTAGTGATAATCCAATTCAGATTATAGGGTATTTCAATATCACACTACATTGAACAATTCATGGATGTAGTATTTATGAAAAGGACAAGACATTTTTAGAAAAATCTAATTGATGTGAATCTAATTGACTTGAAGCATCTCTAGCATTAGCCACGCTTAGGCCCATCTAGATGATCAAAAATGTATGTTTTGGAACAACCCCACTTTTCATGGATATGTTATTGATGTAGGGTGAGTAGCCTAAAGTTATATGTTATCATATAATCTCTTGGGAGATGGGGGTGTAAAAAAACTACTACTTCAAGAACTTTTATTTTTGGATTAACACTTAAAATCCTCCCAAGAGAATGTATATAGATAGAATTCAGTAATATGATGCAACATTATTAGTTTATGGATTTGGACATTATACTTAGTTGTATTTGTCTTTTCTTTTTACTTGCTTGGTCTTGATTTGAGTCTAAAAATTGTTTGTAAATAAAACATGTCATAACTAAACACATTTGTCCACCATTTTATTTAAACAAGGAGACGTTACACTACCTAAGTCAAAACCATAATTTTCCTTGTTCAAAACTTCATTTTAAATATTGTGTTTGTCTTATCTAAATAATGTTGTTATGTTTCCCATTTAAGTCTAAACCATTTTGCAAAAAACATTCAAGTCCTTTATGTTTAACTCAAATTTAGAATCTCACCTTTCTAAGATCTAGGCCAAGGTGTTAATTAGTTTACCATTTACACTTGGTTTGAGTTAACTTGGGTATGATTTCCCATTTGGATTGAAGGCCATTTATGGACTCATCATCATTTGATCATTGTGAACTTAGGTTATCTTGTGTGTTTCTTACCTTGAGTTAACTTGGGTATGATTTCCCATTTGGATTGAAGGCCATTTATGGACTCATCATCATTTGATCATTGTGAACTTAGGTTATCTTGTGTGTTTCTTAGATGTTTTCAAATCTTGAGTTTCTTAGTTCACATTATTACATTTCTCATCAAAAAGACTCTCTTCTAGTTTTATAGTAGCAACTCATTCAAAGTTATCCCTAGTTTTTATGGTATTGATGTATCTTTAAAACTACATTTGGTGTACTAGTTTACACTATAGATTTTTGAGTTATCATACCCTCTTCTAATTTAGTGATTTCAACCCACCCAAGTCGAATAACTTTTTGAACCATTTATTTTAATTGTGTGGTACCATGCCACCTTATTTTTATTATAGTCTCTTTTTGCCTTGTCACTTGTTTGGATAAAATCAAAACACATCTTGTTAACATTACAAACATTTTATAAATCTCAAGAAAGAGTAGAGAACATTATTTTAAACATGGAGAATACTCACAATGGGGTCTCTTATGGCCCTAGTTGAGAGGAAGAGTAGTTTTATGATAGGCATGAACACTTCATCATGGTTGAGGATTTCACCTTTTTTGGCTTTAGTCTTTGAATACCAAACCAATTCATTCCAATTTTTATACATCATCCCCATCCTTCCCCTTCAATTTACACACCATGCTCAAAGGTTACCATTAAAGGGTATCTTCCTTCAGCTTGTATGAGTAATCAAACTCCACAACATTTGAAGGTTAAAATTATAGGCTATCCTCCTTCAGCTTGTGAAAGCAATCAAGCTCTATAATGTGCTAAGGTTACCATTTTAGGCTATTCTCCTATGCGTTGTGAAAGTGATGAAGCTCTATAATGCTCTAAGGTTACCATTTTAGGTCCTCCACCTTTGACTTCTATAAGTAATCAAGCTTCATAATGCATAGTCATTACGATTCTTAGCCCATCATTGGTATTTGTTGAACCTATTATTGAGGAATTTAATTTGATGAACTAGTATTTGTTGATTCCTTTTTTCATAGTCTAAGTTTTGGAGAGTCCATTATTAAAACACATGTCATTGATCCAGTGCCAAATTTACCCACTTTAAAAATTTTGTGTCGGTCTTCGATCCTCAAGAACAACCATTACCTCTTCAAGATCCATCTTGTAAAGATCAAAATGTGTTCAAAGTTGATATTTTTGAACCAGTTATAAAATAAAATCACAATATTATTTTTGAAACATCCATTTGTGCTGAGTTAACCTATGATGAAATACCCATTAATACTTTATCTGTTATTGAGGAGTCTCCCTCTAAAGAGCTAGTCATTGTTAAGAGTATTCTTAATGATTATAATTGCCTTAAGGAAAATCATTACCTTGACCATTGTCCTATTTTTATAGATCTCTATCCCTTTGACAAGCCAATCTCTATGGAGTTGTCTCTTGATCTTTTTCCACTTATTGAGGTGTCTCCTTTTGACAGGTTAGTTTCTATCGAGTCACCTCTTGAATGTTTCCCTCTCTTTGAGGGGATTTACCTAGATGAGCCAGTCTATAGTAAACCCTTCCTAGGTGAATCAATTTTTATTAAACCTATTATGCCATCATAGGCCATATAGAAGAAGAACAATCTCCTAGTGAAACCTTTTCAGAGGCATTATGGGAAGATCAAAGTTCAAACTCAATATCTTTTAGTGAAACCTTTTACAATGCACTATAAGACAATCAAATTCAAATGGTAACATATCTTCATGAAACCTTCTCGAAGGTACTATTGGATAATCAAGACAAATTGATTGGTTGGTGAAAACCTCATCAAGGTGCCAATAGTTGAGCATAATTTTTTTTCACTTTTTGATAAAGACATTATCAAAGATAAAATCAATATAACTTCCAATCTATAACATAATCAGATTACAGCTACTCTCAACATCAAACAATAGAAAAATTTGGGGGTCCAATCAAGAGGATATTCATAAGTATTTAGCCCCACCAAAACCAAAATTATGTCAAATCCAAAATCAAAAACATTATGTGTGCTTTAATGTCCTGATCTTCATTTGTTTCCCATCCATTATACATTCCATTATCATCCATAATTTTATCACCAACTTATACCATTTATCATGTGTCTAACATTATTTATCATCCCTAGTCACACTTGCCTTTATCTTGTCTTGAAGTTTTAAGGAAATAAAATCAACAACCAACGAAAATCATAACAATATTATTGAGGTATAAAATTGTAGCTAGTTCTTGATAGAACATCTATTCAGATAAGGTGTTGGATAATAATTCTTATCATTGATTATTCTAGTTGTTTCGTATGTTGACTAGGATGTGCATCTCTATGTCAACAAGAGTAGTAGAACCATTTTTCATTTTTCATTTACCCTACCATTTCCTTTGACTCATCACTTGGGGGAAACCCTATTGACCATTTTATTCTAGGCATCTTATACCATTGTGTTCCATTTACCATTTACCATGCCATTTGAAGTACATTGACTTGAGGTTCATTGGGACTATGTAGGTAGCACTCAATTTTTATTGAGGACATCTCAGTCACCTTAGCCATGTTTTCATTATTTTGTGAGCACATTTTAATTTAGCTAGGCTCTCTCCATTTTGTGAACCATTTTTAGTCCCACACTCTTACCATTTTGTGAACAACCTAAGCTATGCTCTCACCATTTTGCAAGCCAACCATCACTTGGGGGAAACCCTTTTACCATTATAGGCCAATTTTATCATATTATTTTTATTTGTCATACCATATACCATTTTATTATACCATGTCTTAACTATTGACTAAGGATTGTTTTTATCCATCCTACCCAACCCATTTTTGATCTTGGTTCCTTTTTCTTCTTCCGACACCTTTTTGTGAGGGGATTCTAATCCATTTTTAGTATTTTTAATAATTTTGTGTTTGAATGATAGTATATGGAAGTAGTGTGACATTTGATCTGGCAAGTTATCTTTCTTTTATCATCTTATTTGTTATCACTCATTATAACTGCATATGGGCAAATTAGTATTTCATTTGGTACCACTAATTATAACATCCTTTGGGCAAATCAGTATTATGATGTTGTTTCCTAATTATAACCACCTATGGGAAAATTAGGAGCAATTCCCTTTTTATCATGCATTATCACATCACCTAGTCATTACTATTATCATTTTCCCTTTCATTTGAATTTATTTGCAAACTTGTTGTGACTTGGTCAGTTTTTCACCACCTTTTTGTGGGAAAAATTATTGACTAGATGTCTTAATAGGACAAATTAGGTTGTGTTTTATTCACATTGAGGTCAACTCAGTCCTATGTTCCCATACACTCTCACCATTTTATGAGTAATTTAAAGTTAACATATTCTCACCATTTCATGAGCACTCTCTAAAATACCCTCACCATCTTTCAAGTTAGACCATTAGTATCTCTTAATTCTAAATTGAGTTGAGATACTTAAAAAAATCCAAAAACATTTTCTAACAATTTTTTGTTTATTTGTGGTGTTTTGTGTGTTGTTTGGTCATTTGAGTTACTATTTTATCTTGTTCTTTTCTTTTTTTTTTCCAAGTAATTCTTGATTCTACACATGGATATTGATTATTTATATCTTGATTTCATGTTTTTTATTAAGCTGTTCTTGTTTTGATTTTTTACATTCTTGTTCCTACTTAAATCCTGATTATTCATATCTTGATTTTGAGTTAGGTTACATTTATGTTTTATTTATCTTTTTCTTTGTCTTTGTTTTTGTTTTCTATTTAAATTTAAATTATTTTAACTCTAGTATCGGTAATTTTTATCATTATACTTAGTTATAAATATTCACATTTAAACCAACTCAATGCAATTGAAATATAATGTCATTATAGGTTACTCATACTTATGATGCATAATTTTTAATTATCTATAGTAAGCACCAAGTGCTTTGGATCCAAGTCTAAAAATCAATTCAAATCCAAAGGTCATCTCTCAATTTCACTAATGAAACTAAAAACTAATGGCTTACATTTAAGACTCTATGCAAGATGTGCATCTCTTGGAATTATTATGGGTTTAATCAAATAGTGGTCCATCCTTATTTTATTTCTTCATTCTTCATTCCCTTTTCTCTTGATTATAGGTGAATTACATTGGATTGAGGTCCATTTGGACTATGTAGGTAGAGCTTGGATACATGATGTATCTTAGGTCATCTAGGCCATCTTCATTCTTTTATTCATCTCTTTCATCACTTTGTGCATCCTTGTATGTCTAGTTTTCTATAGCTACTTCAGTCCTTAGACCTTCATATCTATGTTTTCACTTCATCATATTTAATCTAAGCATTAGGTTATATACTTAAGCTATTACTTCCAATAATACCTATTGGGGCACAACATTGGAACTGGTCACAAATCTAAATTAGCCCTACTGGGGCACAAATAATTATTAGTGATCAGAATAAACCCTACTAGGACAAAATTACTTTATTAACTAATCAAATATACCCTACTAGGGCATATTAATATTTAATTTCTCTAGATAAATTCCTCTTATTTCTTCTAATTCTAATCTATATGGACTTTTGACCTCATTCTATCAATATCAAAGTGTGTAACTTGTCTCAGGATCGATCATTCCCTAAGCATGTAACTTTCACCCTCTTTTGGGTGTGTTCAAAGTGCTTCACTTATATTTTTAGACTTTATCCTTCCCCTTCCCCCCATTCTTGGGACTCATTATATTCTAATTGTATTTTTATTATTGATAATATACATGCACAAGCATTAGATCAATATGGATATACTCTCATCCATGGGTTAATTTATCTTTTTATCTATCTTTTCGAGAGTTCATCCTTATCTTTCATACTGGTATGTACTTTCAAGGGGTAATCATGGGTCATTTCCTTCCAAATCCTCCTTGAAAACTCTTTTCTTTAAAATGACCCATGGATTCCTTCAACTTTTATGAGCAATCAAGCTCCACAACATGCCAAGGTTATAATTTCAGGCTATTCTCTTTCGACTTGTACAGGTGATCAAGATCCATAACACTTGAAGGTTACCATTTTAGGTCCCCCACCTTTGGCTTGCATGAGAAATCAAGCTTTTCAATGATTAATCATTACCATTCTTAGCCCATTATAGGTATTTATTGAACATATTATTGAGGAACATTGATTTGACAAACTAGTCTTTGTTGATCCCTTTTTTGATAGTCTAAATTTTGGAGAGCCCATTATTGAACCATGTGTCATTGATCTAATGCCAAATTTTCCCCACTTTAGAAATTCTATGTTAGTCTTTGATCCTCATCAACAACCATTACCTCTTCAAGAACCATTTTGTGAGGACCAAAATGTGTTCAAAGTTGATATTTTATAACTAATTATAAACCAATATCATGATCTTATTGTTGAAACACCCATTTGTGATGAGTTAGCCTATGATGAAATACCCATTGATACTTTATCTATTTTTGAGGAGTCACCCTACGATAAACCAATCTTTATTGAGTTAATTCTTAATGATTATAACCACCTTTGGTAAAATCAGTACCTTTACCATTGTCCTATTTTTATAGATCAATATCCCATTGAAAAGCCAGACTCTATGGATTTATCCCTTGATCTTTTTTCACTAATTGAGGTGTCTCCTTTTGATATGCTAGTTTCTATCGAGTCACCTCTTGAGTGGATCCCTCTCTTTGAGGGGCTTCACCTAGATGAGCCAATCTATATTGAACCCTTCCTAGGTGAATCAATTTTTATTGAACCCATTATGCCCATTATTGGCCATAGTTATACCCAATCTAAGTATGGAGATTATTTATGTCTCCTTGCTTAAAACCTAGTCAAACAATAGGAATAACCCTAGGATGTTGGGGCTAATCCTCTTGAGTAGGCTAACTTCCTCTTTGATGCTCACCTAAAACTAAACTAAGCCTAATGCTTCATGGGAAAAGGGTTAGAAAGAAAGTGAGGTCTCCTAAGAAATTTAATAGGTGATGCACCAAAATTAAAAGGGAACTCCCATAAGATCAAGCCCACACTAGATAAATAAAGGACAATAATATCTTTTACAACCTTAAGATCAAGCTAGTATACATAAGTGTTTCATAGGAGAGGTTTAGAGTAGAATACTAACTTAGACCTATAAACAATAATTAAAATCCTCAAAACAAAGTCAAAAAATAAGGATCATGAATGAGGAATATTCTTCTTCACACAATGCCGCAGTACATAACCAGTCAAACAAGGATTCATGGTAAAAGATATGCAAATAAAGTTATATTGCATTAAGAGGTAGTTATTACAAATACTTGATAGGGTTAGTCCTAATTAAGCTAAGTATACTTTACCATATCTCAAGGAATCTCCCATATCTCAAAAATAAGGTCTCTAATCTAAAGTCCTTGAGAGATGCTTTCAAAAATGAAGAGAAAGGGTTTATAGAGGAGAAGGGAAGAAGAGGAGAGGAAAAGCACACTGTTCATGATCATAATGAGCTATTATCTCCAAGAGACATTTCACTAGGCTTTTGGTCCAACTAGAATAGGTCATTATGAACAAGATATTTTTAATTTGTTCAGATAGCCTCCAAATCATTCTATTTAGAGCAAGCTACAAAAGAAGACAAGAGTTTGCCAAAAGTGGCAAGTCATGATCTAGATAAATGTGAATGCTCCAACTAATTTCCAAGTCTCCAAGTCCTTATCTATTGATATTTTGTTATATTTCATCAAGAAGATAAAATATTTGTACCTACCAGGGACACATCATGCCTATCTCAAAAAGTGGTTTATCAAAGGCCTAATTTGGAATGATCTCTTCATCAATCACATACTTGTCCTTGTGCCTTTGATCTTGGACTGAGAAAATAATAGGTGAAAACCAATCTAAGGATATTGGTTTTCCTATAGTTTTACATATAGGTGGCACCTTGTTTAATTATAGGTCTTTAACTGAATCTACATTGAGCTTCTTTCCTTTGCTTCTTCCACCAACTTAGGTTGGGCTTGAGTTTGGGTACCTTTAGCTCTACTTATCGATTCAAGTTCATTTTGATCTATCAACTTTAATTGAACATCCTAACTCACCTCTTTTCTATTGGATGTCAAAACTACCTCAAATTGTTCACCTCTTCTAACTTATTTTGATCCATCAAATCTTAAGATCTAATTAAATGCAGATCATTAATCTTTGGGGACCCACTAACCCAATCCTAGTCCCTCATTTGTTCATATGATTCACTAACCATTTGACTTGCATCTCACCCATATATAATCTTAGAATAATGAAACATGTGTTATTCAATCCACTCGAGACCATTGTTTGAATTCCAATATCAATTTCTTAGAGCTTGAAATTGATGTCTACATGAATGTTTATCATTTATGACCACATTTATAATTTTATATATTAAATCATGAAGATCATGGGGGTACCAAATTTTCAAAGAGCATATTTAAAGCTAAATAGAACAAACCCTTTTGATTCACTATCCATTTACACTTTCCACATGCTTCTATCAAATGTTGAAGTCAACTAGTTCATGTGATCTTGTATGATGTCTTAATGATAATCTAGCTTAAAATGGCTAGGTATGGAAACTTAAAAAATTTTGTGTTAGAATCCAACTTTTCCCATGCATATCTTTCATTATGCTACTATGCATGAGCTAAAAATTGGTGCATATGAACTAAGCTAAAAAATGATCAAACCTATGTGACTACTTCTATGGGGTTGCCATATGCATGAGATTTAGCTCTATGAAAGTGTCTACTTTGATTGATTTAGAATTTTTGATAAATTGGTGAAGTATGGAAACTTAGTATATTTTACACTGGGAGCCAAACTTTGAAACCTTAGATCTATTGTGCTTAGGTGGATGCATTGAAACTCAGTGCATGACAACCTAGTACTACTATGAAGAAATCTATGTGACCAATTCTCTTTGACTTGTCCATGTGTGTGAGCTCTAGTAGAATCAATATAGTCACTCATCTTTGTATTCAAATGTCCAAGCAAGATCTAGATGGAAGGTGGGCTAGATAAGCACCATGTCCCTCCATGCTTATCTTGGGCATTTCTAATAATCCCTAGAGTTTTCACAACCTTAGACCTATCCTTAGAAATTGACAAATTATGATTTTAAGTGGACCTAAAATGTTTCAAAGGTTTTATGAGTTTTATGATCTCACTGGCCCACCCATCCCATCTAGAGCTTGTTCTAGCTATTTAGTTATTTGATCAATCAAGAGCTCCACTTCTTTTTCTATATTAGTAATTGGGCACAATCTTGGTATGTGGGCCAAAAACAAAAATGGCCAGCATCTTTGGTGACTCATAGGGAAGTATGCCTTTTATGCTCAAGAACCCAGTTCATTTGCTAGTCTTATCCATTGGGCATGGAGTTAATCCTTTGCAATTGAGCTGATCATGAAGATGATGCATGACTAACTCTCTTTGTAACTTCCTCTTGAAACAACAAGGACTAAAATAATAAGGGCAAATACATGTAGGTAAATGCAATAAATATAAAAAACTAACCTACTAAACAAAAATGTGTACAAAAGTACTTAGAGAAAAGCAAAAAACCTATTATAACTTATATACAAGGTTTAAAATTTATAGATGCTTTCCCTTGGATTAAATGGAAACAATGAACCAAGCTAGAAAACACCATGCTTATGTGAGTTGAAAGGCCTAGCTACTGCTTCCTTTAACCTACTCTCAAGCGAGTGAAAAGAGGAAAACATGTCTCCACTGTAGATGTATTACTCCATTTCTTCAAGGCTCACTCTAACTTGGACTATAGGGGCCTTTACAAACTCATCTTTTATATTAGTGTTTGGTTGACTATCTAGGCTTAGGTAAAAAAACTCTAAATCATCTCAAAAGGCATCTTCCTCTTAGTCATCCAAGACAATGCCAATTTTAACACCATCTTTGCTCTATTTTATTTGGAGGTGACTATATTCTAGTTCCTCAATCCACCTAAATCCTAGCATGTCATATCCTTGTGGTTCTGAATCTAACCATTCCCCTTCATTTTTAAGGCATCAGTGTTGCCTTCAAAGAATATCTCATCTTGAGATCAATCAACATCCCCAACCTGATGGATGAGTTTCTATTCACTTTATGGAGGAGGCATAGGCTAGTTTAAAACCTCTACCTGATCCATGAATTCATATTATAGCTTTTTCCATACCTCATCTTGATCCTCTTTCTTCTCTATATCTTATTTAGGCTTAAATATGACCTCTCTACCATGGTTTGCTGACTGATTAAATGTATTAGTCTCTGCATCTTGATCATTTTGATATATGGCCATACTCGATGGAAGATCTTGGGATAGAGAAAACTTTTCCCTACCATTAGCCAAATCTTTAAGCTCTAAAATATTAAAGCCATACCAAGGAGTCAGATTAAAACTTGATTCCTCATAGACACTTGCATTGTTTTCCTCACAACACTTTTGATGGGAAGAGGGAGAGTTTTGGAACTCTTGTATACCCATATCATTGGACTAAGCTATATTTACTTGATTCATTCCTTGTACCACTAGTCCTTCTTATACAAAGATTAGATTTTGGACCTTTTTAGCCATCATTTTCCTTTTCTATTTTGTACCCTCTTTGATTGATTTTCATGAGGGGAGTGTGGTGTAAGACTTGGCCACCTCCACCCTTTCCTAGATGGGTGTGGGAGAGGTGGGTTTAAAAATATAGGGTATGAATTAGTTGGTGCTATTGACATAGGAGAGTATCCAAGATGAAAGGATTTCATGTTCCTTAGTTGGTAGAGGTAAGGCTTAATAAGGATGACTAGGTGGGGAAGTAGGTTGATATGGAAGAGATATAAGCTTATTGTAGGACTGATAGGAATTATTATATGGTTATTACATTGAATTTTGAGGATTACTTAGGATGAAACCATGAACATTGTTAATTTGATATGAAGGATAAGGAATGAATGAGCATGCATTTTGATCAAATGGTGGTGATTATATATACTTCATGGTGGTGATTAGGCACCTAGGATGCTTAAACTAGTTGATAAATGTTTGGAGTCACCAATGATGTTTGTCAAAATGCCTCCAAAGACTGATATGTAGAAAAAAACACCAAAAAATATTCTACTACTTTGGACCTAATCCTACTAGGAATGCTAGAAATTATTATCATCTATAGTTGCACCCTAAACTAAGTAGGGAGATTGTTTAGGTCTCCTTGCTCAAACCCTGGTCCAACAATGGGAACAACCCCAAGATGTGGGTCTCTAATGTTGGGGTTGAACCTCTGGAGTAGGCCAGTTTCCTCTTTGATACTCATAAAACTAAACTAAGCCTAATTATTCATATGAAAAGAGTTAGAAAGTGAGTGAGGTCTCCTAATAAATTTAATAGGCAATGCACCAAACTTAAAAGGGAACTCCCATAAGCTTGAACCCATTATAGATTAGCAAAGGATAACACTAGTTTTCACAACCTTAAGATCAAGCTAGTCTACATAAGTGTTTCATACAAGAGGTTTAGAGTAGAACACTAAGCTAGACCTATAAACATCAATGAAAATCCTATAAGCAAAGTTAGAAAAGAAGGACCATGAATGAGGAAGATTCTCCTTCACACAATGCCAAAATACATAACTAGTCAAACAAAGATTCAAGGCAAAAGATAGACAAAGAAAGTCATATTTCATTAAGAGGTAGTTCTTACAAATACTTGACAAGGTCGAGCCTAATCAAGTCAAGTATACTTTACCATATCTCAAGGAATTTCCTATCTCTTAGAAAGAATGTCTCTAATCTAAATTTCCTAAGAGATGCTTTCAAAAATGAAGAGAAAGGGTTCATATAGGATAAGGGGTGAAGAGGAGAGGAAAACCATGTTGTTCATGATCATAATGAGATATCAGCTCCAATAGATGTTTCACTAAACTTTTGGTCTAATAATAACAGGTCATTATGAACAAGATATTTGTGTTTTGCCTAAATAGCCTCTAGATAATAATATTTTGAGCAAGTTGCACAAGAAGACAAGATTTTGCCAAAAGTGGCTAGTCATAATTCAGATGGAAGTGAATGCTCCAATTGCTTTCCAAATCCCCAAGACCTAACCTATTTTTTTTTTTTAGATTTCATCAAGAAGATAAAATATTTATACCTATCAAGGACATTCCATATTTGTCTTGAATGGTGGTTTGTCGAGGGCCTGATTTATGATGATCTCCTCATCAATCACATACTTGTTCTTATGACTTAGATCTTGGACCAAGATAACTATAGGTGAAAACCAGTCTAAGGATATTAGTTTTCCTATAATTTTACACATAGGTGGCACCTTGTTCAATGTTAGGTCTTTAGTCAAATCTACATCAAGCTTCTTTCCTTTTCTTCTTTTGCCAACTCACATTGGGCTAGAGTTTGGGTCCTTTCAGCTCTACTTTCCAAGTCAGGTTCATTGTGATTTATCAAATTTTATCAAACATCCCAACTCACCTCTTTGCTATTGGCTTTCAAAACCACCTCAGATTATTGACTTCTTTTGACTTCTTTCACTCGCTCAGATCTTGATATCTGATTAAGTGTAGACCATAGATCTTTGGGGACCCACTGCCCGAAGCATAGTCCCTTATTTTTTCCTAAGATTCATTGACCATTTGACTTGCATCTCACCCATAGATCTTCTTAGCATGATGAGTTGTGTGTCAATTCGATCTTCTTGGGCTAGCTATTTTAATTGTAATATCTATTTTATAGATCTTGAAATTGACATCTATATAAATGTTTATTGTTTCTAACCAACTTTACAATTTTATATCTTGAATCATGAATATCATGGGGGCACCAAATTTGTATAGAGTGGACTTAAAGCTAAAGGGAAAAAACCTTTTTAATCTACTATCCATTCAATATTTCCACATGCTTTTATCAAATGTTGAAGTTGACTGGTTTATGTGATCCTACATGACATCTTGATGATAGTCTAGCCTAAAATGGCTAGGTATGGAAAACTATGAAATTATGCATTATAAGCCAACTTTACCCATGAATATCTTTCATTGTACTACCATGCATGAGCTAAAACTTGACACATATGAACTAGGCTAAAAAATGATCAGACCTATATGACTACTTTTGTGGGGATACTATATGCACAATATCTGGCTTCATGAAAGCATCTTCTCAGCTTAATTTGGAGTTTACAAGAAATTGTCTAAGTATGGAAACTTAGTGTATTTTATGTTGAGAGATAATCTTTGAAATCTTAGATCTTTTATTATGCTTAGGTGGATGATTTAAAACTCAATGTGTGGTAACCTGAGACTACTATGAAGAAATATATGTGACCAATTCTCTTTGACTTGTCCATGTGTGTGAGATTTAGCATCATAAATATAGTCAATTACCTTTATATTCAAATGTCTAGGTGAGATCTAGATGGTGGGTGTGTCAGATGAACACCATATCCCTCCATCCTTATCCTCAGCATTTTTTATAATCCATAAAGTTTTTATAACCTTGGACCTATCCTTAGAAATTGAAAAATTACACTCTTAAGTGGACCTAAAATGTTTCAAAGGTTTTTAAAGTTTCATGATCTCACTGGCCCACCTATCCCATCTAGAGCTTATTCTGGTCATTTGGTATTTGATCAATCAGGATCTCTGCTTCTATTTCTACATTAATAATTGGGTGCAAGCTTGGTATGCCGAAAAAAAAAATGGGGCCAATAATGCCATCACAAGACATTACTTACCCAAAATTAATTAGCTAGTAAAACATCATTATAGAAAAAACCACATCGAATAAAGAATAATAATTAGAATCAAGTTCCCTTTCTAAACTAACATCATATTTAACTTCAGAAGTAGAATCACTATCAACCTCAACATCATATTTAGAGTTCCTTAACTTGGACTCAAATTCAAAATCAAAGTATAGTCATGGTTATTACAACATTTCTATCACTTATCTTGTAGTTAAATCTAAATATTTTTATGATCCTTCTACAATTTTTTAAGATGATTACTTTAGCATCAACATAGGTTCTCCTAGTATCTTCTATAAGAATTGTGTTTCCTTTCATTATCCCATTATCACCACCCAACATATCCATTATATTGACATTCCACCTCCCACAATCATTGATTGGGATTGATGGTATCACATTTTGTTGAACTGTATCCATGGTGACATATTAGGTATAGAATATTAGGGGGGCTAGACAAAATTTATTCAAAAGAATAATATCTTATTGAGAATTTTTGGAGGTGTTAGAGGAAGATTAAATTTTAAACTCAACATATTTTAGTGAAAATTTTTCAAAGGTGATAGAATAAAATCAAATTCAAATGTTAACATCTCTTCATGAAACCTTCTTGGAGGTGTTATGGGATAATCAAGAAAAATTCATTAGTGAAAACCTCATTGAGGTGCCAATTGTTAGAGGTACAATCACTGAGAAGGGGTAGGTGAAATAGTGATCCCAAATATTTCTATTTCAATTCCAATCATTTAAAATTATTAAACAATCAACATATATCAACTTGATCAAATAACATTTACAAGAGACCTTATTCATTCAATGCATACACAAGATCAAACACATAGTTCCTATGGGAAACCCTCATGGGGAATAAAAACCACTCTCAAGCCTAAAACACATGGAATACTATCTTATAATAAATTATAAACAAGACACTAGTCAAATCCTCTAGACCAATAAACCTTCATCATATCCTCCTAACCAAAGGTCTTTAGTGAAACCCCTATTTCACAAGGAGCAACTACCCCTAAGGAAGATCAAGTCCTTTAGACCCTCCTTTGAAGTGAACATCTCCACCTTAGAAATTATTTCTTCAACATGTGATTATTGGTCTCTATTTATCTAACCCCAACACAAACTCTCTCTATCTCATACATGCCTCTCACATAGGCATGCCATAATATTTCTCTTTTTTCACTCAAACTATCCTCATATACACACTTAGACCTCTTTGCATATACTAAAACTACAAGATCACTTTTTTGAAATCAAAAATATGACTTACATGTCATACATATACTCATCAATTTAATATGCTCATCAACCCATCTACTAGGCACATCTACTTAATCTTCACTCTATAACTATCACATGTACACCTTTCAAAAGTCTTCTTAGAAGTTTAGAAACCAACATATTAGTTTTACTATATATAGACCATTCAAGAATTATTAATTCCACAATATTTCCTTGTTATCCACAATATATTCCTTCACCCTTAAGGCATCTCACATGGGTCACACTTAAGCACAATCCACTTTCAAATAGCCCTAAGTCACTTTTATGTCCTATGGATACCCATTCAACTCTTTGACACTTATCCAAGTAAACTAAAACATAGTAACACTTTATAAAATCATGGACCCATTCCACATGATCTATATGTCAAGGATCCCACTCTCCACAATAAGAGTATATATATGATCACCTCTGTATTAGCAACTAAACACAGAATTTAACCAGAATGAATGAGTAACTAGAAATATGAAACAACACAGGGTATGAGAGACAATACACAATTGTATTAATAATCACTCAGAAGAAAATACAATAAAAAAGATGCCACTTCTTCTTCCACCTCAAAGGCTTGCCACACCTCAAGGACTTCTTCCCTCTCTCTCTTATGGTCCCAACAATCAACTCCAATAAAGAGTTGTTGTTCACCTCCACCAATCAGTAACACGCTGCCAGTACACCAAGCACACAACCATACTCCAAGTAGATCTCCCTGCTCTTTTCTGCCACCTGCAAATCACTAGACCTTACTCACCATGTAGATGTCTCTACACCCTGAAGAACCCTTGTCCTTGCCTCACCAAGTCCTTATGATTCTTCAACTAGTACCCCGATGGATCTTCTACTAAAACTTGCACACCTGCAACTCTCCAAGATCACACACACTCAGCACCCCTTTGGAACTAGGAGGAGCTACTCTAACTCTCTCTTCAAGCTCAATGGCTTTCTAGCACACTTTTACAATACAACCCATGAGTCTATTATATAGATCTCATGCATACAATAATTAGACATTCTTAATTACAATAATTAGACTCATAACTCTAAGACTATAATTAGCCTTTAACATGCAAACTGATAGTCCAAAAATAGACTCTCTGAAATCTGCATGCAAACTGCATGCTCACACAGGTTGCCGACGTCGGCTCCTTCCTGACCGATGTCAGCCAACTCTTAACTAACGTCAGTTGCTTTTACATTGCTGTATGACCGACATCGATTGATCAGACTGATGTCAGTTTCTCTGCAACTCATTTTGCAACTCTGTAATCCTTCATAACCTTAGAAACCTTCTTCCACAACCTTAGCAACCTCCTCCATGTTTACATTAGTGAAGCTTTTAACTCCACAACCTAACAATCTCCCACTTGGAGATAAACAGCTACACTGTACTTATACCTGTACATCATCTAATTTGTTTCCTAGCTTGTATCCCTCTTCAAGCTCCATCTTGAAGACCACCCACCACACACCCTGTGATGCCTTTCCTGTCATCTAGTAACCTGCCACATCCAAACCTGCATATCGATGTAGTGAAGTCCTTGACTCTACATAACATGTTAACCTGCTGTTGGTCCCTCTCAAATACCTGAGAATCCACCTTCCCCAAATGGGCTCCAAACTCTTTGACAACTCCCACTGCTTAGGAAAACTCAAGTCTACACCAGACCTTATGTGATTTTGAACCCTATTCTAAGCTTAGCTTGAACTATCCAACCCTTGGTGTGCTTTCTAATTTTGCATCCTACATATTGAACCCTGCCAACACTATCTTCACATCAGCTCCCACTGGAGACTAAAGAATCCCCATGTCTCTTATGCCAAAGAATTTCATTGCTCCCCAATTCTTCATGACATGCCACTGAACTAACCTTACCTTTAGCTCAGCAAAACCCTATATGTATGAACCTACTAGCAAATCACCCACATACAGTAACTAGATAATGTCACAACTTATCATCCACCTGATAAGTCAAACACAATGATTACACTGACATTGACTAAAGCCTTGCTTTGTCATCCACCTATCAAAACCTGTACCACTGTCTTGCAGCTTCCTCAAGACCATATACCTTGGCCTTCCATCTCACGTATCCATCCACTCTCTTCTCTAACTTGGGAATCCATTCCTCTATCAGTGCTTTCTTCCAGCTGACAACTCCACCAACAAACTCCTGTTTGGTTCTTCTCCAAGGAATCACATTCCTCATCCATGCCAAGCTCCCACTATTTTTGGATTCTACCTGCATTGCCTCTTCACATCTTCCTAGTTCTCGACCATCAGTAAGTAACAAATAAAGAAGGTGAACAACAAATATGAGGTTCACTTACCCTTTCAGTCCTTGATATGAGCATTTGAGACCTTTTTGATAGCTTGTTGTCTACCCACCATCCATTTTAGTGACTGATCTCAGCCATCTCCCAGTCTGCACCCGACCCATGTCAGTTCCCTGCACTGACCCTGACTACTAACATCGTTTCCTTGGCTGACACTGATATCCCTTTTGTTGATGTCAGTTCTTATCTGAGTAACATCAATCTTCTTATTGTCGACGTCGGTTACTATATGACTGATGCCAGTACCTGTGTTTGCCTGTGAGTGATGAATTTTTACCTGTGAGCTCCTTTTGGATCAAAACCCTATTCAAATTAACATAGCCCTGATTAGAATAATTTAGTCCCCTTAGCTGATCTCTATCCATCATCTCCTCCATGAACACTAAGGATTTCCAGTTCTTAAGTTTGTCAAAGATATCTATCTTCTACTTAAGAACATGCAATCCCCTCCTACATATGTGACCAAGCCTACAAAGCCACATCTCTACAACAAAAGGTGAATCAGTAATATACGTAGATAGATAAAAGATACCTACTTTCTTACCACCATCTAATTCAAGTGCATCCACTATGAGAGTTACTATGCATCTCTTATCACCCAACTTTCTTGAAGAAATTAGACTCATCTCCAAGACTGGTACCTGCATGACCTTCTTCAACACTCGTGTGTTACCCGTCTACAATTTTAGCTTCACTTCCCCTTTGCCAACAATCTGATAAGGCTCATCAACCCCTAAATAAATCTCTCCAAAGTCTCCCTAGACATACTCTTAAAAAGATGCTCTATTTCAAGCTGCATGGAAAGAGGCAAAAGAATCTATAAACCAAGATTCTACTTTATCCAGAGCATTCTATGCTACATCACCTGTAACATCTGCTTCTACATGCTGATCTTCCACCAACCAACAATCTTCCTTTACCTACTCTTTCTTTCCATCAATCAAACCATTCATGCTATTCAGTTTCTCCATTTGTAGCTTACTTTCTTCTACCATTGCTATACTCCCACTCAATCTGAAACCCCTGTGAGTGACCTGTAATCAACAAACACTAACCAGATCTGAACCACCTATTAGTCAACCCAACCAAAAGCTCTGATACTAACTATTAAGGATCCTACTCTCCACAATAAGAGTATATATATGATTACCTCTATATTAGCAACTAAACACAGAATTTAACTAGAATGAATAAGTAACTAGAAATATGAAACAACACAGGGTATGAGAGACAATACACAATTGTATTAATAATCACTCAAAAGAAAATACAATAAAGAAGATGCCACTTCTTCTTCCACCTCAAAGGCTTGCCACACCTCAAGGACTTCTTCCATCTCTCTCTCTTATGGTCCCATCAATCAACTCCAATACAGAGTTGTTGTTCACCTCCACCAATCAGTAACATGCTGCCAGTACACCAAGCACACAACCGTACTCCAAGTAGATCTCCCTGCTCTTTGCTGCCACCTACAAATCACCAGACCTTACTCACCATGTAGATGTCTCTACACCTTGAAGAACCCTTGTCCTTGCCTCACCAAGTCCTTATGATTCTTCAACCAGTACCCCAGTGGATCTTCTACTAGAACTTGCACACCTACAACTCTCCAAGATCATACACACTTAGCACCCCTTTAGAACTAGGAGGAGCTACTCTAGCTCTCTCTTCAAGCTCAATGGCTTTCTAGCACACTTTTACAATACAACCCATGAGTCTATTATATAGATCTCATGCATACAATAATTAGACATTCTTAATTACAATAATTAGACTTGTAACTCCAAGACTATAATTAGCCTTTAACATGCAAACTGATAGTCCAAAAATAGACTCTCTAAAATCTGCATGCAAACTACATGCTCACACAGGTTGCTGACATCAATTCCTTCCTGATCGATGTCAGCCGACTCTTAACTGACGTCGGTTGCTTCTATACTACTGTATGACTGACGTTGGTTGATCAGACATATGTCAATTTCCCTGTAACTCATTCTGCAACTCTGCAATCCTCTGCAACCTCAGCAACCTTCTTCTGCAACCTCAACAACCTCCTCCATGTCTGTATCAGTGAAGCTTTTAGCTCCACAACCTAACACTATAGGTCCTCTTTAAGTACTAACCATCATATTACCCTTATACTTAAGCATAATTCACTCAAATAATATTCTATGCACACAATCATTATAAACAAACACATAGTCACCTTTTAAACCTTTGTTCATGTTTTATACAATTGGTCAAACCTTAAAAATGTATATGTAGCATCCTTATGGAGGCTAAAACACTTAACAATAGATAATTCATCATGAGATATCAAAACAACATCATAATGAGCTCAAATACCCTTCTCAAGTTACTTTTATAACATGCACAAACAAATAGTAAAATTTGAACCTCAATATATTTGATTTTAGACACAATCAGACCTAAAAGTTTATATTACCAGATGTACCTTGGATTCCTCTACAATTTTTTTTTTATACCATCATCAAATTCCTCTTGGATCAAAAGATATTGTATGAAAATGACATACTAGTTTTTCCCTTTGTAAATTCAAATATTCAAATATAAACGGTAATAGTTAAACATCAAACACTATGCACACATATTTTGTCTTCATTTCTTTAGATTAAATGCCCATAATTTATATTCTTCAAACTTTAATGCCTACTATGCCAATGCCCAAACGTTAAACTTTGACAAGTTGACCTCATCTCATGCAATCTGGCAACTTTGACCTCATGCGCTCCATCAATCTCCTATATCTAGCTCAGTCTTTAAAACATTCTAAACAACTATCACTTTGACCACTTGAATTTAATGTACACTATTTATCACTATCAATATGAACACATGCTCATTTTTTATCCTTGGAAGAAGCTTGAACTTTATCTCTACACAATGTTAAACATTAAATACTTAGCACTATCTCACTACTCCCTGACATCTTGAAACAACATGCTTCATTGATGATGTTCAAAATTTACCTTTTGAAAAATTGACTTAAGTATAGGAACCATTACAATCTATCTAAGAATCCAACTTTTAACCTCAATAACTTTTACCTCACTCACTCACATGTTCTCAAATTTGGACCATATGATCTCCTCACATAAAAGAATCCAACCATGTGTCAAACTAATCTTGAAACCTTGTCATGTAAAATACATAATGGCATTCATTTTCTCACTTAATTTTTTTTTTATAGAGCCAAAAATGTCAAGAATTATGTGGAAGGCTAACTTTTCACATACATATCTTTTGATGCACTTTGACACATGATTTAAAATTTAACACAAATCAACTAAGCTCAAAATTGAAAAAACCCATATAATCATCTTGTTCTGAAACATCCACATGTGTGAAATATGTCATCAAAAAACTATTTACTTGGCTCTTTCTTGCCTCATGGAAATTTGGCTAAGTATGGGAAAATAATGTCAAACTACCTAGGAGCTCAACTTTTCACTTTCATATATTTTGTCATGTTCAGCCGTATGACCTAAAATTTAGTGCATAAGAAATAGGTACAATATTGAACAAACCCATATGACCATTTCCTCTTGAAACCTATGTGCATGTGAATGCTGACATCATCAACATGCTTACTTGACTCTGTTTGAACATAGAAAACACTATCAAAAATGCATGAGAGCCTAAATTTGCACCCATATATCTTTCATTGTGATTCATCACATGATTTGAGACTTAATGTATATAAACATGGTAATAATTTGATCACAATCATATGACCAACTTCCCTTGACTCATCCACATGTGGCAATGGTGACATCAACAAACTACCTACTCATATTTTCTACCACTAGACTCAAAATGTCTAGAAGAAAATAATGATCAACTAAATGAAAACCAATCATGGACATAAGTCCTCAAAGCTTATAAAACATCTTGGGGACCTATTTTACATGCTCAATACTCCATACTCATCCCTAAACATCTATAACCATGCCAAAACTGAAGATTAACCAAGCCTCCTTTAAGCATATTAGTACAAACACATTATACACTTTTTCATTGTCACTTCGACTATCAAGGCACTTTATCCACTCACTAGGACACCTCTATGACATCACCATGACATCATTGAAAACACTCCAACAATCTCCCCCTTTCTGATTGATGTCAATACCCATCAATAGATAGCTCACATTTCCTCTCACTCTTCAAACATTCTCAAAATATGAACTTTCTCCCCCTTTAGAACAATGACAAAGTGGGAACCAATTGATCTAGAGGACCTAAAAATACTACCAATGAGAGAGTACTAGCTTATAAAGATGATACAAACTCCCCCTTACCTTGATCCTACCCCTTATTTTCTTGACATCTTCCTCTTGCTCCATGTCAACACTCTCTTCAACCAAGCATTATAACAAATGAAGAAAGAACACAAAATAATTGAAATTTGATATAACTCACCAAGAAACATCGAAGAGTAACTCCCAATAATATTTTTGAGCCATTTCATCTCTTGAGCATATTTAGATCTTCACACACCATGAAGAACCACCATATAGACTTACTAGCCACTTTTCTAAAGCCACCTCAGAGATCACCAATAGAACTTCATGCCACTCATAAATTAGAAAACATGCTCAAAACAAACTTGAGAACTCTCCTTAAAACACATATACCTTGTTCTTTTGAAAAAACTAAACAAAAAAACTCTTCTCAATAGGCCTGTCTAGTCTTGTTGTAGCCCTACCTAGAACTTGTAGAGCTCACAACTTTTAGTAGAAACACATTCATGACCTAAAACATCATATATAGAGAAATCTCATATGACCCCTCAATCAATTTTTTTTGCATCACCTAGATCATCATCTATAACATACTTCCTTCACAAACCTTCTATCTAATTAGACCTCAAACTTGATAAAAACTTGAATAACTTGAGAATAAAAAACCTTCAAGTCTATATGAAGCTTGATTTGACAACCCATTTATGCCATTAAACTTATTAAGAATACTTAGACCTCAACTCATAAGGCAGACCACTTTTATAGTAAAGCCCAAAACCCTAGAATCTTTAAACAAATAGAGTCAACAAGCTTCCTTCTAGTCAACATCCACATTTGAAACTTATTGAACACCTGAAGAAAACCATTACACACTTCTGGACCAAGTTTTGAGATTCCACATCTTTGGGAACCCATACATATTATATCCCATTTTTGGACATAAATACTCTTAAGCACAAACTAGGAAACTTGAGAGTAAATAAAATATCCAATTTGACTTCAACAACACTTTAGACCACAAAACCACCTAGAGCATGCTAGAATAAGGTCAATATACCTTTATATGCAAAAATATCATCTTAAAAGATCACAAATCCTCTTTTACCACTTGAAAACCTTCAATATGACCTTGTAAACTAACCATACATAGATATGACATCATTTTGACATCACCACAACATATCTTCCACTTAGACATACTTGATTCAACTAAAAACACTCATCTCTAGCCTTATAAGACCATCTGAATAACACCACAACAACACTTGCTTCTCCACTTAAAGGAGCCTCTTAAGAAGCACAGATAGAGACATCCTTTGCATCATAATGCTCTAAAATAAAGTAAATCTAAGAGTGGCCCACATCTCCTCAGTAACCATAGGAATCCTCTTATAGCTATAAGACTTCTTGCTTTTGTTTTTCTTCTTCTTAGTCTGAACTATGAGAATTGGTTCCTTTTCTATATCACTCTCCTCTTCTAAGATAAAATTGACAACACATGGAGCAACTATGGAATCTTGACATACATTTTCATTTTAAGAATCAACCTTACAACTTGGAACCTCATCACTAGGCATATATAATTTATGTTATTTACATGATACATGCTTAGTAATAGCATAATGTTCACTTAGATCCATACACGTCTCAAAACTAGCCTCAACTAGTACCTTAGTTTTATCCTTGAGCTTGGTCTCTTTATTCTCAACATGAGTAGATGATGAAAGCCCTTGGCACTCTTTTCCTTCTATATCATTCTCCACCATAGCAAATAGATAACTTGGACTAGCAGATCCATTATGACTCATACTTACCAGCTTTGGTTTTTATGAGTTAACTTTCCCTCTTCTTTGCACTTTAGGAGCTTGATTGAATATATTCTAACTTTATGGCATTTACTTGCAAAATCTAGTAGTGTGACCTCTTTGTTCATAGTTATAGCAAACCATAATCCTTAATGGAAACTTAGTTTGTCTTACCTTGTTTGGACAATAACTATCAAATTTTCCAATGTCATGACAACTAAAATAAGCTACTCTTTTTTAAGAAGACTTTCCTTGCCTTTCCTTATTTGGATAATGCTTAGCAAAGTGTCCTTCATTAAGATAGTTGAAGCACTTAACCTTGCTCACTCCTTTTGAATAATGACTCCCATCATAGTCCCATATAAACCCATTTTTAATAGGTCTTCTACATTCTCTATATCTATGCCCAAACTAAATTACAAGTATAGTAGTAACCATTGAAATTTTCATACCTCATGGGATTTGGTTGTTTGATCTGATTTATCTTCATTATACCATCACCTTCATTCCTTATCTGATGATTTTTATTTAAAGGCTTATTTACCTTACTCTCATTGACATTCATGTTAACACGAGAATTATATTTGGGATTTTCATTAAAACCTAATTGAGATATATAGCTAGTTAACTTTTAACTCTTTAGGAGATCATCCAGATCATTAAAAATTTTATCAAACTTGATAAATGATTTTACCTTGCTTGTAGACTTATCTAACTCATCTTTAAAAGACACACTCTCATAAGCATACCTTGATCATTCTTCTTTGGATCTTAAACTTATAGACATTGATTCCAACTTAGAATTAAAAAGCATGACAACACCTTCATGCTCTTTGGAGTCTTCAACCAATCTTTCCTCAAACACACTGAATTACTCCTCATAGTCCTTAAGTTGAGGCTTCATCTTATTTTTAATCTTATTCTCAATCTTTAGTTCTTCAAGAGAATTTATCATATTAGTCTCATGGTCCACCTCATCTTAATCATCATCTGAAGCAATAAAAATATACTCCTTTTGATGTGAATAACTACCTTCCTCATCATGAATAAGGCTTCATCTTCAGTAGGACCATCATCTTCACGATCATACTTAGAGTCACTAACTTCACTCTCATCTGATGATCTATAATCTTCTTTGGTGTAGATACTCTTTTTATCCTTTAAGTACTTTTTATTGTCAAAACATCTAAATCCCTTTTTTCTTTTATCAGACCTGAATGATCTCTTGCCATCATCATGACCTTGATCATGTTCTTCATCATCATCCTTTTTATACTTATGAGGGAACTTTGTTTCTCTCAATTTTGTATCATTTATTAATTTTAGAAGAAGAGTAGAAACTATTAATAAGGGTGTGGTATAAGAAACTAGTTATTATACGTGCATGATCCAGATGAGTGTGGAGAGCTCCTCTTTGTCTTGGGAAGAATGACCTGTAGATAAGAAAATACTAACAAAATGGGTTGTTAGAAAGATATTTAGGTGGACTGCCTAGTGTGAGTTAGATCCACTCTTTAATAACAATTAAGTTGATAGAGATAAAATAAAAGTACTTACATTAAATAAAAAAAAGTAACTAATATGAAATATAAGAAAAAATAGATGATTTTTAGAGAAAATAACTAAATATAGTAATAGTGGGTCAATACTAGAGCTAAAGTAGATCAGGTCAAGTTTAGAAAATTAGGTAGGGGTCTGTGAATAGGAAGGGACATAGAAAGTTAGATTTAGTTGGAAGTAAAAGGTTAGAAATAACTTACTATTATTTCTTACCATAGTGACCATTAACGGTCAGGGTGATTATCGATGGTTAAACTGACTATCGATAGTTGGGTAATCATTGATGGTTAGGGGTGACCATCAGTAGTTATGTTGATCATCAATAGTTACCTATAAAATTTTGAAGGTACTCAAAAATGAGTTGTAGAATGGTTCACTTATTAGATAGGGGTTTGGTTAAGGGTCTAGTTAGGGATAAAGAAGTCAAAAAATAGGTATAGGGGATTTGATTTAGGCCTAGAAGTTAGAAACCAAATAGAGATAAAACACAAACTATACCTATTAATTTCTAAATTGTTGATGGCTAGAGAAATTTTGGTAGAGTAATGGTACTTTGCCTCAAGAGAAATTTGGGAAGAGGTTCAGGTCTCTATTGTAGTTATTTTATTGATGGAAGAAAGGTTGATTGGTTATAAGTAAGATCACCTATGTGCCATAATGCTTGAAAGTGATTCTAATTGCTCAAACCTAAAACCTTTTCACCTCTTACTCTCCTCCTTTTATAGGAAAAGAGATATGGAGGATTAATGTTCTATAGAAGGTTGGCTTGTTGATTTTGATGCTTGGGAGTTCATGAGCATAAACATATTTAATTATCACTTGCTAGATTGCACATATTTGGTGATGTTTTAGAAAGGTGAGGACTTAATCATCGATGGTCAGGATAACTGTTGGTAGTAAAGTTGACCATTGGTGGTCAAGTGTTTGGAGGAAAAGGGGTCAAGGTAAGTTAAAATGGTATGGTATGGTATGGTAAGGTTGGTTCTAGAAGGATTGGAGATGGGGTAATTGGGCCATAGCATTGGTCATAGCTAATCGAGTCATTCCTATCAAGTCTTCTAGATAAGGTCAGTGTTTTTGTAGGTATCCAAGGTAGGAAATGCTCCCTTAAAAAACAAAAATGGTTTATTTGTGCATGAGGTGGTCAAAATTCAAATTTTCAATATGACAAGTTTGGTTGATGTGGTCAAACTTACCAAAGCATGATCATTGCAAAATATGTGACAGTTTGGGCCAAAAATGGCCAATGTCAAGGTGAATGTGGTTGGGTAGTTGGTTTTTTGGAGAGGGTGTTATATGAAACTTAGTTTTGGTTATGGTATGGAAGGTTGTCTCCAAAAATGGGGCATCAAGGTATGGGTGATTTAAAAAATATTTTAAATGTGATACCCTAACCATCAATAGTCAGGGATCCCAAGGTCAACCGTCAATGGTCACCCTAAACATTGATGGTTAGGGGGAAACCCTAAAAGGTTGAGGATAAAAATTGAAAATAAAAGTCATTGTCACTTTTAATTTGTTGACTCTATTCTTTTCATGCATTTTAGTGTTTGGTAATTTGGTATTTTACTGTGACAAGTTTGATTAAGTAGTTGTTGACATGGTGATTATTGATTGGGTAGAGGCATGTGTTTGAGGTGATCTAACTTAGACCAAGATGCAAGGTGGAAGAGATGTAGTTAAGTAGATGGATATGGGATCTATCCTCGATAATTATCAAAGAATAAGGTAGGGAGTGTTTTAAAGTTATTAGTTTAGTTAATTTTGGTCAATTGATAGTTAAATTTGGGTAATTATGTGGTTATTTTGGTAGGGTTTTGGGGGTTTTGACCTAGATTTAGGTTTTGGGTGTGATTGGAAAATTTATCCAGTGAAATTCAAACTTGAGAGAGTATTTGGATTGAGGTAGGTTATAGGATAGAATTATGTAAATTATTTTTTGAATTTTGTTGTTTTATTGAGTTTTTAGGAAAAGAAAGTTAGGTGGTTTATCATCAATAGTGACACATAGTGACCATCAGTGGTTTTACCTAGTCATAAATGGTCAAACATGATTATTGATGATCGACCATTGAATTATAAAGGTCACTTGACCATCGGTGGTCGTAATGACAATTGGTAGTTGAGTGTTTAGAGAAAGTGTGTTTTAATAGAAAGATGTAGGAAAATGTTTGAAAATGTTTTAAGGGGTGTAAGGTAGTTAAAATGCCAAGTGTAGGTTAGGATAGAGAAATTTTCAAGTAGGATAGATGCTAAGATGGTTTTTTCATAGAGTTACATGTTAGTTTGATAGGTTTAGGGTATGTATTAAAATGTTTAAGGGTGAGGGTTACCAAGTGCTAGAGGTATTGTTGTAGAGGTAATGGTTGTGGGACAATGTTGGAATAGGTTGATTTAGGTGGGTTTCAGTTGATAAAGAGGTTGATGTAGGTAGGATGAATGAAGGGAATGGAAATGATCAATGGTAATGGAAATTTAAGTGTGCATGCTAATTTTTATTTTTTTTGTAGGCATGAGATCAGATCCAGATGAGGGATCAAGTTCCTAAGATATTTGTACAGATCCATGGAGGGATGACAAGGGATGATTAGACACATATGGAGGGGGTTAGTCTTATAGTTATGATACACTATCAACACTTCCCATGAGATGTGGTGATGATCATGGCCCTCATTGAGAGATGGGATCCAACCATGAACACATTCCTATGGTCGATAAGAGAAATGACCATCATATTAAAGGATGTTCACAAGATTACATGGTTACCTATTTAGCAGGAGCTAATTTACCATATTAAGAGTGAGGATAGAGATGAGTATATGGATCTCCTATATGGTAAGGATTAGGCCTTTACTAGGTGGCATTTTGGTGGTTTTGGTTATAGGCCATTATACTAGAGGGATCTATATGAGAGGTATTTGATGACGATGATGACGGTAGTGTCCTATTTTATGTTACCAGATTTGAGTGGTGGATGATTTCCTTATCTACTTTTGGGTGCGTTAGTGGATATGTTGCTCAAGAGGATAGTGTTTAGGTAGGCACTAATTTTTCTAGTCAAGATATACATGGAGCTCCAGGCATTTTGAGCTCATAGATGATATGGGATCAGTGTGGGGTTTATCCTCCATTATTGGGCATATGAGCACATTAGGGTTTTGAGACATTTGGGAATACACTGGGATGGATATACCCAGATGGATTTTAGAGTGAGTTTCATGCAATGGAGGGGAGACTATGGATTGATAGGATCTAGAGGGGGGATAAGAGATATTGATTGATTTAGGGATGATTTAGAGGGGTTGGTTGTGGGTGATGTGGTTTGGAGGCCATATGTTGGTTTTTTTAGGTGGGCACTCTATGGATATCATACATTATCATTTCAAAGCTATAGATGTATTTACAAGATGAGAGACATTGAGACTGAACTCATCCCATTTGAGAGCATGTTGATTTTTTGTTACCCAAGCCACAACCAATGGATGTGGTGTTAGACTATGAAGAGCTACCTATGAGAGTAGGGATACAAGAAGCTAATTTTGTTGATGGTTATGCAACATGGTACCTAACTCAATATATAGTGGCTAACTTTTTATGGGATGATGGGGGTTGATAGGCTATGGATGTGGATCTAGTTGGGGTACAAGTATAGGGTGGTGGCCAATATGTATAGGTAGGGTAAGCATTGGTTACTATATAGGTACATATTACATGGCTCTAAGGGTAGGTGGCCATATTACAAGGTTAGATTGTGAATTTATACGATCAAGTTTCCATGGTTATAGGTGAGAGAGATCAAGCCAAGACCTAACTAGGCTTGGTGACCCACAAGATGGACACCTTAAAACAAAGGGGAGGAACAATGATACCACCAATAAGAATACCAAGTACCATCAGAACCCTGATGAGGTGAGTACAGATCTAGTTTAGTAGATAGGGTAGTTGTGATGACTCTAGGTTAGTGGATCACTTTGGTGACTAGATAGGTAGGCATCTTAGGAGGACTTACACTAGATGGTAGTGGTATTACAATTGTGGTTAGTGGTAGTGGTGCCCCAAGGGCATGATATGATATGATATGATATGATATGATATATATATATGTACATGATTTTGATATTGGCTTGTGTGTCAAAAAATGAGATGTACATATTTATACACACACACACACATATACATGTAACAATGTGTGTGTGTGTGTATGTATATGTGTGTGTGTGTGTGTGTGTGTGTGTGTGTGTGTGTGTGTGTGTGTACACACACACACATATATACACACACACACACACATATATATATACATTTATATACATGTATATGTATACATATATATATATACATATATATACATATATATATACATATACACACACACAGTTACATATATATACATACATATATACATACATACATACATAAATACACACACACACACACACATTGTTACATGTATTATTTATTTTGATGACATGATGTATATGATGATGTGATTCATGATGTTTTGTGATGAAATATAGATGTGATTTATGGTTTATATTTATGGTTTTGATCATGGTTTATGGGTGACATGCTTTATGATTATGATATGTATACTCAGTAGCTTAGGCATGTGATGATTGTGTATAATGTTTTGTTTTGTTCATGGATATGATGTTGATGGTTATTGATGTGGTTTATTATATGATGTGATTTATGAGTAGGGATAGGATGATACTCATGATTTACAGATAGATATATGATGTGGTTCATGATGTTTTGATGATAGGATGTGGTTCTTAGATATGGTTCATAATGTTATGTTTATTATTGATGTTTGTTGTTTATGATCATGTAGATGTAATGTGATTATGGTTATGGATGTAATGAATTCACATAAAGTAAGTTAGATAAAAAACTAGATGTGGGAAAAAGATAAGAATCATGAGACATATGTCTACATGAACCAATGATGAGAGGATAAGAAAAAAGCCATGATGTTTTTTCTTTGGTAAAGACCTAACAAAAGCCAAATTTGGATTGGCTCAAGGAACATAAGCCTTTTGAATGCTTTGAATTAACATGCTTTGGTCGATAAAGAAGGTATCTTGATCACATTGTGTCAAGTAAGCTCATAATCCCTCAATTTATATATGGTATGAAGGGGAGATAGGTAGTTAGGTGAAGGGTGAATGGGTGGTAAGTAAGGTAACCTTATGTGAGTTAGTTTTCCCCTTATATAGGTGACAAAAGAACTAAATTAAATAAGTCCATGTCTTAATTCTAGGTGTAGACTGATCGATGGAAGAAGTCTACTAATGGTATATATGAAAGTTGATTGTAGCTTTCTTAGGATAGTTTGTTCTAATTTTGATATAGGGTATTTTATTGCTTTTGTTTTGATATGTTTATGAAGCTGATCAATGCAAGAAGATTTAAATGATTGATTTAACAAATTTGACTTAGTCATATTTCAAGAGAGTGGCCTTAGTTTTGGATTTGTTTATTTGGTAGCTATCATTTAAGGGAATATTCTATCTTCTAAGCAATTTAGTTTTGGGTAGCTATCTTTGAAGGGAGTAGTATGCAATGCTAAAGATGTTTGACCCAAGTGATATTTTGGTATCCCAAATTGTTTGTATGTGAGGTTTAGGCATGGACAAGTCTAATTAGGCTTAGAGGTTTACCTTTATGAGGGAAAAAATTTTAGCATAAAAGGTTAATGATAGATGAAATGGGTGGTTTTGAGAGATAATGACCATGGGATTCTATCTTAATTAGAGATGAAAAGTATCCATTAAAACCATGTTATGGGTAGAGCCATGGTACCCATATTTAGGATTAGGATATGACTACGATTGTTAATCACAAGGTTTTATGTTGTAATTAGTTATCCTCAAAGGGATAGGTATAGGGATAAGTGAAGGTGAAAATATCATAAATCAAGGGATGAGCTTAAATTAGACATAAAGTGAGTTTGATCCTTGTTTAACAAAAGAAAGGATGAAGATGTAAAGAATTTAGAGGTTCAGGTTATGGTTTTCCTTTGAGAGAGGATAAACAATAAGCTCTTGATGCATAATTGTGGGTTATGATGTAGGGTCCAAGCCAATTGAAAGAAAACTTGCCTCACTTGATTTTATCCATATTGGTTACATGTTGGTTTTCCTTTAGTATGGGGTCTCTGATATTGAATTCTCATTATTTTAGGTGTACTTGATTCACACTTGATAGACACAAAGATGGTTAAGCACTACTAGGTGATGCTCATCAAGTAGTTCAAGTCATGCGAAATGCTCTTGATGGTAGTCACTCTCAAAAATGATGTCCTATAAGGATATTCAAAAAGAGGGAATCTAAATGTTGAGACACAAGACTGTGTTTTCTGTGAATACTATAGAGAAATGGGTGGGACCCATAGAGGTTTGAATGCTAGTATGATAGGCCCATAAAGCAAAAAGGATGTGCAAGTGCCAAAATTGACCTGAAACACTGACCACTTTGGTTAACTTTTTGTTGAGGGTTTCATTAGAGTATTTTTCCTATCCATTTGCTTGTGGATGGTAAGGAGAGGAAAAGTTTAACTTGATGCCAAATGCATCACAAAGACCTTGGACTTGCTTTTTTTAAAATATTTTCCATTATCGGTGATGATCTTATACAGAACACTAAAACAATAAATGATATGATGGTTGATGAAGTCAACTATCTTGTCAACTTTGGTTAAGATGAGAGGAATGAATTCACCTACTTGGTGAAATAATTGATGGTGGTGATGATGGATTGGTGTCATTGTGAAGAATGAGGATTGATTTCCCCAATGAGATTGAGTCTCCATTATGAGAAGGACCAATAGTCTTTGGATACTTGAAGGCCATAGGTAGGTGTGTGATGTAAACTGGCATGATGTTGACATTTAATACACTTTTTTACATAATCACAATAGTGTTGGTTGAGGGCAGGCCAATAGTGGCCAAGGTAAAGGATACATTTAGTGACAACTAAACCACTAAAGTGTCCCCCACAAATCCCATCATGTATTTCCTTGATAGGATGGGAAAATTCATGACTATGTAGACAACAGAGAAGGATACCATCAAAACCCACGTTTGTAAAGGATCCCCCCTATTTGTTATAATGAGAGTTACTCTAAACAAAGGCTCTTAAAACATTCCTAGAGAGGTTGGGAGGAATAATTTTGAGGTTAAGGTAATTAAAGGTTTATTCATACCAAATGTCTAATGGAGATTTCTCTACACTAAAAATGGTAAGAAGATCAAAATGGATATAAGAGGGTGTGATGAAAACATGAATAGTGACAAAAAGTTTAGAATTGATAGGTGTAGATGGGATTTGGGAAGTAAGGGAAGACATTGTATCCATGATTTTTTTCATGGATCATGGAACATATTGGATAATGTAATGATCAAATGATGCTAAGAGTATGTTTATGAGTTGTTTGTAATTTTGCAAGACATTATTCTTACATTAATAGGTTCCATTAACCTGGTTGACCACAAGTTGGGAATTTTCAAAGACACCAATGGTCTTAATTCCCCAAGCTAGAGCAATTTAGAAACCTATAATTAGGGCTTTATATTCAGCTACATTTTTAATATACTCAAAATAAAGTTTAAAGGAAAGGGGAAGAGGTTCACCATCAAAAGGAATGAAAATAACTCTGGCACCTCCACTGTGCTGGCATTTAGAGCCATTAAAGAACATGGTCATTTTGTAGGTGGGCTCCTCTTGAGAAAGAGTCATGATGGACTCATTTGGGAATGTAAGTGGAAGCAGTTGGTAATCTCATAAAGGGGCTTTAGCTAATTGATTAGAAATGACTTATCCTTTAATCAACTTCTACTAGAAGAACTCAAGGTCAAACTTAGCTAGGAGCATGAGCCACTTAGCCATACATTGGTTTTGGTATGGTTTAGAGTGCATGTACTTGAGGGGGTCAATGTTAGTGATGATGAAAGTTTTATGATTGATAAAGTAATGATGAAGATTGGAAGCCACAAAGACTAAGGTGAGGCAAAGTTTCTTGAAATAGGCGTACCAAGTCTCATACTCTATAAGTATTTGACTTATATAGTAGACAACTTTCTCTTTGTTTTGTTCATCATGGTAAGCTAGCATTGCCCCTAATGAATGGTCAGTGATAGAAATATAAAGGTAGAAGGGTTGGTCCTCTTTAGGATGGGTAACAATGGGTGGAGAAAGAAGGTATTATTTAAGTGAATCAAAGTCTTTTTGATAATATTTAGTCCACTTAAAAGATGTATCTTTCTTGAGAAGATGATGAAAGGGTTGACATCTATCTGATAACTAAGAGATGAAGTGATGGATGGATTGGAGTTTCCCCTAAAAAGTTGTTTAATGTGGGTAGGAAGTGGCATTTCTAAAATTGATCTAACTTTGGTAAGGTATATTTTGATTCCTTGAAGAGAGACAATAAATGCAAGAAGCTTTCCAGATAAGACCCCAAAAATATATTTTTTAGGGTTGAGTCAGATGTTGAAATGAATTAGGCACTCAAAGATAATTCTAAGAATGACTAGGTGATACTTGAGATATTTAGATTTACCAAAGAGATCATACACATAGTCCTCTATGATTTTATGGATGAGATCATGGAAGATGCAGGTCATCACACATTGATAGGTTACTCTAGCATTCTTCAAACCAAATGACATGAACCTGTAGTAGAAGGTTCCTCAAGGGGTGATGAAAGAAGTTTTATGTTGATCCTTGGGGGAAATAAAGATTTAATTATATCTTGAGAAATCAATCATGAGATATAACATCTCATGGCTAGCTATAAGATTAATAATTTAGTTGATACTAGGCAAAGGGAAGTCATCTTTTGGACAAACAAGATTGAGGTCACAAAATTCAATGTAGAGGTGAAGTCTCCCTATGGGTTTTGTGATGAGAATGATGTTAGAAATCCATTGAGTATAATTGATGGGTTAAATGAAGTTAACTACTAAGAGACACTAAAGTTATTCTTTAACTAAAAGGGTAATGAGAGGGTGCATCCTACGAAGTTTTTGCCAAATAAGCTTAGCATCAGGATGGGTGATAATGTTATGGAGGGATATGGAAGGGTTGATTCTAGGCATATCCTAATAGGACCAAGTAAATTTTATGCTTTGGTCATAAAGGAAGGAAGGGTAATCATGTTTCTCTATAGAATCTAAGGGTTATCTTGATTACCCAAGTTGACATCGATAGTGGATTAGTTTAACATGGTTTAGTTCTCAAGAAGGAATTTATGGATAGAAGAATCCCCCACATTGAGGTAGACGAGAATGGAATCATCATCCTAATGTCAGATGGTATTGATGGTAGGAGAATCATTTTCTACTATTTCAAGATGAATGAGAGGAAAGGTTTTAGTTTGGTCATCCTTTTTATAGAACATTGGGCCTAAACTAAGAGTATTGAATAAAACAAAAGTTAGGAGGAATGATTTCAAAATACTCAAACTTTAAAGGAGATTGGGTTGGTGAGGATGGAATGTCTTCTGATGGGTGTCATTATTCCCTTCATTTAATCAACTCTCTATTGATGTCATATTCAACCAGGGGTGTGTCTAAAGCTATATGCAACAAGAATAATCTTAGCAATTTAGTAATTGATTGTAGGTATTTGTATTATTATTATTATTTTTTTGCGGGGGGGATCTTTAATGTATTAAGGACTTCTTTGTTAAAATCTTATTGGAATCAAACTATGAAAATCTGTTGGAAGTAAACACACATTACATAAATGAATTGCTAGAAATAAACATACTTTGCAAAAATGAATTTGCTAGAAATAAACACACTTTTGCAAAATGGAATTGATTATTGAAAATGAACAAACTTTACAAAATTAAAAACACAATTTAGAATGCTTGGAAAATGATTACAAAGAAATGAGAACTTAATCTAGAACACTTGTAGGGACAAATCTTCAACAAATTTTAACTTAAGGAATTGAAAGCATTTATAAATTTAATATATCTACTTATTTTCTTTTGAAAATAAAATATAACTACCAACAAAAATTAAGATCCTGGTTCTTGGTAGAGTGGGCCCTTGCTCCACCTAGAAACATGATTGAACAACTTAATTCTCTCTCAAAATAGAAATGGCTATTTTATTGATAAAATGTTCTACATTAAAAAAATGTACTAGATCTGTATCAATCTATATCTATCCTTATTCATCTATTCTTCAATTATTACCATTATTCCTATATTATTCTAGGTTTGTATATATATTCTTCTTTCTTGTGGTGCATTGATGGCCATAACTATTTCACAGATATGATGGAACTAAATCATACCCAAAATAGATGCTGAATTAATATGTGGTTGGATGTACAACTGTGTGATAAGTGTCTTGGATCTACAAGTATGGAAATCAAAAGTCTGCTCCTGATTAATAGGATCATTGATTTGATAGATCACTGGCCATTTAGAATAGATCTTTACCAGTTTCAAAACTTTAGAAGAGTTCTAAAACTAAATTAAATCATTCCATGTCTAATCGTGAAAGTTCTAATAATTCCAGAACTAAATATAGAGTTCCAGAACTAAGTTGTATTGATTCCAATACTTCCAAAAACATGGAATCTACTTCATATTTGTTCTTCAGCCTAATGATGACCTATTTTATTACAAAACTTGAATTTCCAAAACACTTTGTTAGGAATTATAGAGCTTTTAAACATTACAATCACAATCAACAAAAGATGGACAAGTACATCCTAACTCATATCAGATCAAATAAAAGTCACAAAATGCAATCAAACTTAATAAAAAGAAAGAGTAAGATGAGGTCATTTATTGTAGATTTAATAGACATATCTTGGCCTCACCATTTTCCCCATACTTACTTGTTTGTAAGTCCCTTTACAAAATTTACTCTTCAAATTCAAGTTTGCATATTCTGCATTCCATTTGATTGCTTAGATCAAATGGCTGGAACTAAATATTCTAATGTTTTGATTTAGAGGTACTATACCCTACTCTTGCTTCTAATTTTCTCTTCCATTCCTCAAATTGAGTGGGATCTTGAGGTTCTCTATTTTTCCAAGGAGATATGGGGGTGAGAAGTAGAGGTGGCCTTGTCTGCATTCCTGTCCATATGTGTCTATGAGCTTCATTGATCTGGGGAATTATTATGCATAAAGCTTTTTCCCTTTCTAGACTCCAGATCAAATTTGAAGGGGATATTACTTGATTTCTTTTCAATGCCATTGGGAGAAATTCCCATCTTTTCAAACATGCATCATAAATATTATCAAATTTTTCCTTTTCATAAGAGATGAAGGCATTAATGCTTTTTCTATAAATTGGCAAGATAAGGTTCCTTGAACCTTCTATCAAATGCATGGGTTATAAAATGTGTAGCAAACGCAGATGGGTTGCCATAATGAATTCTCATACAAAGACCAGATGAATTAGCCTTTAACAGATGCTTTGACTCCCTCTCTTTCCATGTAATATAATTTTGAAGAATAGAAACAAATGCATTAAGCTAGGTTTCCCCTACATACAAATGTATCATAAAACCTGAATTCTTTTCTAGCATGAAATTATAGAGGTAAAATTCACAGAAAAGATTTTTCTATTCTACATTAGCTAAGAAATAGGTTGTCGAGAAATCAACTTCATATTTTATTTCATGTGGAAGGCCACATGCTATCCTTGCCAACTGCCAGTGAATAAATTATTCCTCTAAAAACATACTATATGTAGGAGAAGGTCTTTTGCATGCAAGTAGTTTCTCACTCATTATGCAAACCATTTGTATTTTCACAAGATATTTATATTTATCTTTTTCCTCTTTGTAAATTTTTTATTCCCATTCTTTCCTTGCTTTCATTTCTTCCTCCATTTTGCTTTTCAAATCCTTATTAGATGTCTTGACTACACTAAGTTCTCTGCATGTATCATCCCATAACGACTTGAGTGGTAGATAAGTCAATTCAATCTATGCAGAGACTGTTGACACAATAGTCTATCTCCTAGAAATTTTACATTCTTCCTCTTTATCCATTAGTTGCCTTTTAATCTCTGTTAATTCCTCAGTCTTGGCTATGAAGTAGTTTGTTAATTCTTTAAGGAGCATTTCTCTTTGTTCTAATTTGAGTTTGAGAAAATCCAATTCCTCATCCTTTTCCTTGATAATAAGCTCTGCTCTAGACAAAAATATAGCCTCTTTAACCTATTGATTTTTTTCTTTTTCTAAAATTTCTTGGGGAGTTAAGAATTCTTCTTCCACCAAAGGGGATTTCCCCTTCCTTTTCCAAGATGCTTATCCATCTTCTTCATGTGATGGTACTGTTGACTCGCCCATTTCTTAGAAAACTTGCTCCTTAAATCTTTCATCTTCTTTTTCTTTTTTTGTTTGGCTTGGTCCAGGAGGAGTCATGGCTATGCTGCCCAAAATATTAGCAACTTTAGTTTCCATCCCTTCTTGTTCTTTCATCTCCTCTATAATTTCCTTAGACATTTTATGACTTCTCCTTCTTTGAGGAGCCTCAAAATGTGAAGAAATGGGTCTCCTCTTAGAGTTTCTTCTAATTTTCACCTCTTGCTTAGGCCTAAGTGAACCATCACTATCAGAGATAGGTATTAGTTTTTCTATAGCTTCTGTAGAAGGAATTTCATGAGAAGGCACAGTAGGGTCTATAGTTTTAGCTCTTCTTCTAAATATTTTTCTTTTTGGTATTTCCTCTCCTCCTAGTTCTTTCTTTTCCTCAGTAGTGGTATCAATTTTCAAATGAATTGAAGGGGTAGGAGGAGTTGCTATTACTCTTCTAAAAATACCAAGGTTCTGCCTAAACTTGCCAAGAATTTTTTCCCACGTTTCTTCCCCATTTTTCTTTGAAAGGAAATGGTGCTGGCATACTAAATGCATTAACCCATGATGTCTAATTATTCATACAACCCAAGAATACCTATAGGCCATTGTATGGATGGAGTTAAAAAGAAACCCTAGAAGGTTTACTATATATTCTAGTTTTTTAGCTCCATACCTAAGGTATATGAGGACTTTTATGACTTCTCTTCCTACTGACCCAAATCGCCCATCAGAGGTTAAATACTTAACTATCCAAAATGCTACTCTATTAAAGAGTTTCAAAAAGCTGGCCCTTCTAACTCATTTGATGATTTTCTTTATGTTATAAATATACTGGGGTTCAACTTCCCCCTCTTTTAGTAAGGTTTCAACCAGGTCTTTTAATGTCCCTTTGACAGTGTTTGGAACATGCACCATTGGTACTCCAGATATCTCACTTATTACATTAATAGAAAAAGGAATGAAAACCTTTCTAATATTTTTCTTTGTTTACTCTAAATTGATAACAAATTCTCTTACCAATTCATCTTTATATCTGGGGAATTTTCTCAGAAATTCCAGCCATTCTGCCTATTGAAAGATAGTTGCCATTTCTTCATCTACAATGAGCTGGGTATCATCCTCTAGTTTTGACTTCTTTTTAATCCCCATGATTCATTCTTATTTAATCTTACATAGTTTAGTTGAATAAATCTTCTCGTAGCGATAGAATTGATGACTTTGGTTGTGGAACTACCGAATTTAATTCGCTATATCTCTCTTAAAGTTTTTCTGTAGCTAGTTGTCGATTCAATAATAATAATGACTCTTTATAATTATGCCACCAATTTATTTCATCAATATCCTTCTCATGATTTCTCACTTTTAATCATGATGTACAATAGATGACTCATCATACTAATCTTTTTAATCAAGTCTAATCACACATGCAAACTTTCAATTTAACCTTTAACAAGTTAAAAACATAATTACCATCCTTAATGATGTAATCCCTCCATCATGATGACTCATCATTACTAAAAAAGGTGAAACAAAAAGGAAAAAAGTTAGAAAATAGTTAGAATTCTAAAGAAGTTTTTATTTTGAATTAGCCATTTCTTTGAGAAGACCAATTGCCATCGCTAGTTTTAAATTGATCTTTGAGAGAGTTTTTTTGGGGGGAAGAGAACACCATTTACTAGTTTTCATTCTCTTCCCTTTATTCTAGATCTATTCATCTAATTATTTGATCATTTTGGAAGAACTAGGTTCTTCTATATGATCAAATTTTGTGTCTGCTTCAATCTGCTTCAAGAATTCATCCTTAGTAGGAGGCTTCCTATAAAGTTTTAGCCTATGTCCATTGACCAAGATTATTCTTCTACTACCATCAATAAGAATTACTAAATATAACCATTGTCAAATATCTGTTCAATCTGATAAAGTCCCAATCATCTAGTTTTCAATTTACCTTTGAACTGTTGGTACTTAGAATCAAATAACAATGCCCAGTCTCCTAGTATAAATTGCCTTTCCTTGATATGTGAATCATGCCATTACTTCCTTTAATTTTTTATTATCTTTGTTTGATGAAGTGCTTCTATTCTCAATTCATCCAACTCATTAATTTGAAGGATTCTCTCTTTTCGAGCTACATCCAATTCAATTCCCACCTTAGCTGTTGTCCTCAATGTCTGTAGTTCAAACTCAATAGGCAACAAGGGAATTTTCCCATAGACTAACTCATATGGTGAAAACCTTGTTGTGGTTTTCCAAGTTTTATTATAAGCCCAGATAGCTTCAAGTAGTCTCTTTACCCAATCTCTTCTTCCTACTTCAACTATTTTAGTGAGGATGTTTTCCAATTCTCTATTTGTTACTTCAACTTGTCCATTTGCTTGTGGGTGATACGGAGATGACTTCCTATGATTGATTTGATAATAAATTGTGAAAGCCTAGATCATATTGGATATAAATTGTGGTCTCTGGTCTGAAACTAAGTTTCTTGGTACTCTAAACATTACCATAATTCTATGCCAAAGGAAAATAGAAATTGCTTCTTCAGTGGCATTTGTTAAAGCCTACACTTCTACCCACTTTGTCACATAATCAGTACACACAAGAATGTGGTATTTTCCTTATAAAAGAGGATTAAAGGATCGAACAAAATCCAATCCCCATCTCTCAAATGGTTTAATCACTACTTGAGGTTGCAGAGGCATTTCATTGATAAAGGTTGGTTGTCCCATCCTTTGACAAAGATCACACTACCTGATATATCTTTTCACATCTTTGTACAAAGATGGCTAATAGTAACAAGTGCTAAGTATCTTATGAGCTATTCTTTTCATTGAATAGTGTCCTCCACTTGGTTCATCATGACATGCCTAGAGGATGTCAAAGATTTCATCTTCTCTTACACACCTATGTAAAACTAAATTAGGACCATATTTCAATAGCATTCCATTTAACCATTTGAACTGTGCACTATTTTTGATTAACTTCTTTATTTGTTTTTTAGTGAAAGGAGGAAACTTCATTGTTACAAGATAATTTGCCATGTCAACAAGCCATGGTATATCAACTGAAATAACAAATAATTGTTCATCTAGAAAGTTGTCCTTGATTGGATCATACTCCCCTGTAGTGGTTTGTCTTGACAAGAAATCAGCTACTATATTAGATTTACCTAGATTATCCATAATGCTAATATCAAATTCTTGTAGAAGTAATAACCATCTAATTATTCTACCTCCAACCACTGGTTTGTTCATTAAATATCTAATTGTTGAGTGATCTATATGTACAGATATTTTGTACCCTATAATGTAATGTCTAAATTTATTAGTTTTATAGATCACAGTCAAAAATTATTTTTTAGTGGTAGTGTAATTTATTTCAGTGGGAGTAAGATTTTTACTAAGATAGTAAATAGCATACATTTTTCCTTCTTCATCTTTCTGTCCCAAAATTGCACCAATTGAGTTATTTGAGGCATCAGTATTGTTGTGGAATACTACTTACCACCTATTAAAGAGGAATAGGATTTATCACATTCTATTGTTGAGGCATGGTATTGGTTGTTGGTTGACTACCTACTCTTATTGGTTATACACTTGACAAAGTAGCTGGTTGAGGATTGGAAGTAACCAGTTGAGGTTGGGGCACAAAATCTCTCATTATTATGTTGGTAGATCCACTCATGGTATTAACTATAGGCACATGTTCATGACTAGATATTTATGCATTATTACCACATTGATTTGGATTAGACATTGCTTACACATTGTCCACTATATTTTGCTCATTATTCTATTTAGAAGTAGAAGACACTTCTTCAATAATTAGCATATGCTTCAAGTTGTCTATCAAAGTGTTTTGCATGAATGGGTCTGAACTCTGACTATCTTGACCAATTAACTCTATCAAAACTCCTATTGAAGGAACTAAGTCAATAAGAGGTTTGTTAACCATGGTCATCTGATTGAAATTGCACATTAGATTTAGGTAGGTTTGATATGTTATTTTTATTTGGTTAAAGTGGTGTTCTATGAGGCTCTATCCTTTTTTAGTCATATTAGGATATTGATACATTATTTAGACTAGAGTTAAAGGATTGCTAGAAGAAGCCTGTTGACTATACAATATGTTATGAGGCCTTCTTACTAGGATTGATAAACTTTCATGAGGGAATTCCACTAGAAACTTAGCCCCTACTTCTATGGCTCGAACCAAAATCTTGTATTTATTCTCCAAAAAATGATGCTCAAATAAAAATGGATCATATGTGGAAGGCATATTATTAGAGCATGATTGTTGAGGAACTAATTCGTCAACTATAGGTAATGTAGCTAAGTATTATGTGGTTTATTATTGGTCTTATTTTGAATAAGGTGGTGTATTAACCAAATAGTTAGCCAATGGATCTTGGTTTTGTGCCCCTATTTGAGTATTATAAGAGGGATAAGGATCTATCTCATAAGAAATATTATCTACATAGGTATCTTACACCATTTATTCTTTGACAACTATAGTAATAATCTTTAGATTATACATGAGTCCACTACGGTTATAGGAATACATGTTAGGATCCATAGTGAATGTTTTGCGATAGATATCTCTTCAAACTCTAAAAAGACAATGTCTAAAAATATGTTAAAACCTTGGTCTAGATTCATCAAAAGAAATGGATATGTATATCCAAAAAGGCTTATGTAAATATTTGTGACAAAACAAGCTAGTGTTAAGTATATAATGCCTCACGTTTCACACAAATACAATAAAATAAATAGACTAAAAATTGAAATGCCAAACTCTAAGGTTGAAGTGTTTCAAATTAGTCTAATATAGGAAAATAAAATTTGTCAGGTATTTTGGCCAAATGTGGTGTCAAAATCTTGGCTCAAAAAAGGCATGTGATAGGACTCTTGGTTATATGGTGTCAAAATCTAGACTTTGAAATAGATGAGATTTTAATCTAATAGATTTGAAACACTTCTAAAAAAAACTAGGCATTTGAATCTTGGATATAAATTTAATCAACTAGGTATGAAATATGAGACAAAAGGCACTTTGAGATAGTTCATTTTCTTGTAAATAATTGCATAAAACTAGGCTCATATGATGAATAGGCTAGACAAAGGTGAATAGCATAACTGTGCTAGACAAATATTATCAAAAGGTACACTCAAATCAGGTTTGAAAAATGTGCATAAACTAAACCCTATGTAAGAGAAGGTCTATGAAACAATAGTTGAAATGATTTGAGTAGTGTAACATTCTAAACTACTCAAACTATGTATCAAATTATTTTTTTTAAAAACACTCTAAGGCAAAGGTAGTTTCTCACTAATTTGGTAGCATAACACTACCCTTCTTAAATGGTGCACATACTCTCAGCATTTAAAAAAATCATCTCTAAGGTAAAAAGTGTTGCACTCAAATGGTCTCAAGGTAAAATGAAAATAGGATAGTAACACAAAATTCTTGGTTCATAGACTCAAAGTGAAAGTGTTTATCACAAAATGACTTAAGTCTAACAATGGTGATAAGCGTGATTATGAGTCTATAAAACAACCTTCAATCCAAATGACAAATTGAACCGAAGTTAAAACAAGTTTAGTGTGCAAATGGAGAACCCAATTTGACACACCAATACATAGAACTTAGAAAATTCCAATTTCAAATGTGAATTATCAATAAAGGACTTAAATAATTTAGGTAAAAGGTCTAGATTAAATTAGGCAGCATAAATGCACTAAAATTGATGATATGATTTCAAAATTTTATAATGATTTTGAACAAGGCAAAATGAAGATTCATGTGGGTATCATAATTCCTCTTATTCAAAAAAAATTGGGGGCCATGTGTTTGGTTTTTATCATTTGTTAACACCAATTTTTGACTCAAAACAAGACTTAAATCTAAGACAACAACTAATTTATCTCTTGTAGATCCTAAACTGACAAGGTTGCTTGGTATTGTTAGAATCCATTAACATACATCATTTGAGAGGCTTTTAGTCTTCATCCAAAAAGTAAAATGCATATTATATAGTAGGGTTTTTACACCCTGCCCCTTCTCTCAAATAATAGTACTGTGACATAGACCTTGAGGTGCACCTTTCACTAACAACACTTCCATGGAAAGTGGGGATTTATCTAAGATCTATAAGGTTTCAAACATTTCTAGGGGAATCAATTACACAATGACTTTTCCATCATGATGCAAAAGAAAAGCATGTAATTGGGTGTCTATGTCACTTCGCTTGTTATAAAAATGTCTTGCCCTTTTTACAACCACTACAGCCTGCTATTCACTTAGTGTAGTGTGATGTCCAAAGTGAAGATACGTTCTGTGTGCAACTCCATCACTAGAAGGTGCTTTAACTACTCAAACCTTTGATCCTAGTGGGAGTGGATTGAATTAAATGTCAAGAGATGAAACCCTAGGTCAAATCATCCCTAAAGAACTTTCAAGAGGTAATGAAGTCCTCCTCACAAGCTAAGATGTAATGAAATGAAGGACATAAAAATAAAGACTTTAGGGTCATTTTCAAGATCACCCAAACTATGACAAGTTTTTGGGGAGTGATTTAGACAACATTCTTTCTATGCCTTCGACTAGGCATGTTGGCAACAAGGATGGTGCTTTTGATTCCAAGGGTTCCCTAAAAGAGACAAATGGAAGAGAATACATGCACAAACCTTCTTTTTTCCAATCAAGTTCTAACTAAACAACCATTTAAAACAAAAATTAACAAGTGTGTTCAATTTTAAGCTCCAAAACAAAGATGAAGTGGTGTTATTTTGACCCCTTGGTCTTAATTTGTAACTTTGAAAGCCTATTTATCAAATGCATTCACTTAATTATCTAAAATTTTCATTAAACACCAAAACAAGGTTCCTAATTCATTTTAAAGCATTCAAAAGGTGGTCTAAAACATGTTTTTATCAAATTCCCAAGCTTGATCCTACAATAAAAATGTTAGAGTATCTTTTAGCTTTGAAGCTAATTTGCAAATGAAAGGATCAACTTTGAAATTTGAGGTCTCTATTATAAAAATTAAAATTACCCAATTAATATCATTATTTTTTACAAAATTGCAATTATAGATAACAAAATCACTGTTATGGGTTAGACTAGATAGAAAACACAATATCATTATTTTACCTACAAAATCACTACATGAATGAAAAAAATCACTATTTGTTGACAAAATCATTGTTATGGATAGAAAAACACAATCAAACACAAAATCACTACACAAACAATGATATCACTGCCATAACAATATCACTTCCCATAGAAATGATATCACTGCACAAAACAATGATATCATTTCCCTTGTGATATCATTATTTAGGTCCACAAAATCCTTGTTTATCGAATAGCAATTTTGTTTACACAAAATCTCAACTTTTTAACAATGATATCATTCTAGGGAGCAAAAATGAGGCTTTCATAAACAAAAACATGATTATCAAAAAAATGGAATTTTAAGCTAAATTTTCACTCTTTTGGCTCTTCAACTCCAAGATTCTACATAGAAAGGATTAGTAGTTTGATTGAAAGAGATTTGTGACCAAATTTATGGAATTAGGGTCCCACTGGGTGTGTCATTATGTGAACTAGGATCTTGACTCAAGAGAGGATGGTTGGTATTGTGTTAGTTCCAAAAATAAAATCAAAATTGAAATAAATACACTGGTATAACATATCTAGGCCTAGTTACTAGGGTGAGCTTAGTTAACAAAACATGAATATAAAACAAAACTAAAAAGAAAAATAAACCTTCTTTTCACCTTCTTTGGATGCTCCAAAATGATTTTTGTATTAGCTTGCTCAGCTTTGTGCTCATGAAGTCTGCATCAATGGAAGCTTAGCTATCTCCATCTCTTATTGGCACCTTGTGTCTTTAGCTTGGCTTGGCTCAATATTTGGACATTATAACACTAATTTTCATCAAGATTTGGAATCAATTTAGTATTATAAATTTGGATGTGAAAGCTTAGAATTATGGCTTTGAAACTTATTATTTATAGACTTTTAGAATGGTTTGAGGATCAACCATGACCGTCCATCTCAAGATTGAGATGTGTGGCCATGGATAAATCTAAATATTAAATTCATTATACAAATATCCCCATTAATATTTGGGATAGAGAGGCATTGAATAGGCATAGAAGAGATTTGATGAGGCATGGGATGACGTTTATTTAGATATTTGTGGTATTTATGGCCTATGAATGCCTTCCCAAAAAATGAGGTCACCTGATGATGTAGTTATTCAATATTCATTTCTAAAAACAATTATTCAAAAAGTTTCCATGGAATTCTTAATTAGGATCTAATTTGGTTTAATTGGCTCTTAAGCATGATTAAACATTTTTTACACAAATTACTAAAATTGATTAGAATGCCTTGTTATCGGTATGAAATTTGACTAGATCGGAATTAGAAGTTAATGTCAGATGTGTTGGATCCATTATCTTATTTAGGATGTTGTCAACACAAAATAACAAAGGCACGTGTGTTGTACAAGAGATTTGATAAAAAAAAGAGCAACTAGAGCACCTAAGTGAAAAATTAACATTTTGACATGAAATGATATAATCAAATTTAGTTGGCCCATAAATTGCATTGCCCCATTTAGTGATACTCTGGCCAAAATCAATACTTGAATACATTAGTTTCAAAGCTTTCATTGTGTTTTAGTGTTTTTAATCCAAATTATGCATTTGGGTGGAAATTGGTCAAAAGCTTGGTTGAAGGTTATTGATGGATAGATTTAGGTGTCTATAACCATTTCATCTTACAACCTATATGCATGTGAATGTTGACATCATCAACATGCTTACTCAGCTCTATTTGAACATACAAAACACTGTAAAAAATGCTTGAGATACTAAATTTACATCCATATATCTTTGACTGCACTTCATCACATGAATTGAGACTAACACATAATAATTAAGGACTAATGTGATCATATGACTAACTCCCACTAACTCATCTAGACATGGTAATGGTGATATCAGCAAACTGCCTACTCAAATTTTCTACCACTAGACCCAAAATGTCTAGAAGAAACCAATGATCAACCAAATGAAAACCACTCATGCACATAAGTAATCATATCTTATAAAACACATTATGGACCTATTACACATGATCAATACTCCATAATCATCCCTAAACATCTCTAAACATGCCAAAACATAGGATCAACCAAGCCTCCTTCAAGCATACTAAGACAAGCACATTATACACATTGTCATTATCACTTAGACTATCAAATCACTTTATCCAATCACTAGGACACCTCAATGACATCACCATGACATGATTGAAAAAATTCTAACATCAATATCTAAGCAAAAAAATATTCACTATTTTATGAAGACATTAACAAAGATCAAATCAGTATAGCTTCCAATCTACATCATAATCAAATTACAACTACTCTCAAGATCAAATAACAAAAAATCTATTGGTCCAATCAAGAGAATCTTTAGAATTATTTGGCCCCACCAAAACCAAAATTATGTTGAATCTATAATCAAAAACATTTTATGTGCTTGAACATCCCAATATTGATTTATTTCCCATACATTATACATTCCATTATCATCCACATTTTTGTTACCATTTATCATGTGCCTAACATTATTTATCATCCCTAGTTGCACTTTCATTTATATAAGATACAAATACATCTTGTCTCTAAGTTTGAAGGAAACAAAATCAATGACCAACAAAGATCACAACAATATTATTGATATCCAAATATGTAGCTAGTTCTTGAGAAAACAATAATTCATACAAGGTGTTGGATAGAAATTTTTATCATTGATTATTCTAGTTGTCTCGTATATGGACTAAGACATGCATCTCCATGTCAACAAGAGTAGTAAAACCATTTTTATTTTTTCATTTACCCTACCATTTCCTTTACCTCATCACTTGGGGGAAACCCTATTGATTATTTTATTCTAGGCATCTTATAGCATTGTGTTCTATTTACCATGTTGTTTGAACTACATTGACTTTAGTTCCTCTAAGACTATGTAGGCAGTGCTCAATTTCTATTGAGGATAGCTCAGTCACCTTATCCATGATCTTGACATTTTATGATAAATTTTCAAGTCACCCATATTCTCACTATTTTTTGAGCCATTTTTAAGTCTCACATTCTCACCATTTTATGAATAACTTACGCCATACTCTCGCTATTTTTCGAGCCAATCATCACTTGGGGGAAAAACCCTTTTGCCATTATAATATTTTTTTATGTCATACCATTTACCATTTTATTATACCATGTCTTTACTATTAACCAAGGCTTGTTTTTAGACATCCTACCTAACCCATTTTTTATCTTGGTTTCTTTGGCTTCTTCTTGCACCTTTTTATGAGAGGATTTTGATTTGGTTTCAATAGTTTTAAGAATTTTGTGTTTGAATGATAGTCTATGGAAGTAGTGTGACATTTGATCTAACAAGCTATTTTTCATTTATCATCTTATCTAGTATCATTGATTATAACCACTTATGTGAAAATCAATATTTTATTTGGTGCCACTGATTATAACCACCTTTGGGTAAATTAGTATTATGACATTATTTTCTAATTATAACTACCTATGGGAAAATTAAGAGTAATGCCTTTTTATCATGCATTTCCACATTACCTAGTCATTACTATTATCATTTTCATTGTCATTTGCCTTTATTTATGAAATTATTGTGACTTGGTCAATTTTTCACTACCTTTTATGTGGGTAAAATTATTATGAATGGAGGTTCTAATAGGATAAAGTAGGCCATGTTTGATTCACGTTGAGGTTAACTTAGTCCCTCATTCCCATATGCTCTCATCATTTTAATAGAAATTTAAAGTTGGCCCACTCTCACCATTTCATGATAAATCTTTGAAATACCCTCTCCATATTACAATTTGGACCATTAGTATCTATTAATTCTCAATTGAGTTGAGATACTTAAAAAATTACAAAAACATTTGCTAACAGTTTTTTGTTTATTTATGGTATTTTGTGTGTTGTTTGGTCTTTTGAATTAGTGTTTTGTCTTGTTATTTTATTTTGTTTTCCAAGTACTTCTTGGTTATACACATAGATCTTGATTATTCAAATCTTGTGTTCATGTTGTTTATTAAGTTGTTCTTGTTTTGCTTTTATACATTCTTGTTCTTACTTAAATCTTGATTGTTCATATCTCAATTTTAAGTTAGGTTACATTTATGATTTTTTATCTTTGTCTTTGTTTTTATTTTTTGTTTAAATATAAATCATTTTAACTTTGGTATTGGTAGTTTTTATCATTATCTTTAGTTATAAATATTCACATTTGAACTAGCTCAGTGCAATTGAAATCCATTGTCATTATATATTACTCATACTTATGATGCATAATTTCATTTTACTATAGTAAGAACCAAGTGCTCTAGTTACAAGTCTCAAATTCAATTCATTTCCAAATAATAGATCTCAAGTTCACTAATGAAACAAAACACTGATAGATTACACATAAGACTCTATGCAATACATGCATCTCTTGGCATCACTATGGGTCTAATCAAATAATGGTCTGTCCTTCTTATATTCTTCATTCCTCATTCCATTTTATCTTAATTTTGGGTGAACTACATTGGCTTGAGGTCCATATGGACTATGTAGGCACCACTTGGATACATGACATATCTCAATTTAGCTTAGCAATCTTCATTCTTCTACACATCTCTTTCATCACTTTGTGCATCCTTGTATGTTTGATTTTATGTGTTTGCTTCAGTCCTTAAACCTTCACATATAAATTTTTGGCCATTCCTATTTAATATATGTATTATTTTATATCCTTAAGATATGATTTCCAATAATCCCTATTAGGGCATAACATTTGAACCAGTCACAAATCTAAATCAACCCTAATAGGGCACAATTAATTATCAGTGATCAAAATCAGCCCTACCAAGATAAAATTAATTTATCAACTAATCAAATATACCCTACTTGGTAACATTAATATTTAATTTCCCTAGAGTAATTCTCTCCTATTTCTTCTAATTCTAATCTCTACAAACATTTTCCCTCATTTTGGAAATATCAAAGTGTGTAAATTGTCTCGGGATCAATTATTCCCTAAGAGTGTCACTTGCACCCTCTTTTAGGTGTGTTCAAATTATGTCACTTATGTTTTTAGATTGTATCCTTCCCATTCCACCCATCCTTAGGGTGAATTATATTCTAATTATATTTTGATCATTGAGAATTAGTGTGTGCAAGCATTATCTCAATATAGATATACTCTCATCCATGGGTTAGTTTCATGTTTTCTCTTTTTTTTAAGGGTCTATTTGTATCTTTTATCCTCATATGTCCTCTCAAGGGGTCATCATGTGTTATTTCCTTCTAAATTCTCCTTGAAAAATATTTTCTTTGAAAATATTTTTCTTTTCTTGAATGTCTCACCATACCTTGTCAAATAGGGGCAAAATGTAGACATCCAATTCCTAACACCATTGTGTTGAAATTATAAATCTTACTTGAAATTCACTAAAATGCACAATTTGGGATAAAATCACTTAAAATGTACTAAATGGTTTTATTTTATTGTATAAAAGTGTCAATTTATGATAATGTATCCCTAAATAAGGCAATGCATTTTATATGATTATTAACTTTGATCAAATCATTTTGAGTCAAAATGACAAAAATGTAATTTGATGCTTTGGACCACTAAATTATTCTAATTTTGAAGCACAAAACATGTTCATGTATTATTTTTGTGTCAATAATGTCATAAATGGGATATTGGTCTATACGCATCTGACACCTTCTTCTAATTTCACTCTAGTTAAATTACGACCTAGTAATATGACATTCTGACTAGTTTCATTAATATCATGCAACCAATTTCAAAATAATTACATAAAATTTTATTAATATCACTTAGGATAATTAATCCAAATCAAGATATTAAGTGGAAAATCCATGGAAGTTATTGAAGATTTCTTAATTAGAAATTGATTCTTAATATTTACATCATCAGGTGACATCATCTATGGGATGGAATCCATAAGCTATAAATACAAAAAATATGAGGTTTAAGGCTTCTCATGCCTCTTTAATTACCCTTAATTACAAATATTCATGGGGATATTTATGGATATTACTTCTAAAATTAGATTAATTCATGGCCACACATCTTGATCTCAATATGGATGGTCATGGTTGATTTTGATCAATCTCAAAAACATATAACTTAGAGGGCCAAGACCACCAATTTTAAGCTTAATTTGTTTAAAATTATTATGCAAAATTATCTCTATAAAATTTCTTTATGTAGTTTTATAATGCTTAATTTACAGTAATATAACTTCACGATAAGCATAATATTGAGTAATATCATGAGCCTAGTTTCATTAGTGCAGTTGAGATGATGGAGGAGTTTTGCCTTGAATCATTTATAAAGAATTGAGATCCAAATAAAGGGGAAAATTATGTTTTGAGTGTCATTTTAATGGTGGGATATTCTTTGGAAGGTATTGTATATGTGTTTTCTTTCAATATCTCTTAATTGTCATTTATAAAACCCCATCGAAGGAGTTGGCTTAACTAGTTATGTTATTATGCATTTTATTGAGTTTCTTGACTAATACTTGATATAACTCATTTTGGATTCCATATCTACAAGAATAAGGGGTTATTATTGAGTGAGAAGGATTAGACCTATTTTAATTAGGTCTCTATGAGAACTATTGGTGGTGTGAGGCCTAAAGGAAATTTCATGGAGTGAGTGAGTGTTATGTGACTTATAAATCATGGAAAATATATATAGAAGGTTGTGGAATATTTTTTTGAAAGGTTTCATTTATCTCTTAAGGTCTACGATGTTGCAAAGAGTCAAAGGGTAATGTGTTGCTAAAGGAGGGCTAAAGCATTAGGTCTCTCTTAGGCCTAAAGAGTTGTATTGGTCTAAAAGTGTCTAATTGACATAAAGTTGATCTAAATTTGATTAAGCTATATGTATAATGTGTCCTTATTGATATTTTAAGATCCATCTAAGTTATTAAGGTTCTTTGGCTGACCAAGAGAGCATATGAGCAAGTGACTTGTATCTATACAAGGCTAGTTAGGCTTGTTTGTGTCAAAAGAAAAATAAGATAATGAATTGAATATCTAACTATTCTAAGGGGAAGGACGGAGAGGTAAGGATGGCTATCAATCCATACCACATATTAATGTGATGAATATATATGATGAAGGGGAGAAAGTAGTGAACCAGTGATTAGAATAAGAATGAGGCCTAATAGGCCTAATTGGCTAGTTGAGTGTGTGTAGATTTGAATCGAAGAAGAAGAGGATTGTGTGAGCTTACACAAGTGGTGAAACATATCAAAGAAATTATATAAATCAGTCATATAAATCTATAGGGTTTCATGAGTGCTCTAATGGTAGTTTCAATCCATAGAAGGGATAATTGAGTGAAGAAGGTAAAAGCAATTTCTACTTGTGTGAGAGGCAAATTTGAGTGTGATAGAGAAAAAGAAGACCACCATCAGTTGTGAGAGGGAAAAAAATCAGGGTGGATAGTTTTATAGTGCTCAATGAGTGGGTGCTTAATCAACAAGGGGATTTTTGCCTCTTAGCAAGTTGGTGCTTGATAAATTGAGGGGTAGGTTCTCCTTGTTTGGTTGGTCATCAACTAAATTATAGTTTCAAAGTGTTGATTGAGTGGGTGTTTGATCATTAAGGGGGTTATATCCTCCTATAAAATTATATCTTTCCAAATTCAATTTGGTGCTTGATAAATTTAGGGGTTGGTGTTCTTTGTTGGGTTGGTGCTCAACTAAATTTGATTCATGGTCTTATAAAACAAGTTATCTAAGATGTGTTTTAGTGGTTTTTATTCCCCATGAAGGTTTCCCACATATATGATGTATTATGGTGCATTATTATGTTGATGTTTATGCTCTCATTTTAATTATTCTAGATAATTAATATTTCTTGGATGGTTAATGTACATGTGCATTTGATGGATGTGTAATTGAGATAGTCAAGTAAAAGGAATTGTTTAAGAGCACTAATTTACCCCCCATGCTCTCTTATTGGTTGTGATTACAACAACCATTCTAAATTATTTCCTATTTAACCTAGTTGAATATCTCAACTTTGTTTTATTACAATTTTTTATCATCTTATTAATTCAGCTTGATTGACTAGCTTGATCTTATTCATTTTTAGCCTCTAGATTATCATTTTCATAGTAAGTAGCTAAATCAAATTTTTTATCATGTAGAATTTGTTTTTTGAAGTTATATATTAGAATAAAACTAATATGATGATTTTTAATAATCCTAATAAATCCTCTAAGACCATTTTGTGATGACTAATCTAGATCTTAGCAATATCCATGTCACTATTAGAACCACCAACTATGGGACTCCTCCCTATTCCACTAACCTTAATCATTTATTATTATAAATTGTAGAGGATGAAATTGATATTTAATATATGAATGAAATAATCCTCTTCATTAATTAAAACCCTCAAAATTGAGATAAGGATCCCATAATCATTTATACCCTCATTTTGGGACCTCATATTGGAGAGCCCAATTCACAATTAGCTAGATTTTATACAAGATTTGGGTAAGTCATTTCACAACTTATACCACATCCTTCCCCTCTCTCATTCATCCCTTTACTATTATGACATCATCTTTCATGCCTTCTTCCACCTCCATGCCTAGAATTTCTACAAACATGGTAGGTGTGAATTTTAATGGGTCTACTCAAAGTGCCCACACTAATACCTAATTCTATCAAAATAGCAGTACATCTCATGCTACTAGTGCATCTCATTCTACTCATGCATCTAAAACTCTTAACACTTTAAATAATATTAAAACATACTGAGATGCTTATATTAGACAAAACACCATTTAAACTAATTATTATTATTACAAAATTTAAATCAAATAGCCACTTTTGAAACTAATGGTGTTAACTAAATGATGAAAATGCAAAACTAATTAATAAAGTTACAAATTCAACCTAAACCTACTCAAAGGGGAGTGAAAAATACTAATGATCCCCCAAACCTATTATAGATGTGCAAGGTAATATTATACCACAAACCCCACTGATTAACAAAACTATTAAACACTTTCAAAATGTGCATTTTGTTCCTAAAATTTTAAACATTGACATAGGTGGCATAGTTCCTGTATTTAATGTAAAGTGAAGCTGACCTACAAATCAATCCTATCTCAGAGAAGATAAATCATGCTATCACTTTCATTTGTTGGTATATTTATAAAATTGGGGTCATAACCAATATATATCTATTATACCTAAATAAGGGGTATCTTACCACACAATATCACTAGAGAGGGTTCCAAATCCTTTAGTCAAAAAATATCACATAATAAACCTAACTAGGTTATATGTTTTATTATCAAAGTAAATGATAAATTAAAGTAAATCTAATCTAAATCTCACCAAAACATATGGCACAAAATAAGGATAATAAACATAAAACCAAACATGTAAATAAGAACTCTAATCAAGTCAATATAGATATAATCATAATGCATGGAGAGAGAAATACATTCAAAATCCATTACTTATGCTATTTATATCTACTAAAATATAGGAGTAAGAGTTATAAATACTTACCTTGAAGACAAACCCATCGAGGATCAATCTCTCCCTTGGTTAATGGTGTTTTGCAAGAGGTTGTTGTGTTTTTTAAGGATCAAAAATATAATCCAACTCTAGGCTATATGACTTTTACTATGTATCTAAGACTTTTTCAAAAGATATGATTCTTCTCTCCAAGTGTAAACCCTAGTTAATGACTCCTCAAGTAGAATGGTTGAAGAGAAGATTGTAAATAATCATAAATGAATGATTATCTCTATATCTATCTAATGAAAATGGTTAAAAGGATGTGTTTATATATAAAAAAACTAACCCTAAAATCTTTCAAAGTTTTAATAGACATAGCTAACATAGCTAACCTATTTATTAAATAAATAAAGTAGTTAGGCCCTAGAATACATCAGTTGGGTTGACCTAGTCCTATAATGTGCTTATTGTTAAAGAATAGGGTCAACCCATGTGAATTTGTTCAGTGAACAATAAAAAAATGTTTTAGCTTAGGTAGGGGTTATTTAAGGTAGTGACTTTCTTGGAGGAGTGTGTAAGGGAGGTGTCAAAGCTTATGGAAATGTATATGAGAGATTTATATTGGTTTTAAATGGTGGTATAAAGGACAAAAATCTTGAGAAGCACCAATGGTCTTCCCACCCCTTTCTTGGTGCACCCTTTAAGGTGTGCATCAGAGAGATTGAGTCTTGACAGGTTCTTGCAAGATAGACAACATCAGTAATTGATAAAGTTCAAAAATATTGTGTGTATACATATGACCCACTCAAATCTCATCATGCTTCACATAGTTTCAACATGAGATGGTGCTTTGGGAAAAGAAAATAGAAACACACAATGTTAAGATAATTAAATTATAGTATTTTAAAGCATAAAATAACATAAAGGAAATAATTGAAATAAACAAGTAATAATGCATACCTTAGCTTACCTTTATTATTGAATGGTTGTCTATTGTATTTTTAGTTTTGATCATGGAGGGTATAGAGACTACTTTTGACAAGCCTTAAGGATACAAAAATTAAATATCAAAATCAAACAAATGTAGGAAAGTCAAGATAATGAAAATGTGTAGGTATGACATACTTGTAAATTTAGTAAGCTAGGGTGATAAATACTAGTTGGGGACTAAATGACGAAGCTAGAATTTAGAGTAAATCTAGTAACCAAAAATCCAAGGCTACTAAATAAACAAAAAAATCAAATAAGTATATCTTAAGAAATAAATTTAACAAACCAAAAAAACTAAGGATACAAGAAAAATGAAAATTTAACATCAATATGAAAGTAGTAACAATCCTTAATTAAACAAAGATAGGAAAGAAATGGTAAAAAAAATTGATGAGTGAGCAATAATAATCCTTACTCAATCATGAAAGGAAAAAGTACATGAAGTGGAAAACAACATTGGTGAGTGATAAGTAATAATCCAAACTCACTCAATAATGGAAAAAGTATGGATATATAGAAACAAATGCAATTGTCCAAAAATAGGAAGGATAATGAAAAAAATTAAAATGAAACCAAGGCAATTTTACAAATGTAAATCAATGGTGTAAAAAAATAATCCACAATTAATATAGCATATTATTTTTCTCTAAAGATGGATAAAACCAAAATAAATTAGTGTTATCATTTTTTAAGATGTGAAAAATATGGAATATAGAAGTGTGAAAATAGATTTAGAATCAAACTTTGTTATTAAGGGGTGAATTAAATGGGTGGGGGGAGATGAAGGAAAATTAAGGTAGAGAGACTCTTTATCAAAGTCAATACACTTAGAATTAGATTTATCAGAACAATAGGACTTTCAACATTAAGGACTCTCAAGAACTTCTCCTAACCACACAAATCTTGGTTTATCAAATGAAGTATGAATATCATCCCATGAAGCATACATACAAGAAATTTTAAAATGGACATACCTTCCCACAACATGTTCCCCATTCCTAAGGACCCCTTATAGAGTCATCAGTCTATTATGAAGATTGGGTACTTATGTGAGAAAGTAGGTAGCACTATATATTATTTTAAATTCTCCTATCCCAATCTTTTGGCCTACCACATCCTAATGGACCTTGGCTCTATCACAAGGCCAACTATAGAGTTTGAGCTTCAATCAGAGATAAGAGATGTGCTATGAATCATGTTTTTTATGGTAGGTGTGAAGTCACTATTCATAGTCATTATTCATGAATCACTATTCATGGCCACTATTCATGGTGATGTGGCTAGTTAGTGATGTGGCTAGTTGGTGATGTGGCATGGCCCATGGTGGGTGGTATGGATCATAGATCATATTTCATGTTGAAAATATGAGGAGAGAGAAATGGGGTGCATTTATTCACTTAGTCATATGGGTTAGATTTTGTGGATGCATTTGAGGACATGATTATAGTGGATTTCATGATTCCATTTAGGCATGTGTTTTTGGAGCATAGTTTGTCTATAGGTTCCTCTTCGATGAGGTTAAAAGTTTGGAATCATTTGACTCATGTGAAATCACATGGGAAAGTGGGGGACAAGGATCACTATGCTAGATTTATGTCATATGTGAAGTGGTATGTATCACTTTGGAGTGAACATGGGATGGTTAATGGGGCATCATGAGATCCCATTCAAATCTTGACTTGGCACATAGGGGAGACATGTTTTCCTATTCATGAATAGTGCACCCACTTCAAGGATGGTGAATTTTATCCTCTCACTTAATTCTTTATCATATACTTATCTCTTATTGTAAATGCTATTAATATGCATGATCTCTCCATTGTAATTTATCTAGTTAGTGGATCCATGGAAGCTAGTGCTTGCATGGTTAAAGGTTGTATCTTGAAGGCTAAGTTATGTTTGGTTTACAACTTGGATGCTTTAGGAGTAAGAATTGAGTGTTTTGTTGTTATCACTATAAGGATTTGTTAGAGGAGTTATGTAGAATGGATTGATGATGTGTTAATATGAAGTTTGAAGCTGCCATTTTGCCCATGGTTTTTCTTCCTTGTTTATTTTAAAGGGTTTTCCATATAATCTTTATGTAATGTGCTTTATTTCTTGTCTAAGATTTTCTAGTTGGTTTCTCTTGAATTATCTACTTGAAATATAGGAGATATATTTATTAACATTTGGTATCATAGCTATGGTGAAAAACTCCATGTTTATGAGTGTTTTCTATTTTGGCTAGTTTTGTACAAGTGGAAGCTATTGTGATAGGAGGAGAGACCAATTTAAAGATGTGAAGGAAAAAATAAGTTTTTTATTGGTAGGTATCTCTCTATGGATCAAGGTGGAGGATATATTGGTGAAGATCATGTTCTCTTCATGTTGCTAAGGATAAGCCCATAAATGAGTGGAAGAGAAGCTAAAAAATCTTTACCAAATAAATTAGTAGTCTACATAATGTTCTTATTGAATATGAATCAATTGTATAGCTTGAGGAGTAAGTTGGTCTCATTTGTAGGAGGTTGAGGACAAGGTGATGACCTTGTTGTGGTTCTTTCCAAAAAATGAATTGGTGTATGATGCAGTATCCTAATAATCATATGTTATTAGCTAAGACACTGAAGACAAAAAACTATGCAAAGGAAGAAGGTACAAAAAAACCTAAATTTTTACTTATTTTAAAGTAGTTGAGGATGAGGAACATTATATGTAGATGAACAAGTGAGACTTTGTACTCTTGGAAGGAGAAGGCTAGTGTTGAATGTTTTTGCATTAATTTGTACCCTTAGAGAGAGTTATTTAGGCTCTCTCCAACTAAGCTATAAAATGGTAATAACCTCAAGTTGTGGGTATCTTATAGTGAGGTTGAACCTTTAGAGATGGTTGGTTCCCTTGGATCTATCACCTAAACTAAAATCTTGCTTGAAAAAAGGGGGATAATTGATAATAATTCATGAAAACATGTAAAATAAGGTGATGCACTAATGTTTTGAACACTTATAATTGCACAAGATACACTATCAAACACTTTCAAGCTTTTAAATATCACTTAACTCACTCTTTGATTAGATTTTACATAAGTATTTCAAAAAAAGGCACAAACTAGCTATCAATCTAGCATGAGAGGGAAGACCTCACATCCTTTCCACTTTCAAACCAATCAAAAAACTATTTATGGCACCTATAATGACTTGTGAAAGTTAAAAAAACACTTCATGAAGGTGAGAAAACTCAAATAGAGGTAAATGAAATTAGACATTCACTTAACCACATCAATGAATTCATGAAACACACTTAAATCTAGCTTGTGAATGGACGAATTCGGTCTTTTATTACATCAAATAAGTGTTGGAGTACAAAAATTGGTATAACACACGCATGAAAAAAACATAAGAGTCTTTTTTATTGGGGAAGAAATGTGATATATATAATAAAAGGGGAAAAGAGAAAGGGAAGTGAGCAAACAAAAATCAATAAATGAGCCCAACCACTTTTTGATCTATTAACATTAATTCTACCTTTACAAATTAACTTTCATTAGCTCCAAATAGCTTTCAAGCCCTCTTATGGCTTAGAAACATACTATAATACAAGAACTTGTTGAGGATGATGAGTCATGATCCATTCAAAAGGGAAAAGTCTCGAAAGACTTTGAAACTTCATTGAATTCTCTACTTACCTTTCTCAACCTAAAAAATATCCATATTATTAATGAGCTTATAGTACTATGATTCATCTTGATATGCTCTTTACATTATTAGACAATCACTTGAACTCACTCACTAGTGTCCTTTCTAACATTCCATTCATAGTCACAACTCTGCCATTACTCTAAACCCTAAACATAGGTCCACTATAGATGAAAACCAATTCCCTTATTGTTTTTCATATAGTCATAATTTCAAATTAATATCCATAGGCACTTAGTCTCTTGATCATGATTAAGACATAAATTTGAAACCCAAGATATATTTTATAACCTAACTGAGCAAACCTTTACATAGAATTGATCTTTAATGGTAGTATATGAATCTCTAATATTTGCTCTAATAACCTAAATCATATTTGATTTTGCATTTATACATTTACATGTTTGGGTGGAAAAATATTTTGATCTAATGTGTCTTCCTATGTGGAATTCCATTGTCATGCTACTACTTATATGATCATTTCAAATCCATACATGTGTCTTCATTTAGTGCTCCCCTAGAAACTTGATCAAATTTTCTCAATTGATCTCTTTGACTATATCCTAGCTTTTACCTTCAATGTTACCATTGATATTTGATATACATTTAATATTGTGACACTTGGAAGCCTTGCATACCTTTTATGTTTGATGCCATCAATCTCCATCTAATTAATATGTGTGTGTCATATGGTAGCCTTGCATGCAGTCTAGGATCATTGAATTTTTGACCTTGATCCACATTGTTGATATACTTTTGCATGATTAAACATGAATCAGTTATCTTTATCTAAATGTATGACCAAATACAATCCATTTATTTTATTAGGGTTTCACCATGATTAAGTAACTTGGCACCATTGCATTCATTCTTAGGATCCTCTAATATTTTGACATCATTCTCATCATTGATCTTTAATTTGCATAATTGAATATGTATCATAGATTTGCATTGACTTATTGACTTCATTATCACCTGTGTGCCATTGATCTTTGATCCCAACTCTCAATATTATTCCACTTGGTAACCTTGCATTCAACTTCAAGATCCTTTGAATATTTTTTGAATCCAAACAAATATTTCCTATGGATTTAATTTGACATCCTCAAGCATGTCCCACACTGCTAGATCATATTCGAAGGCTTATATATTGAGATAGAAAACACATCAAGACACCAAACTTGCAAGGAATATTTATAGCATTAAATACATCATTTTTATGTAATTATTAAACTTTGGTTGACTTCCCAAGTATACTTATTAAATGAACAAACAAACTAACATGTTCATTCCTACATGACGTGCTAAGATAGTCTAGTTCATAATAATCACACTAAGGAATTTTCAAGACCAACTCATTGACTCATAAGATAAACTAGCATGATATGAAAAGTTTCAAATGGTAGGGGTGACAATTTAACCTGTGAGGTCAGAATTATCAACATGTTGGCAACTCAACTAGGAATCATGCCTTCTATTTTTGAGAACTAGACCATTTACATGACTTTTGTACTCTTAAACAATGATAAATATGATCCATGATTGTAAGAAACCTTTTGTCCTAAATAACACAACTATTCCACCAAGACAAGGAAAAACACAAAATAGGGAAACTAATCTAAACAAAGCATGTGTGCAAATAAATCACTTATTTGGGAAAAAACACAAATAAATAAATATGATATAATAGCACTTGAAGTAAAATAGACAACTAATTATGTACAAGGAACTTAGCTCTTTGATAACAATGTTTCAAATGTATCCTATTAACTAGGATAGGAAGCTCCTCACCATCCATATTTGCAAGTTGGAAGGCATTGTGAGAATTTTAGTTAGAAATAGTGTATGGACCACTCCAAAGAGAATCAAACTTTATATTCCTTCCTAGTTTATCTTTATCCTCATCCCACTTGAGGATCAAATCTCTTTCTTTGAAACTTTGTGAAGAATCTCTCTTGTCAAAGGCACTCTTCACTTGTGTTTGGTATATTTCCATGGCTAACATGGATTGATATTGAACCTCTTCTAGATCCATAAGCTCAGTATATCTGATCTCCATTGGTTCATTCTATAACAACTCAAGTTGATACATTAGTTCTAAAGCAGGAAACTCAAGAGAAATAGGTAATCTTGCTTCCTTACCATATACCAACTTGTATGGAGAGTGGGATATTGATATTTTTTAGGTGATCCTATTAGACCATAGAGATGATTTCAACTTTAGATGACATGATCTCTGATTATCTTCAATGGTCCTTCTTATGATCTTTAACAGGTTCTTATTTGTGGACTTAGTAAGGCCATTACCTTATGGATAGTAATTTGATGAAGTGATGAAATAGACATCATGTTGAACATCCCATTGGATAATCCTAGTCCCCATAAAGGACATATAATTGTCAAAAATAATGGTTGAAGGTACTCCAAATCTAGTAAGCAAACCTTGATAGAAATCTAAAACATTGGATTCATTTGTTTCTTTTAATGATACTAGTTATGTCCATATAGTGAAGTAATTTATAATAATTAGTATCAATTTATGGCTTAAATTTTAAGGGAGATTAATGAGACTAATAAAGTATAATCCCCATCACACAAAGGGATGGTACACCATGATTGGTTGGAGAGGTAAGGCTGTGAGTTTCACTTTTCCTACAAACATATCACATTATTTGCACTTCCTAACCCATGCATGATAATCACCAAATATGATAGGATAATAATAGCCACATCTCATAATATTAAGGGATATAATCCTTGTATAATAGTTCCATCCACCATGTCCATCATGGAACTCTTCAATTAATCTCTGTGTTTGGCTTGGTTCTATACATCTTAGTAACATGCCATTGATATCTTTCTTGAACAAAACACCATCAACAAGAATAAATGGAATTTTTTTCAATCTAAAATGTCTTCTTTTTTAAGTACTTAAATAATAGGTATAAATACCATCTTATATATACCTTACCAAGTCATGAAACTAGCTAGAAGGTGAGGTATGATCAGCCATAACCTCTTCATCATTTGAAACCAAAACCACCTCATTAGCCTCTCACTAGTCTTGGGCCATATGATAACAAAGTAATTTGTCTATAATCATCCTTGTGACCTTCATTTCCATGTCATACTCCATCACCTTCATTATCCAACCATATATTTTCTCATTTATGTCTTTGTTCAAGAAAAAATTCTTGATACTTAGATGGGTAACCATCAAGTGTATCTTATTGTTAGACAACAAGTATCTAAATTTTTTGAGAGACCTTATAATTTAAAGTAGATTTTTTTTAACAAAAGAGTACCTTGTTTCATAATCTTCCAAGCCTTGATTAAATAATGCTATTGGCTACTCCAAATCCTCATGACTCTATTGCATACGAATGCCTAAAATGGTGTCTATGTTAGCATAAGTGTACAAAATGAAATCCTTTGTGAAATCAAGATTTATAAGTGTAAGAGCACTAGATATTTCCTTATTGATATCTTTAAAACTCTTTACTCCTTTGGACCAGATGAAACTCTAATTCTTATTTATCATGGTTGTAAGTGGTCTAGCTAAAGTGGAAAAATATAAAATATATTTTTGTATTAAATTGATTTTCCCTAAGAATATTTGAAGCACCTTCTTGTGCTTGAGAAATAAAAGTGAAAGAATTGAATCTATCATTTTATGATCTATACTCAAACCATATTTTGAAATCACATGCCTAAGAAGCTTACCTTCATATACTGAAAAGACACTTTCTAGAATTTAGAGACACCTCAAATTACTTACACCTTTCAAATACCTGCTTGAGGTGAACCATGCACTCACTTACACTCTTTGATAATACCATTATGTAATCCAAATAAATAAGTATTAACCTATTAAGAATGCCCTATAATACCAAATCCATGGATCTCTAAAAGGTTTCTAAAACATTGGATAAACTGAATGGCATCTTTCTATATGCAAATGTCCTCCATTTTGTAGTGAAGGTTGTCTTGAATTGGTCCTCTTGACCAAAATATAATTTTAACCACTATATCCATCCAAAAAATAAAACCTCTCTGAACCTATAACCAACTATAAAATTTATTTCATAGATGGAAATGGATAGTGATCTTTAAGGGAAGCCTTGTTTAAATCAAAAAAGTAAACACGTAGCCTAATCTCACCATTATTCATTCATACTGGAACAAGGTTTGCCACCAAAGTTGAGTTATTAATTGAAAATATAATATATGAATCTATGAGGTTATGAAGCTCAACTCTCATCAAAGGTTCAAGCTTTGGATTGATAAGACTTTGTCTTTGTTTCACTAGTTTAGTTTTAGCCTCCAACTCAATGGTGTGTTGCGCTATATTTGGATGAAATCCCTTGAGATCACTATATTTCCATAAAAACATATCAAAAAACTTCTACATAATTCAATAAAATCTTCCTTTTATGAAGGAGTGCATACATTACCCAACTTCAAGTTCTTACTAGTTGTAATCTCTACATTGGGATAATGTTCCTCATTTGTTGATAAAGATGAATTTTACTTTTGAAACTCATCATCACCACTAAATATGTCCTCAAGCATGACCAATCCCTTGGGTAACTTATTTTTTTTAAGTTCACATTTTGATCACCTTACTGCTATAAGAACTTTGATTGATTTCTGAAGGAAAACTTAACCTCTTCTTGTAATAACCTAACTATTTAATTGTCATCTTCAAATACTTGCCAATTATCATGATTATCTATAATATAAGGCCTTATTACAACCTAAATGTGTGATTGATTTTTTTCAATTTTTATATCAGTTGCGATACTAAATTATACCCCAATGATAGCCAACCAATCTGCATACTTGTTCTCATTTCTTAGTATTGTCTAAATGTTAAAAGCCTGGAAATCCTCAAGTAAGTCCCACACCCTATTATTATAATATCTAAGAAATAAATTTTTGCATACATTAAGACATTTTACTCGGTGAACTATAAGTTCACTATCACTAAAAACTTACAAACCATGAACTAATGCCTCATACTCTCCAACATTATTTGATCAACCAAAATAAAACTTAATATAAGGGAAATACCTTTACTTTTATACATAAATAAACATCATTCCAGTGATAGTACCATGCTTATTCCTTGATCCATCAAAGTATAATTTCAATAGACCATCACTAGACTCATCTTCTTTCACCATGGTTAGAATTGGTGTATGATTCTCATGGAGGAAATAAACACCAAGTCCCTCTTATTCAATTATTTTATAAGCATCATAGTCATGTAAGTTAGAGTCCCACTCATCAATGAACAAATTTGGAATTCCATCTAACTTTGATTTAGTTTCCACTCCACTAGTTTCTAGCCCTACTAATGCTAATGTTAGATTTATTAATTTAATCCACTATGTTTAATTGAGCCCCACTAACCTTAGGCTACATTTTCACAACCACTAGTTTCTCATGAACAATAGGTACTCGATGAACCTTTCCAACCTCTATATTCTAAATTTTCTATGTTGTAACGGAAGCAAGTTGATATTTAGTACTATTGGAAATAAAATGAAGATTACTTTAAGCATTAATCACATCTTAAGACTTATCAGTGGCCCTTCTTTTAGCTTTAGTTATAGGTAGAACTTATCCACTTTATTGCTAGTCTTGCCACCCTAATTGAATACAACATGATCATCCATTTGCTAATTCACATTAATGGCACCAGGCTGCCCTTAAACTTGTTGAGTCTATATTTGTGATGCCAAATTTCTTTATTGGTATTGACATCCTTGAAGAGAAAACTCTTCTTGTGTCATTTGTGGTATAGTAATGTTTTGTAACACCAAGTCTTGGTTTTGAGCATCAAATAGATTAAAGGGTTTCCAACCTGAATCCTGCATCAAATTTTTTTGAGGTAGTGTGGGAAAAATAGATTTTGAATTAGAAGTTACATTAGGATCAAGAGATGCATATGGTTTCACTTGAGTTATGGCACTTGTGGTTGGTATGGTAGTCTATTTTATATGAACCCTTGATAAGGAGGATTTTGATCTCTAAAGGGATGATAGGTGATCTGATTTTGTTGTTGATAAGGCCTATTAGCCTAATATTTATGTCTATTGAGTTGTATTATTTAATTTTAAAAAATTGTAGTGAACCTTTCAACTCATTGGTCTCACTAGCTTGACTAGAAGGGGATAAAACTTGAGCTTGAGGATATGGAATGAGAGTTATTAATGGAATTTAAGGAACTTGAGGGGTTGGTATAGACCTAAATTCTAAGAATATATGCATTAGAGGCCTTGGAGAGAGTTTAACATCTTGTATCAAGTTTTTCTTTGCTCTTATTATAACCTCAAAATCATCAGGTAAGGTAAGACCACCCATTGATTATATCATCACTAATATCATAGTTGAGGGCTTTCAAATAGTATAAAAAGGCATATTATAGGGATGGTCTAATCAATGCAAGTATCTTAGTCCATGTTTTTTGAAATATGAGGTTAAAATCAGACATGAACTCATGAGGATCTCTCTTTATGGTAGTCAATTGTTCAACTAAGGATAGGTGATCAAGTTTGTACTCAAATTGTTTAAGGCTGCACTTAATTCATCCTAGGTATAAATGGAATTCATTGGAATGTTTCTATACCATTGCAATGCTTTTACTTTGAAGGAAGGAACAATTAGTCTAATAAATACACTCTTTTGAATAATATTGTGAACTAAACAAAGGTTGAAAACATCATGGATATGCTCAATAAGAGTTGTTTGATCTTATCTTGAGAAGAATGGGTTACTCTTAAGAATAGACATAAGAATTTCATCAAACTAGGATAAATTTAGAGGACTACCTCTATTGAACAAAATAAACACTTAGTTTTTGATGGCCATTTAGGTAGTGAGAATTACACTACTTAGGATAATAGGATGACCAAGAGATTAATACTGAAATTGAGGATATGGATTTATATTAATAAACCTTACTCTTTTATATGAATTAAAAGGCAACTCAATGAATTCAAAAGGAATACCTTTACTAGCTGACCTTGTGGTAACCTTTGGCATGAGAGTATTACCTAGATGATACTATGAACTCTACAAAAAATAATATTTAGCTTCTAATGATGATGTATGTCTTCTTTTGCTATAAATAGTTCTCCTCAGCTCTAAACTTTAGCTATGCCAAAGATAATTGGTCTTACCAAGTGTGCTATAAATTATTATAGCATTAGTTTGCACCCTTGGAGAGAGTTCTTTAGGATATTTCCAACTAAGCTACAAAATGGGAACAACCTCAAGCTATGGGTATTGTATAATGAGGTTGAACCTCCAGAGAGGGTTGGTTCCCTTCAATCTATCACCTAAACTAATCTTTTGCTTGGAAAAAGGGGGAATTGATAATAATTCATGAAAACATGTAAAATAAGGTGATGCACCAATTTTTTAAACACTCATAATTGCAAAAGACACACTATTAGACACTTTCAATCTTGAAAAGATTACTTCACTCACTCTTTGATCAAATTTCACATAAGTATTTCATAAAAAGGCACAAACTAGCTATCAATCTAGCATGGGAGGGAAAATCTCACATCCTTTCCACTTCCAAACTAATCAATAAACTATCTATGGTACTTAGAATGACCTATGAAAGTTACAAAACACTTCATGAAGGTGAGAAAACTTAGATAGAGGCAAAGGAAATTAGACATTCACTTAACCACATCAATGAGTTCATGAAACACACTTCAATCCAACTTCTGAATGAAATAATTCAAACTTTTATTGCATCAAATAGGTGTTGGAGTACAAAAATTAGCATAACTTATACATGCCAAAAACATAAGAGTATTTTTTATTGGGGAATAAATGGGAGATATATAATAAAAAGGGAAGAGAGAGAGGAGAGTGAACTAATAGAAATCAATAAATGAGGTTGAACCACTTATTTATTGATTAGAATTAATCTTGCCTCTACAAATTAACTTTCATTATTTCTAACTAGCTTTCAAGCCCTCTCATTGGCTTAGAAACACACTAGAAGATAAGAAATTACTGAGGATGATGAGTCATGATCTATTCAAAATGGAAACATCCCCAAAGACTTTGAAACTTAATTGAATAATCTACTTGTCTCTCTCAACCTCTAAAATCTTCATCTTATTAATGAGCTTACAACACTATGTTTCATCTTGACATTCTCTTTACATTATCATATAATCATTTGAACTCATTCATTGGTATCCTTTCTGGCATTCCCTTTATAGTCACAACTCTCCCATTACTCCAAACCTTGAACATAGGTCCACTATAGATGAAAACCAATTCCCTTATTGGTTTTCATATAGTCATAATTTCAAATGAAGATCCATAGGCACTTAGTCTCTTTATCATGATTGAGACATAAATTTGAAACTCAAGAGAGACTTCATAACCTGATTGATTAGACCTTTATATAGAACTAAGCTTTAATGGTGCAATACAAATTTGTAATGTTTTTTATGGTAACTTATATCATATTTGATTTTGTATTTATATGCTTCTATGTTTAGGTGGAAAAATCTTTTGATCTGATGTGTCTACCTATGTGGCATCTCCTTGCCATGCTATTGCTTATATGACCATTACAAATATTGACATGTGTCTTCATCTCATGCCACCTAGAAACTTGATCAAATTTTCTCTATTGATCTCCTTAGGAGTCTCTTGGCTTTGACCTTTAACATTGCCATTGATATTTGATCTACTTTGAGATTGTGATACTTGATAGCCTTGCATACCTTCTATGTTGTCTATTATCAGTCTCCATCTAGTTAATTTACTTATTCCATGTGGTGGCCTTACATGAAATATAGGATCATTGAATTTTCAACCTTTATCCATGCCACCAATCTATTTTTGCATGATTTAACATGCACTATTGATCTTTATCTGAACATAGGATCAAATGGAGGTCATCTATTTGCTTGGGTTGCATGATTTAATTTTCATGATTTAACATGTATCGTAGATCTGGATTGACCTATTGATTTTTCTATCACCCATGTGCCATTGATCCTTGATCCTGGCTCCCAAAATTGTGTCACTTGGTATCCCTATTTTAATCTTAGGATCCCTTAAAGATATTTTGAATCCAAAGATATATTTCTTATGGATTTAATTTAACATCCTTGGGCACGTCCCACACTAGTAAATCATCTTCAAAGGCTTATATATTGAGATATAAAACACATCAAGACACCAAACTTGTAAGGGATATTCATCTCATAAAATACATCATTTTTATGCAATTTTTAAACTTTGGTTGACTTCCCAAGTAATCTTATTAAATGAAAAACCAAACTGACATGTTCATTCTTGCATGCCATGCTAAGATATTCTAGTTCCCAATAATCACATTAAGGAATTTTCAAGACCAACTCATTAAATCATAAGATAAAATGGTATGATATGCAAAGTTTTTAATGGTAAGGGTGACAATTTGACTTGTGAAGTCATAATTATCAATATTGACAATATAAATTAGGGTTGCTAGAGTATTATGCATATAATTGTGGTTTGTGGCTAGGTAGAATGATGCATAGTGTAACATTGAAATCACATGAGTTGGTGTTTTATAAATATTTGGTAGAGCATGGTGTATTTCATATTCATTTTTTGGCTCAAAACCATGATAGGTGCATTAAGTAGCATGATGACTTCCTTGGAGCTATGATTGGTCCACTTGCATGATGTTTGGTATGGTTGGTAGATAAATGATACATGCAAAAGAATAACTAAGACCTATTTTTATCATAAAGATAAGGCCATTTATTTTGGCATGTGATAGAGCATGATGAATTTTATATGCCTTCTTAAGGATTGAAAACTTGGTAGGTACAGTGATACACCAAGTAGTGTGATGAATTCCCAGGAGCTATGATTGGTCCAATGAACTTGTGCCATATTGATAGAAAGAATCCTATGTGGAGAAGTTTGGTTTTGAATTTTATGATATCCTCTCTCCTCACTAATATGAAGAGATTTATATGCACTTTTTATTATTAAAAGAGTTATATCAGTGTGATTTATACATGGTGATCTCTCTTAAAAAGGGATAGAGATAGATGGATGAGGCATAAGTGTTATTGGTTTACATATTGAAGAAGTCACTGCATGGATTTATAACAAATGTGATGAGGGAATATAGGATATTCAATACCTTAATAAAGAGCCAAAGTGTTTATTAGAAGTTGTTGTTATGTGTTTTTAACATAGTTGATGCAGGACCCAACATGATCACTGGTGTGATGGATCAATGATTAGGGTGTGATGAAGGTGGTAGGAGGAACAAACCAAGGATGGGAAATTAAGGAAGTACCCCACTTCTTACTTTGTAAGTTGTCTTCCTAGGAGCATCCTATAATAAAGGAGAAGACATGTTATGTTTTTTGTATTATATTCATTAGGAGTAGGAAGCCTCATGATGCCATGGTTTGCACTAAACTAGATATTCTAAAGTAATGGGAGTTATGAGTAGTTCATGGCAGAATCCCAATTAGAGGATTATTCTATGGAGAAGTGAGAGTCACCTCAAGTGGTATAATCTACTATGGAAGAGTACATATTGATAAAGCTAGTCATGACAGAGAAGTTTTAGTACTGTAACAAAACTTCTACTAGGTTTGTATTAGGGCAGTAGTGGGCATAGATGGATAACTAGTTGAAGAATACTCAAGTGTGATAAAAGCCTATGTTTATTGACTTCAATTAGGAGTATGTTAGGTGTGAAGTCACTATTCAAGAATCACTATTCATAGCCACTATTCATGGTGATGTGGTTAGTTAGTGATGTGGGTGGTTGGTGATATGGCATGACCCATGGTGGGTGGTATGGTCTACAGAGCATCTTTCATGTTGAAAAGATGAGGAAAGAGAAATGGGGTGTATTTCTCCACTTAGTCATATGGGTTATATTTTATGGATGCATGTGAGGACATGATGATAGTGTATCTCATAATTCCATTTAGGCATGTGATTGTGGGGCACAATTTGTCTATGGACTCCTATTGGATGAGGTCAAAAGCTGGGAATCTTTTGACTCATGTGAAATCACATGGGAAAGTGGGGGATAATGGTCACTATGCTAGATTGAGGTAACATGTAAAGTGGGGTGTAGCACTTTAGATTGGTTAAGGGGGCATCATGATATGTCATTCAAAGCTTAAATTTGCACATGGGGGAGACATGGTTCCCTATTCATGAATAGTGCACACACTTCAAGTATGGCACATTTCCTCCTCTCTCTTAGTTCTTTCTCATATTCTTCTCTCTTGTGTTAAATGTCATTATTATGCTTGAGTTCTCCATTGTAATTCATCTAGTTAGTGGATCCATTCAATCTAGTTATTACATGATTAGAGATTGGAGCCTAAGGCTAAGTTATGTTTGGTTCACAACTTGAATGTTTCAAAAGTAAGCATTGAGTGCTTGGTTGTTAGCACTACAAGGAGTTATTAAAGGAGATGTGTAGAATATATTGATGCCATGTTAATATGAAGTCTGAAGCTACCATTTTTCTCATGTTTTTTTCCTCTTACCTATTTTAAAGGGTTTTTCATGTAATCTCTATGTAACGTGCTTTCTTTCTTGTCTATGATTTTGTAGCTTGTTACTTCTGCATTATTTGTTTGCACTATAGGAGTTGTATTTCCTAACATTTTGGTGTGATGTTGAATTTTTTATTTTATATTTTGCCTTTTAATCATTGCCTTTTATATATGATTTGGATCTTAAAATTTTGATGGATTTTTCTATTCCTCCTCCATACAGATTCAAAGAACCAAACATGGTTGTTAAAAATGACTATCATTTGAAAACTTTAGACTTGGTTTCTAAGAAAGAGGACTTAGAGAGCATGGTTTCTAAGAGTCTTTTTTATTAATGTGAAATAAAATTGATACATTGAATTTGACCTTGTTTTATCCAAAGTGGAATGAAAGGAAATGAAATCAAGGGGAAGGAACATGAAACAATTTGAATTACTTCAAATTGTAAAAAAATGTGAAAATGTGAAAAGGGGATACAATGATAGGTAAGTATGATTCCCTATCATAAGAATGTATGTAAGTGTAGGTAAACATGCTAACATAGTTTTTTGTGAAATTTTTATTTACAAAAGAAAAAAAAATCAAGGCTAAGGATATGCGATCACAAATTTGTAACCATTTCTTAATATTTTAAAAAGAACACTCGATTTTCAAAAATGATTTAAAATAATATGTAGATTTTATGACAATATCCTAGTCTTACCCATGGTCTTACACTAAAATAGATAAAATAAAAACCCAAGTGGGTGAAAAATGAGAAAAATGGTATTTGTGAGGAAAACCTGGTCCTATCCATGGTCTTACACTGCAACTCATAAAATAAAAACACAAGTGGTTGTAAAGTGATTTGGAAAATAATCAGCTTGTGAATAAATGAGAAAAAGTATGAAAAGAAATTGATGTATGAAATAAAAAGGTATTCATGAGGAAAACTGGGTCATATCCATTGTATTACAATGCAACTCATAAATTTAAAGAAACCGAAGGGCCAAAGGAGGATACTAAGCTTTGTCTACAATATAAATTGTTTTAGAGGGGTGAAAAAATTAGAGAAGTCCTACAAGAAGTGTTAGTAGGATATTTTATAGAAATATGAAAAGAAGGGAGATATTTAAGAAAAATATTTCTTCAAAAATTATGTATTAGTGGTTTCTTTTTAAAATATGGCCTTCATTAATTTATAGATGGTATTGAGGTATAGTGTGTTTTGTGTTCACATTATTAATGTAAGAATGTAAATATTATTGTTATAATAATATTATGTTAATAGCCTTTGAGTTAATTTTATATAGGTTAGTACTTAGATGAATATATTGTGTCAACAATATATTTCATATATATTATTTGGTTAGTAGGTTGGTTATGTGGTTGAGGGGTTGTAGGGATATTAGGATCCTCACATATATGATTTGCAGTTCCTATATAAGTGCCTTGTAACCATCCGAATAAGACAATGAGAAGAAATAAAGATCAGAATATTATTTGTGAGATTAAAGTTTTTTTTATGCACTATGTGTATTTATGTTTGGCTATCTCAATATTTAATAGTGGTATCAGAGTGATATGAGATTTTGAGCATTGTGACAGGCATCCACAATTTCTAACTACCTTATTTGATGAGAAATTTATTTTTTTATAAATCTATTTCTAATATTTTATGCTTTAAATAGTTGTGAAAGAATGGCATGCTAAATGATTTTTGTTGTCTTTAGATTTGCATTATGAAATATATTTATTGGCTTAGCTAAACCATTAATGTCATGTCTTTGTTACTGCCTTCAACCTTCCAACATCTCAATTTTGTCTATGAATCATTTATTCTATAGTGGATTGTTATTGTATTTAGCATTGAATGAGGTTAATATAATTGATGGAACAATGACAGTGAATCATTTTAAAACCAATTACTAGATCTACAATTGTCCAAAGGTTGGAATTTGTATCAACTCAAATTTTAATTTTAATGATTAGATCTAATGCATCTTCCATTCTAGTCAAATAATCTTCTATCATTCCTCATATAATCATTCTAGCTCAATGTTATTCCAAAGACTATATTATACAAAGTAATATTAGATTTTAAAGCATAGATCTAATTGTTCATAGTGCCAACCATTTTTTAGTGTATTGACACATTTCCAACCATCCCCAATATAAAAATGACCTATTTCAAATCTATCTACATGTCCTCTCAGTTACAAACTACTACCAACATTAGTCTAATCTATAGTCATGCAATAGCTATTTGGTCAAATATCGATCTAAGTTTTTTTTTATCTAGCTCATCATATGCATTGGTCAATAACTAATACATTATTGGGTCTCATTATTTTATAATAAAAAAAAGATAATATGAGTCGTTCACTTAGATATAGTCTATTTTTTCTTTTTGCTATTAATTTTAGTGTTTTGTCTATTTTATGTATAGTCTATGTTAAGATTTGAGACAATTATGAGATTCAATTCCATTATTATTTAAGTTTATTTTTTTCAAAGTGTCTTATATTTTAAAAATTAAAAAATATCAATAGTGGAGTCATTTTTTATAAGAGGCTTTTTAGACTTAGGTTGGTTAAAATTACAAAGTCTAGTTTATCAGATGTTTTTTTTTTAAATCAATTTTGTCAATTAAGTATTATGTTAAAGTCTAATTATATTTTGATAATAGTCAATATAATTATTCATTATAAAAATATAAAAAAAAATTAGTCAAAATCAAAAAGTCATCAAAAGTCAAAATTGTAAAAATAAAAAATTTACCTTACAGATGCATTTTTGATTGTACATGATGTTTAAACCATGAGGGAGATTTTTCATCAAAAATTTAACCTGAGCTTCATGACATCATTGATTGAGTAATAATAAAACCATTGGAGGTTAGAGGATACATAGAGGAAGGATTTTTTCACATCCTCTAATCAGTCACCAATGATATGGCCCAAAATGATTTGGTGACTTGTGTGTGTTTGAATAAGAATAGAAAGATATTCCTATTCACATGTGTGGTGTGATTTTATTTTTTTAGTTGTGCATTTTCATTACCATACTTATTTTAAATACCTCTAATATTTGGAGACAAGGGAGAGTGTGGATATAATGAAATGTGGCAAACAGTTGTATAGGAGGGTAGTTAACTACATAGATCTTGTGACTACCTTACTTCTTTATAGAGATGACCCTTAGTGACACATACATTGTGGTCACATATAGTGAATGAGGGATTAATTCTTTTTCATATTAGTGTTCATGTGTAATAATATCATGTCAGTAGTATGCAGACCTAAAAGTATGCATTGGCATATGATTCTATTTGTGCAAATTCTTGAAGATGTATATTCTCCCCATGCTCACATTAAGGGGGTGTAGATAGGAGTAAAAATGTTCACGAGGGGTTGAATGTTGAGGTATAGTGTGTTTTGTGTTCACATTATTAATATAGTAACATAAATATTATTGTTATAATAATATTACATTAATAGCCTTCATGTTAATTTTATATCGGGTAGTAGTTAGACAAATATATTGTGCTAATAATATATTTTGTATATAGTATTTGGTTAGTAAGTTGGTTTTTTGGTTGAGAGTTTATAGGAATCTTAGGATCCCCACATATAGGATTTGAAATTCCTATATAAGTGCCTTATAACCATTTGAATAAGATAGTGAGAAGAAATAGAGAGCATAATATTATTTATGAGATTAAAGTTTTTTTTGTGCACTGCATGTATTTGTGTTCAGCTATCTCATTCCTTAATAGATAGTAAGTGTTAGGACCAAGAATGTATTTTACTAAATAGGGACCCCACCATTTTTGGGCATATTTTCCTTCTTTATCATGGATGTAATCTAATTTGAGGACTAGATCACTACAATTAAAAGTATGGATTTTGGCCTTTTTTATTATTTGTTTGGTGATGTGAACCTTGTATTTATAGTTATGTTAAAGAGTGGCTAAACGGTGTTCATCAAGAAAGTCTAGGGCATGAAGGTGAGCTTCACATAATTCTTCATTAGTAATGATACCAAAAAGATATATACATAAATATGGGAGTTTTAATTCTAATGGTAAGTCAAATTTAGAACCATATACTAGTGAAAATGGTGTTGCCTTAGTGGCAATACGTATATTAGTATGGCAGGCCCAAAGTATGGGGTATAAGTGATGATGTAAATCAATGTGGGTTTTTTAGATGGTCTTTTGTAAGATTTTGTTGAGAATTTTATTAGTGTCTTTATCTTGGCCATTTCATTGTGTATGGTAAGGTGGGGAAAATTTATGAGTAATTTTAAATTTAACACATAACTATTTCATGTCCTTGTTTTTGAAATTACTCCAATTATCATAGATGATAGTATGGGCAACTGTAACGTGATCAATTATTTGGTTAAGGATAAATTTATAAATATTGGTTCCCATGACATTGACAAGGGGTATGGATTCTACCCATTTAGTAAAATATTCAATAGCATTAATGATAAAAACATGACCATATTGTGACCGAGGTAATTTACCGATGAGATATAATCCCCACATGGAGAATGGACAAGGAGAATCCATGATTTGGTGCTCAACTAGTTGTGAATAGATTAATCCTCATGAAGTTGGTAAGGATTACACTTTTTGGCAAAATAGATAGCATCATTCTCTAAAATTATGTAAAATTATCCCATTTATAAGCATTTGCATGTTATAGCATGCCACTATAGTGATCACTGTAAATGCCCCCATGTGATTTTTTGAGGAGAGGAGGAACCTCTTCTTGCATCAAAAAATAGAGTAGGGTATCTTTTGCATTATGTAAATAAAATGTGTTGTATGGGAAGACATATTTAAAGGATTGTTTATGTATCTCAGACTTTTTATAAGAATCTATGTCTAGAATAGGTTTGATGTTCAAGTAATTGGATGATGGTTTTATACCATGGGCTTTGTCAAATAGTAACAACCTCAATATGAAAAATGAGTGAATAATATGGCTGGATAGAATAGGGCCATCTTCTTATTTGGATAATAAATTTGGAATCATTAAATACTTTGTAAGGATGAAATAGAGATGTTAAAGAAGTAGGAGAATCAACTATGGAGTTTTGATCTCTTAGAATTGGCTCAATGGTAAAACAAAAAAATCTTTAGAAAGTGTGGTTGTCATTTGATGATAAGAAAATAGATTTTCACTTTTAAACTAATAATCACCATTAACTTAGTGGTAGATAAGTTTTGAGTCACCCAAAGTGTGTAGATATGGGATATCCAATGCAAGTGCTACTTTCATACCTAATATGATAACTTCATATTCAACCATGTTATTAGTAACATCAAAAGTTAGCATAAATGCCAAAGGGATGACCTTACCATATGGTTTTGTTAGAATAAGACTTGCCCCAGATCCTTAGAGGCATTTGGCACAATCAAATTGGAGGGTACATGTGTCTTCATGAAAATAAATTGTGACTTCAGGGAACTCTTCGATAACTACTTTGGATTTAGTAGTATTAGGCATGATATTAGCATCTTCTTAATTATTTGCCTCTAAATCAATAGTGAAATTATGGAAATAATATTTAATGGAGATAGTATAGATAAGACATTCGATATAAATAATGTTGTCATTAGGGAGATTACCTTAAAGATGATTCATAGTTGGTATAGGTGCCACTATAAGTTGGTCAATAATAACTTAATATTAGTAAGATAGTATATGTACAAGGTGCCATCATAACATAATGGCATTTCAATAGTATACAAGGCACCATTATAGCATAACAACATGTTAGCCATCTACTTGGTCAACATACATAGGATACTTAGTCAACAATTGTATTCCATTTTGAATAGATTGCATGGATTTGGGTTTTTCTAACTAGGGAAGACTATGTTAAGGTCAGAGATGTTATAGATTCTAAATGTAGTCTATTGTAACCTAGATAGAAATAGCAAAGTATGTATATATGTAAGTTGTAAAGAATGGAAGGAAGTTAGACATTGAAGAGTTGATTTTGGACCATGTACAAGAGACTTTTGTATAATCTATGTGTAATGAATTGATCCCTATGTAATAATTATCAATTTCCATGATTTTGTTATAAAAATTGTTTTGAGATATGTGTGTAGACTTTTGTATTATCTATGATTAGGTTTCACTATATATAAATATTTTATAGATATGTGTCTATTTAAATTATGTAATAATGGATGGATCTATATTGTTTACTAGAAATGAATTTATATGATAATTGCACCAGTCTAAATATCTATGGTTTTGGTAATTCTACTAAAGGTCCTTAGGAATATGTGCTTCTACCAATTAAAATCCCATTACCTCTCCCACAGTTTTCGTCATAATTAGAAAGTTATGGGAAACCAGGAACCTCTGATAATAATGGTGTGGTGATCATGTTACTAAACAAATGATATGTTTTAGTGGCTACCAAGTCAGAAGGATTTAGAAGAATGGTGGGATCAAAAAAGATTTGTGTTTGGACATAAAGAGGTGAGAAGGATAGGGTACACCAAAAAAGAACTCATAGAGCATTATCTATATGATGATGTACATGAAATCTTCTAGTGTGAATTTCTAGGCTTGCTTGATGTGTGGCAAGTGAGATTAGAACATTTTTGTTTCCAAACTAGATCTACATATGAAATATAGTGGATTGATGATCTAATTGAACAATTACAAATCCTAGAGGTTGCTTGGACCTGTACAATTGATCACTAGATACAAACCACTATAGATAGATATATAATGACATTTAAAGTTCATGGTTATATTTATTTTGATGCTGCACAATAATTATTCATATGGGGGACTAGAGGAAAGTTTCTATAGTGAATACCAATTCTTATCAAGATGTTGGTCATTAAATAGTCTATAGTTCCCTACCCGTTCATGATGGAGTAGTCTTTTAGGTGCTATGAGGATGTGTGCTATTAAGATGTGAGATGGTGTAAAGCTGATTGGGAAAGATGGCCAGTATAAATTTGATGAGAAATATAAATGAAAGGGAATGGAAGATGATTGTAGACATAGAACAAGAATAATGATAGAAAAAGAGGTGGAATATGTTAGGGACTTCATGAGCTACTATGAGCAGAGGTAGAGGTAGAAGTAAGAGTAGAGGCTAAATAGTTTTAGGAGATTGGAAGGAGGAAGAATGAGCTAATGAAAGGATATGATAGAAAAGTGTTGATGAGTAAGAAGAAGGATCCAATATTAGTGAGACCAAAGAGCAAGTATAGAAGTAGGTATAAAATGATGATAAAGGAAAAACCATAGAGGAAGGTAGTTTAAATATGGTATTAGATTACAATCACTCAAAGAGACATATTTCATCTTTGCAATAGAGTTTCTTGATTTTAGAGGCACAATACTAACTCAATTTTCTACAAAAGGAGAATCAGATAAAAAGATTTTTGACCCCCTCAACACACATCCCCTAATCGCACATTTTATAGAAATACCCCTATTTACATTTAGCCATAGAGATTGGAAAGTTAGAGAGAGTAGGAGATCAAATAATCAAGAATAAGTATCAAAGAATTAGTAGATTCCAATTTCAAAAGAACCATGAAAGGATTCACCAAATCATATAAGAATTATTTAAGAGAGGTAAAAATTGATTTGACTGACTTCTTTTTTATTAAAATGTTGTTGATTGGGCATCATAGATTGAAATTTTTGCTAAGGAAAATAGAACATATAAAAACACCATTATAGAGATTGAAGATGAATCAGAGGCATTTTATTTACCTAAGCAATTTCCATCCCCTTTATGATCTCAGGAATATTTTCTATTTTTTCAAGGCTTCCCATTTCTGACAAATACACTAGTACTTGGAGATAGTCCCACTAGGTCTGTAAGACCATCACCACAAATAGGACAGTGATATCTCCTCCTCAAGCAAAAACACAATTTATGACACTAAGAAGTTCATATATATCAATTTTATAAACTATAATATATTTACCACCTTTTGGAAGAGCACAAATAATTATTCCTCTACAATTGACCCTAGGTAATATGGCTATATAGTCAAGAGCCTTTATAACACTAGCACCCTATGATGGAACTGTAGATCCAAAGTAATACCTGCTTATGTGTCACATGAAATGGTAGGCTAAAGGAATTGTAGATGAAAATATTAAGAAGTATGAACTTATTGGTTCCTTATTCAGAAGATCATTAGAGTTCATGTTCTAAAGAGACTCAAGAACAATAAGTTGTGATGATGTGTGAAAATGGTTAGTTACAGAGTTCAAGATTAAGAAAAGTATAAAACAAACCATACAAGACCTCATATAAATATATTAAGATCCAAGGGAATCTATTTATTATTATGACCATAGATTTTTTGATGTGGTTCATAATTATTGAATTTAACTTGGAAAATAAAGATAAGGCCACTTGGTTTGTTGAAGGACTGCAACCAAAGATCTGATTTGAGATAGCACACACTGTGTTTACTAATAAAGTAGAAGATAGAATAGCCACAATATGAGTGGAGTAAATATAATATTATGGTATTTTGATAGAGATCAAAACACAATTAGAAATCACACTCTAAGCTATTTTTTAGAGGTTAGAGGCTCTATAGACTACTGCTAAACAACCTCAAATTGGTCTTTGATGTATTGAGTGTGGTAAGGAAGAACACCACAAGAATGAATGCCTAAAAGTATGTATGGATTTTTGTGACATATTTCACATAATAGGGCACTCAATAGCTCATTTTCACTTACTAAAATAGTATTTAAGGAATCCATAGAGTATGTGCTATAAATTTTGTAAATCTACTAATCATGAAGACAAGGATTGTAATGCTCTACAAGAATTGAAGGAAGGCATTGCCAATAATGTCTTCATAGTAGCTACACAATAAGCACCAAAAAAATCATAATCCATTATGATAATATAAACCACTTTCACCATTGTAGCATAGGCTGGGTTGGCATGGGCTCAGAATGCACAAGCGTTTCAACCACTAGGATTAGCTAGTGGAGTTCAAGTTGTGTAACCACTACATTATGCTTACCAATCTACCTAGAATCTTGTGCTTCCTTAGGAATAACAAGATGGTTGGGTTCTACATATAAATCAACCCCAATATGTTGGTTATGATAATTAATAGTACCAACAAGGGTGGAATATACCATAGGCCATAGTAAAATTTAGGGCACAATAGTTGGATGGCTGGGGATATCAAGGGAATAGAGGTGGATTCAAAGGTGGATACCATGGTGATACATAGCGAGGATGTGGTAATGATCTTAGAGGCCCTATTATATGATATTTATATGGGGAACTCAATTATGTATAGTAAAATTTCCCCACAAATCCATAATGGCAAGCATATTTTGCATACTATCGAGTATCTAAATAACATCATACTCATGACTATTGTAGTCATATAAAATGTGAAAATTGATAACTTAAGTGTGGATTATGACACCCAACCCATAGGTCCCTCTTGCTTGATTTCATAATCCTCATAGGCATATTTTAAATAATTCTTAGTCATTTAAAGCCTTCTAAACTTAATCCCAGCTTAGCCAAACTACTTTTTCCATGATAAATCCATCCCCCTAAGCCCCATCAGTTAAGGATGATAGTGCCCAAATTGGACTACATTGATGGTGCCACTAATGTCTACTCTTGGCACACCTATCCAAGTGAATTTTTAGCCCTAATGGTTAGTTCATTATAAATCCCCATCCTTACCCTTGTTAGCCTAATATGAGTACATTTAACCCATGACCAATAGATTCCTATAAAATCCAATTCAAAGATAACTTGGAAAGGGTTGGAAATTATCACAAAGCAAGTAAGAATACAAGAAAAACCACTAAGGTGATCTTCCCTATTCTTTGCATACAACTAGCCAATAAAATTAAAATAATATCTAAATCCTTGTATTAGTCCCTAACCACCTCAAACACATCTAGTTTATCATTTTTCATCTTCATACACATTATTACACAAAGCACATCAAGTAAAAGAATTAAATATGGTTTCATCCCTCTTTAGAGTATTGGTATGTAGGTAGTGTGCCCATATAAGGGGTGTGGATACACTTTAAGTGAATCTTACACACACTAACCCCCTTTCTAAAATTTGGTCAAAGTATAAAGGAGTATAAGGTTTTAAGATAAAATCTACTCTAGAAGGAGTTTCACTAACATCCAATAGTCAAAACTTCACAAGTAGGGTCACATTGATATAGTGAACAAAACCTAGAAAGATTAGGTCTCTTGGACAACAATAATAGAGGTAGACTAAAATGTTGGTGCCACTAGTGTCCTATTTTGATGCTCTTGTCCAATCATCAAACAAACTCCAGATATTGATTTTAGATAGTACCCTAGTCCTACATAGTGAATTCTAGACTCTATCTCAGTCATATCAATCTATTTCGAGCTAAGTCTTATTTCCTCCCTCTTATTACTATTTTTAGAAAGGTTAAAATCACAATAAAATTTACATAAATTAGTGGCTTAATTATTACATATTTATTTACTGATTTTTCTACTCAAACCCTTTAACTAAATTAAGAATAATACACCAATATTCCCAAAACTATTAAATCATTTGATGAACCTGACTTACTTTGTTTGCACATAAAACCCCTAGGAAACCCTAGGGTAAATTTCCTATTGATTTTTATTTTTAAATTTTTTTTTTACCTACATAATAAAATAAAAAATCATTATTAAATTTTAAAATTTCATAGTAATTTTAAACTAAATTTTCTTCCAGACCCTGATTGACCATACTAGGTCTCAATATTTTCCCAATAATTTTCTAATTTTTTATTGGCATATTAAAATAAAAAAATTTCCTCAAATTTAAAAATTAAATAGTAATTTTCCATAATAATTATTTTTCAAAACCCTATGGGCACATTCTAGGTCTATTAAATCATAAATTTTCCAATAAATTTATGATTTTTTACTTGCATACCTAACTCAAAAATTTACTTTAAATTTCAAAATTTATAAGTAATTTTCAAATTAGTCATCTTCCAAACCCTAGCTGCATATACTAGGTCTCATTACTTCTTGAGGTATCACCTTACACCTAAAATCAGATTCTAAAAATGGATCTCACTTATTTTCAAATATTTCTTGCATTTTTAGCACATAATATGGAGACCATACTTGGTCCTATCATGTACATGAATGATGAAGTCTACCATATGTTAATAATATGGGATGATATTAAGAAATTTATTATAAATTTTTTTAAGGTACCTCTTGCCTCACCTCCCTTTGAGCCTCTATCCTATGTCGAGTTATGTTGCATGGTCTATTTTACTCTTCCCTAGGTCACTACCCATTACCAAAGAGCCCAATTGGCACCCTTTATCCTTCCACCACCTTGACCTATTGATTATATTCACTCTCCTCTTATTGTTATTATTAGTCTTGTATGGATAGTAGATAATGTAGTTAGAGTTGTTACTCGATGTGCTACCATGCCTCCTTTACCTAGTTAGGAGCCCCATCACCTCTTATTCTTTCCCATCCCAAGCCCAACCCACCCACACAAGTAGATATGTACAAGACTTATGATATTATTGATCATTTGAAAAACACTCCAACTAAGATTTCTGAATTAGAACTGTTATAGAACACTAATGTGTTTAAAGACATTCTTTATCAGGCACTCACTGAGACTTTTATGCCCATTGATTTAGAGCCTTTTTATTTTGCATCAATGGTCAACATTTTATAAACTATAGAGGATGAAATTTCTTTTGATCATGAGGATATGTCATCTTAGTAGTTATTGATCAAAATTTACCACTATTCATACAAGCTCAACTCAAAACCAATGTAGTTAAAAGAGTCCTAGTCAATAGTGGTTTCAGACTTAATATATGAAATATTACAATCTTATAAACTATGGGTGTAGATATGGCATCCGTACAAAAATTATTTAAGAATATCAAAGGGTTTGATGACACACCTCGATAGACATTGGGCACCATTGCTTTGGATATAATGGTATGGCCAAAAACCCTCTCTACATAATTTTAAGTCATTCCAAGTCCTCTACATTATAATCTTTTACTTGGATGACCTTTAGATACATGTTATGGGGATATTTAGTTAGAATCTTCATTGATGTTTTAAGTTTATCCATGACAAATACCAATACACATGCCCAACAGATGTTTCAATTTATTTTCCTCATTTCTTAATTTTGAAAGTAAATAAAAGAAATCTAGTTATTAAGGTGTGTAGAATAATACCTAGTAAAATGTGCACATGAATCCAGATGAAGGTGGGAACTCCTCTTTGTCTAGGAAGGAATAACCTAAAAGTATCATAGAAACTTGAAAGGGGGTGGTTAGATGGTTGGTTGAGTGGATTACCTAGCGTGCACTAGATCCAAGAAGCACACTACTTGCTAGGAAGCTGTTAGTCCACTTTTATAACAGTCAAGTTTGAAATGATAAAAGATGATATTTGCATCTAATGATAAGAAAGTAAATATGTGCTAGAAAGTAAGTGATAACTTGCTTATTAAAGAAAATGATCAAGTTTAAATGCCAAAATGGTCAAGGTCTAGTTCAGAAAATCAAAAAAGGTCTTATGATCAGAGGGAATCACAAAAAGTAGAGCTTGATTTGAGGTAGAAAGGTGAAAAATGCTTGCTAAAAAATAATGCCATAGGCAACCATCAATGGTTGAAGTAAACTATTAAGGGTTGGGAAAATCATCAGTAGTTGCCTATGTAAATATAGAGGTGTATAAATTAGAAAGTATAGATTGGGGATTTGAGAAAACAAAGGTAGATATGAGGCTAAAAAGTGGAAAATATGGTACAGGTGGATAGGTAAGGTAGTGGTACTAAAAATAGATAAATCAAATAACATAAGCAAAAAATACCTATGACCAAGTGGAAGAAGTTTGGAGTGATGTGGTGGCTAGAGTGATGGTGATTTAGGCCTTTTAAAGTGATTTTGATAGAGTTTCAGATCTCAAGTGATGAAGCTCACTCACTAATATGGATGTTGAATACCTACAAGAAATCTTGAATACTTGATAACTGATAACTGATGATCCCTTTTTCTTGCTCCTATAATTATTTTATAGGAAAAATTTACTAAATGGGATGAAGGAAGTTGTTAATTTGATAAATGGTAAAGTTTCCTATTTTCATAGCTTTAAAAGCTTTGTTTTAAAGATAAGTTGTCATTTGGGAATTTGTCAATCTCACACAATGAGTTAGCCATGCTTTGACTAAAGCTGAAGAGGAGACCTAACCTTTAACAATTAGGCTAACTATCGATAGTTACCCTAACCATCTGTGGTCTTAAGTATAGGGAGAAATTGATAAAAAGGGTGAATTAAATGATGAGTTAAAAAGTGTTTAGGAACATTAGGGTTATTAATAAGCCTAGTTTTCATTTTGAGGGTGGGGTGACACTAAAAATTGTCACGTATAGTTTTTAGGTGTCTACATTTTACCCCTTTTTGTTATGTAGCTTCGGATAAGCTATAGAATAAAATTAAGAAGTTGGTTAAGGTCTGCGTCTAGTTACCCCAAGTCATGAGAGGAGGTATCCCCCCTTAAACTAGGAAATGATTAAGGTGTAGGTTAAATCAGGTCACAGTTTGATAGGTGAAACAAGGTGGTTGAGTTGGTTTTAGAGATGTCAAATAACACACAAAAAATGATGAAGAGTGATATCAATATCATGCAATGAATAAATTTACAAAATTTGTAAAATAAGATTAGGTTTTAAAATGACAAGAGAGGGTAACTAGTCCATAGTATTGGTCATGGTTGATCAAGTTAGGCTTATCAAGATATCTAAGAAAAGTTGGGTAGGTTACAAGTATTTAGGTGAGGAAGTGCTCCTACAAAATAACCTAAGTGGTTAGTTCATGCATGAGGTGGTGAAAATATTGAATGGGTAACTTGGAAAAATTAGTCAACATAGTCAAAGGACAATGCAAAGGCAATGCAAAATATGCAAAATATCTGCTCAAAACAACTAACATCAGAGGAAGAGTTGGGTTAGAGAGGTGGTCGAGCTGACTCTAATTGAAAAATGTGAGTGGACACTACCTACATAGTCCCCTAGACATTGACATCCAAGAAGAACTTAAAGCCAAATGTAGTTCTAGGTAGAAGGTAGGGTGGAGAGAAAAATGGCTTAGTTAGGAAAGGAAAAGGAAAATGAGAAACAAGGAGAAAAACCTAACAATGGATGGTTAGGGTGCCCCAACAATCAATGGTTAAGGACAACCATCGATGGTTTCCTAACCATCGATGGTTAGGGTAAAACCCTAAAAAATTTGCTAGTTAAAAAGGAAAAACAAAGAGTGATTTCCTCATTTGACTTTGGCTGAGCTATTCTTGAGTGATTTTGATGATTGAGTAAATGAGCATCTTGTTGAGGTGGAGATTGTTGAGTGAGTGAGTACATGTGTGCAAGTGATGGATGGGAAATGAGGATGCAGTCAAGTAGTGATAAGAGGGCTCCAACCATGCCATCAAACATGGAATGAGGTAGGGTTTATTTTCATTTGATAAGAATAGTAATAATTTAGAGATATGAAGAGTTAAAAATAGTATAAAAGTAGAAAATGGAGGGAAAATTGATAGTTAGGTTGTGATGCCCTAGGTTTAAGGTAGGGGGAAAATAGGCAAAATTAGTTAGAAAAAATAAGGGGGAAGTAGGTAAGGAAAGTAAAAAAAGAGGAATTAGGTAGGAAATATGTGATATTTAGATGTTTTAGGTAGTAGATTTATCTTGATTGAGGGAAGAGGTAGTAGTATTTTTCTAGCAATGCTTACACACAATAACCATCAGTGGTTAGACCCAACCATCGATAGTCAATGTGGGGGGTAAAATGAGACCCTAGAGCTATCGACGATTCTAGGAACCATCAATGGTTGGCCAAAAAAGAGCCAACCCTTATGCCAAAAAGGGTAAACAAGGGGGGAAATAGGTAATAAGTCCATGAGAGAGGTTAGGTTTGTGGTGTAGATGGGTTGAAATAGAGAAGTTAAGAAGGATAGGATTAAAGAGAGCAATGTAGAAAGGTTAATAGTGTTGGATTATTGTGCAAGCTTGTAAGTAGATCTAGATGAGAGATATAGTTCCTAAGATATTCATTGACTATTGAGACAAGATGATGAATGCTAAGTAGAGGCAGATGGAGGATGTTGGCCTAAGGGCCATGTGACACTACCAACACCAACCACAAGATGCATCGATGATTGTGGCCTTCATTGAGAGATGGGATCCAACCACAAACATGTTTATATTCTTGATTGGTGAGATGTCTATTTTACTAGAGGACATCCATAGGATTACATGCCTTTTGATATAGGGGGAGTCGATATATCATACATAGAGTGATGAGCGTGATGATTTTATGGATTGGATATATGGTGAGGACCAGCTGGAGGCCAGATTTCATATGGGAGGATTGTGCTATGGGATATTATACCAAAATTACCTAGATGATAGGTGCTTCCTAACCATAATTATGATGGGTATATCTTGTTTCACTATTCTTGATTCAAATCATGGTTGATTACCTTCATTTTTATTAGGAGTATGAATAGAGATGTTTTTAGGGGCATAGTGTTTATATGAGCCCTAATATTACTAGTACAGATCTATAGAGAGATTTGGGCCTTTAGAACATGGAGATGATATGACATCAGCATTAGGTTTGTACTGCATTATTGAGCATATGAGCACATATGAGTTTTGAGACTAGTTGGGCTCCCATGGGATGGGTTCACATTGATTGATTATAGAATTGGTTTCATGAGATAGCATGGGGATATAGTTTTGTCAAGAATTGGTGGTGGAGTCAAGGATGTGGAGTGGTTTTGGTATTTCTTGGAGAGCTTGGTTACTACATATATCATATAGAGGCCATATGTGAGTCAGCCTATATGGGCAAGTTTTAGGTACCATACATTTTCATTACAGAGATGTGTTGGGTTTATGGTAGATGATACAGGGAGATAAAGTGGATCCCTATGGATTAAGTTATGATATAGTTTGGGATACTGCAAGACATTCCTCCAAATGTCCCTTAGTATAGGAGGGAGGATATAGAGTAGGGATTATTGGAGCCACATCTTAAGGAGGTCTTATCAAATTTTGAGTATTTACTTGTGAGAGTTCTTATAGATGATGCAAGAGCCATAGAGAGATATACAAGGTGGAACCGGATGAGATACATGGATATAGATTTTGGATGGGGAGATGATGGGAAATATTTGATAGATGTTGGTCTAACACAAGGTGTAGGTGATTAGACAAAAATAGCCCTTACAATAGCCCAAGCCTAGGTGACTATGTTATAGGCAAAAGTAGCCACAATATAAGGATAGGTTGCCATCTTAACTAATGATTGGGATCAAGTTAGGGCTAGACTTGAGATGATCACATAAGAGAGATGATTTATGATAGAGGGTAGGGGTGATAGCTACGAGAGTAGGAGGATTAGCAGATATAGTTTTGAGGATGTAATATTTAGCTATCATGGAGGAGCTGAGATGGTATGAGGCTATGGTACTAGCCTAGTTACCTGATGCTATGAGATATGGTGAGTATAGGACTAGTTGATAGGAGGACCAACATTGGCTACTTTAATTCAATGGGTATCTATGGTAGTATAGGTAGGTGCATCAGGGGGTCCACCACCAACTAGTGAAGCAAGTACAAGTGGTTATGGTTATGGTGCTACAGGTCCATGATGGGAGACACTTATGTGATGTATATTTTTTGTTGATATGTATATATGTATTTTGATATCAGCCTATGTTGAAGATGAAAGATGTACTTATGAGAGTTAGAGTGACAAGGATTATGTTTTATTATTATATTCTGATGTTATGATTATGGCACATTCTCCTATTTTGTTATGATATGTTAGCTTATGCGTGATGATGTTATTATGATGTTATGATTGGATTTGATTTTGATGTGATATATGTGATGGTGATCATGGATTATGTTGATGTTTAATATGATTAGGATGATTGATTATATGGAGAATTTTGTTGATTATGAGATTGATTATGATGTATTATGTTGATCATTATGTTTATTATTATGATTTTGATGATGATATGATGTTTATGATAGTAACTATTATGTGGATGATGTTATGTCATGTTTTTTATGGTATGGTAACTTATTCAAGATGATGATGATATGAATATATGATGAGATGGTTACATTTATGATGTTTATGATGGGTACAATGTTTATTATGTTGATTGTGAGGTGGACTATGATGTTTGTGTTGATTATTAAATGGATGTTGCTAGTGTGGATATGATAATGTTTATGTTAAATGTTATTATGATGATTATAATGATGTTTGATGTTCATGATAATGTTTTATTAGGATGTTGATTATGATATGTCATTATGTTTTTAATAAATAGATGATTTTTTATTAGGGTGTTATGATAGGTGGAATCATAAGAATGCATGACCATGTCAAAAGAAAATATGGGTCCATATGTCCCCAAAAATGGATAAGAATTAGGTATGTTTCTTGGATTAGTAAGGACCAAATAAGAAGAATCCATATTTGGATTGACTTGGTGAACATAATCCTATTGAATGTTGCATAAGAGCATGTTTGGATTGATAACAAGGTTGTCTTGATCACTTCGTATCAAGTGAGCTCGTAGTCCCTTGGGTTCAAAGAAGAATGGAGGTAATAGGGGTGAAAGGTAGAAGGGGGAATGTGTTTTAAGGGTTAACTTGATATGGGTTAGCTTACCTCTTATATAGGTGACTAGAGGGATGTAATAAACAAGTCCATGCCTTATAGTAATGTGTAGACTAATCAATGTGGGAAGTCTACTAGTGCCATATATAGAAGCCAATTTTGACATGATGGTATTGAGAATGGAATTATTAAGAGCTGATTGTGGCTTACTTATTTGGATTTTTTATAGAACTTTTACTCATTTCTTTTGTTTTTTGAGTAGTTGGTTGAAGCTGATCAATACAGGAAGCTTCAAATGTTTTTGTTTTACTCAGCCATCCTTCAAGGGAGTGGTCTAAAATTATTGAATTTTATAGTTGTCCTTTAAGGGAGTATTATATTTTTAAGTAATTTTGAAATATGAGGGTAGATGTCCTTCAAGGGATTAATTTACATTTGCTTGAGGATTAATGATTTGGAATGCAATTTGTTTTGACATGGACAAGTCTATTAGGCCAAAGGATTCATCATTATGGAGGCAAGACTTTGCATAAGAGGTAAATGATAAAGGGAAGAAAGGGGTTGAGAAACAATTGACCATGGGATTCCATCTATTAAAAGATGAAAAGTATCCATGAGAAGCATGGTATATGTAGAGCTGTGGTACCCATACTTAGGATTGGGGTTGTATGTATGTGATGGATAAATCACATGATTCTATTTTGGCATCAATCATTCTCAAAAGATAAATAAAAGAATGTTAAAATCTTGTGAACCAAAGGATGAACTTATGTTAGACACAAAAGTGATTGTGATCTTTTTTAACAATAGAAAGGACATAGATGTGAAGCATTGATAGGCTCAAGCTCTAATTTTCCCTTAAGAGAGGATAAATGATAAGCACCAGATCCATACTTATGGGTTATAATATAAGGTCCTAACCAATTAAAATAAAACTTTCCATCCTTGGTCTTCTCCATGTTGGTGACATGTTGGTTTTCTTTGAGGACAAGGTCACCATTATTGAATTCTCATTTTTTCAAATGTTTGTTATAGGCACGCGTGATTCACTCTTGATAAACATGAAGGTGATTGAGTGCATCCAAGTGAGGTTTATCAAGAACTTTAAGGTATGTGAGGTTTTCTTAGAGATAACCACTCTTATAAAGGATTCTATGCAAAGAGATATGAAGTGATGGAATTTTGACTTCAAGGGGAAGATCTACCTTGACTCCATAGACAAGGGAGATAAGTGTAACTCCCATGGTGGTTTAGATTCTAGTATGATAGGCCCATAAAGTGAATGGGATATGAAGATATCAATCCTGACTAGAAGTACTGACCACCTTTGTGAGAATTTTGATAAGGGTTTTGTTGGAAGCTTCTGCATGTCCATTAGCTTATAGATGATAAGGGGATGATAAGCTTAGATTGATGTCAAAAGCATCACAAAGAGCTTGGAATTTTTTGTTTTTGAAATACTTTCCATTGTTTGTGATGATTATATGAGGGATACCAAAGTGGTGAATGATATGGTGATTGATGAAATAAATTATTTTTTTGGTCTTTATTGATATAAGTAGGATGGCTTTCACCCACTTCATGAAATATTATATGGTGGTGATGATATATTGATGTCATTATGAGGAATTGGGGTTGATTTCCTTGATAAGGTCAAGACCCCATTATGAAAATGGCAAAAAATATTGAGATAATTGAATACTATGGGAAGGTGCATGATGAAGGTTGGTATGCTATTGATATTTGATGCATTTATTGACATAATCATAGCAGTCATAGTTAAGTGTGGGTTAATAGTAGCTGAGGTAAAGAATACACTTAGCAATAACCATACCACTAAAATTTCACCCACATTTGTGATCATGGGCTTCCTTGAGGATGTGAGAAGCTTCATGACTATGAAGACAACAAAGAAGGAGTTCAAAGCCTCACTTATAAAGTATGCCTCCTAGTATGATATAATGAGAAGTTCCTTGGATAAAGGCTCTCTGGGCATTCTTTGAAAGATCAGAGGGAGAATGCCAAGGTTAAGATAATCAAAATTTTGGGTATACCAAGCATTGGAAGGGGATGTTTCCACCCTACAAATGGTAGGAAGATAAAAATGGTGGATGGTGATAAAGAGTTTAGATTTAGTAAGTCAAGATGGTATTTGGGAAGCAAGATAGGCCATGGTATCTACAAATTTATTGGTTGATCATGGAATGGATTGGATAGCATAATGATCAAACAAGGCCAAGAGTGTGTCCACAAGTTTCTTGTATTTTAGGAGAACATGATTTTTATATTGATAATCTCTTCTAAATTGGTCAATGACAACTTGAGAATCCCCAAAGATACTATGTGTTTTGATTCCTAAAGCCACAGTAGTTTGAAGACCTATGACTAAGGCTTCATATTCAACCAAGTTATTATTGCATTAAAAGTCAATATTAAAATACAGGTGAAGTGGTTCTCCATTAAGTGGGATGAGAATCACTCCACTCCCTCCCCACCATTTTGGCATTTAGGTCCATTAAAAACATGGTCATTTGATAGGTGGGATCTTATGAAGAAAGAGTTATTATAGATTCATTTGGGAAGGTAAGTGGAAAGGGTTGCTTGTTAGGCAGAGAGGATTTTGATAATTGGCTAGCTTTGACCTATCCTTTGATGTACTTTTGTAGGAGAAACTCAATATCAAAATTATCTAGAGGCATGAGCCACTTAGCCATACATTAGTTTTGATATGGCTTAGAGTACATATACTTGAGAGGGTTAGTGTTAGTGATGACATAGGTTTTGTTATTAAGAAGATAATAGTAGAGCTTAGAGGCTACAAAGACTAAGGCAAGGTAAAGCTTTTCAACATGGGTATACTAGTTTTCATATTCAACTAGGGTACAATTTATGTATTAAATGGCCTAGTCTTTATTTTGGTCATCACAATGATTGAGCATGGCTCCCAAGGAATTATCATTTGTAGATATGTATAGGTAAAAGGGTTGATCTTCTTTAGGGGGAATGAGGACCAGTAGAGAAAGAAGATACTCCTTGATTGTATCAAAAGTTTTTTGACATTCATTGGTCCACATAAAGGATAAAGGTTGACAATGATCAGATAATTGAGAAGTAAAGCATCTGATGGATTCAAGTTTGCCTTGTAGGCTATGAAGTTGATTCAAGTTAGTGGGAGGAGGCATCTAAAAATGGATATGACTTTGGTAGGGTCTACTTCTATTCCATGAAGGGAAATAATAAATCCCAATAGTTTTCTTGATAAGACCCCAAAGATTCATTTTTTGGGATTGAGCCTAACATGATAGCAAATTAGTCATTCAAAAATAATTGCAAGAACAATGAGGTGATCTTTACGATACTTAGATTTATGGAGAAGATCATCAACATAATCCTCAATAATATTATGAATGAGATCATGAAAGATGTAGGTCATGGGCCATTGATAAGTGGCTCTAATATTATTTAATCCAAAGGGCATAACCTGGTGGTAGAAAATTCCCAACAAAGCAATGAAATAAGTTTTATGTTGATCTGTAAGAGAGATCAGGATTTGATTGTATCCTGAGAAACCATCCATGAGAGGTAACATTTCATGGCCAACCATGAGATAAACAAGTTGGTTGTTGTTAAGTAAGGGAAAGTCATCTTTTGGGCATGTGAGTTTAAGGTCATAAAATTCAATACAGAGGTGAAGGCCCCCATTAGGTTTTGTAATAGGAATAATGTTAGAAACCCATTATGGATAGTCAATGGGTTGGATTAAATTAACAAATAAGAGGTGTTAAAGTTATTTAATAAGAAGAGATATGCAAGGATGCATATGACAAAGTTTTTACCAAACCATCTTAACCTCAAGATAGGTGACAATGTTATGGAGAGTGATGGAAGGGTTGATTCCAAGCATGTCTTGATAAGACCAAGAAAATGCTATGTTATGGTCATAGAGGCAAGAAAGATAGTCTTACCACTCTTTAAGAGTAAAATATTGGCCTATTTTTATGATACACAAGGATCCTCCTGGGTACCCAAATTAATTTCAATAGTTGACTCATTTAGAATGATATGGTTTTCAGGAGGGAGATATTTATGAAAAGAAGATTCCCTTACATTGAGGTAGGTAAGGATAGAATAATCATCTTAGTATTAGATGGTGTGAATGGTGGGTGAATCACGATCAATCATCTTAGGGTGGATGCGAGGAAGGGTTTTAGTTTGGCCACCTTGTTGATAGGTCAATTGGCCTAAACTAATGGTATTGATAAAAAAAAGTCATATGGGATGATGTTGGAGTCCTCAAATTAGGAAAATGAGTTAGGTGAGGATGGAGTCTCTTATGTGGGGGTAGCAATGGGTTTTGGTGATGTGGGTTCTTCTAGTGGTTCAAACCCAAGCCCAAAGAACTCATGAGGTTTCTAAGTTTTGATGATGGGAAATTCATGATGTCCTTATTCATAAAGGCCCATACCAAATCCTTTTTAAGAATAGAAATGAAGGTAGGTTTTGACAAAGTCTAGGTTGCTTAAATAGGAGAAATTGAAAGTGAAAGGTTGAATATATGGAGTGGTGGTAGGAGGAAGGAGTGGTTGATCAAGTTCCCCATAGACAAAATTTATTAAATTATTTGGAAGCCCAAATGGGATGATGGTTCCAATATTGGGGTCATAATAAGGGTTATTTTGAAGATTCCCATATTCATGTAGAGTGGGAAGAGCATCTAATGTTATAAGTTGATATTCCCCAAGTGAGAGACATTGAAAAGTGGATTACAATGGGTCCTCAACCAGAATTTGAGGGGAGGTGATGGTGGAGCTTGTTGATGCTTCATCATTGTTAAAGGTATAGGTATAGAGGTTCTAGTTTGGTGTAGATGTTTGATTAGAAGTGGGTGGCATGGAAGATGAATAAGGAATGAGAACATCATTCGGTTGATATGTCATATTTTAAGAGGTAAAGGGAATTAGTTGGCTTTGATTATAATAATTTAGTCTTCATGCTCAAACTTGACACATCATTGTAGGGTAGAAGGGACATAGTGCATAGCTTGAATATAAGGGTATCCAAATAACATGTTGTATTGGAAATTGCCTTCAATGAAATAAAATAGCTTAGGAATAGTATAAGGTCTCAGATGGATATGAAGAACAATGATCCCTAAGGTGGTATCCATGGTATCATTGAAAGAGTGAAGGACTACTGAACTCTTAGAGATGATGTTTTTAGGAAGTTATAATTGACCTTATGTAGGGGAAGAGATTATGTTGATGCTCACTCCCCCATCAACCATTACCCATGTGATATGAGTTTGATTGATGTATGCTATGATGAATAGGGGAGGGTTTGGATCTTTTTCTTGGAAAGATGGAATCTTAAAATATTGAGAGGTGATGAGGTCACAATGGAAGAGAACTCTAACAAAGGAGGTAAGAGGTTGTGGTTTATTTCATTGGACCTCTATGGAATGTAAAGCATCCATTAGTACTTAGTGATGTTGGGGTGAGGTATTTATTAGATCATAGATGCTCAGTTTTGTTATCATTTGGTGGAGTTATTTTAACATGAGCCATTGGATGAATGGAGTGGGGTTGGAATGTGGAGCTCCCAAAATAGATACTTTAGGTTTGGAAGGTTGTGAAAGTGAAGATACTTGGGTTTAGTCAATAGGTTGAGAATTTGAAGGATAAGTCCAAGGGATAGATACTTTATCTTTCTCTTTATCCTTTTATTGGGCCCAAGAATGGGTTACCATATAAATGGTATAGATAAAGGGTTATGATGTTTGCTTCAGTTCCTTCCCTTTGCTCTTAGGTGAGGGGAAAGGATTTTGTTGGATAGGTGGGTTAGGTAATGGAGTAATAACTAAGGTTATTATAAAATATCATCTTCATCGTAAAGATTGTGGACAAGTGCTTGGAGAGCCTTGCAGTTCTTTGTATCATGGCCATGAGTCCTATGGTAAAGGAAAATCAGGTTATCATTGAACCAAGTTGGCTTAGGAGAAGATGGGTCAAATGATTTGATTGGGGGTAAGCTGATAGAGGAGGTTTGAAACAACCTTTATAAAATAGTTGTATAGGGTTCTAACAAAGGTGAGGTAGGTTTTAGGATTGGTTTCTTCATGGAGGCAATGCTTGGAGGAGTGATTTTGGTTGATGGGTGTGGTTGGGTTTGCTTAGATATGATTGGATTGTGGGTTGAAGATTTGGATGCAAAAGTTTTTAATGATGAAGGTTTGGTTACTAATGTGAGAGTAGATGGGGACAAGCTAATTAAGAAGGATGAAGGACCAGAGGGTTTGGTGATTAAAGATGGAGAAGAGGAAGATGGTTTAATAGTAGAAGGATGTGGTCCAAATATAGAAGGTAGATGTGAAGGAGGTGGTATGGGCTTAGCTTGAGGTAAATTTTTAGGTAACCCTTCCTTATTAATGGACTTAATTAGATTTGGATTTGGTGAGATTGAGGGAGTTAAGTCCAATCTTAAAGGAAGGTGAGAGTGATTAGGTTGGGAAGAATCCCCAAGTTATTGATTGGTTTGGTGGAAGAAACATGAGGCAAATTGGAAATTTTAAGTGGAAGTGTTTGAGATGGTTTATTTATGAATTTAGAAGAGGTAACTAGTGAAGGGGTGATAATGAGTGAAAAGGAAGACTAAAATAGAGTTGAGGACTCAAATTTACTTGGATAAGGAAGGCCTAGTCGATGCCACAAGGTGGCTTGATCAAAGTTAGGCTGGGACGTGAACTCTAAACTTTGAACTAACTTTGAGAAGGGCTGAAAAATGGGTACAATTCCTTGATCATTAATTTTAAAGCGTAATCCCTTAGGTGGAGAATAAGGAAGGGTTGTGGTGGGAGGTATGATTTTGGTTTTGATATTGGTAGGTGGTTCTAAAAGTGATGATTGGGTGGACAAGGTAACATCTTCTTATTGAATGGTTTCCAAAGAGGGCATAGAAGAGGTAGGTGTGGTGATTTGAAATAAGGGAAGGGATAAGGTTTTAGTTTTGGCTAGAATGTTTAAAGAAGTTGGTGATTCTTCCCTTTAGATTAGGAGAGTGGAGGAAGTGGTTGAATCAATAGTGGTCTCTTTGGGTATTTTTGTCAAAGGAGAAAATGAGGTTGTGGTTTCAATGCTTGAAGAAAAAGGGGTGATGGGTTCTTCCATTTGGGTCTCAAAAGGAATGGATGGTAAATTAATTTCCTCTATTTGGGTGGTAGAGGTAGTGGTTCCCTCAATAATGGTCACATTACTAATAACATTTATTTTATGTGATTCCTATGAGTTAGATGATTCAGGGTTACTATCATGATGTTGTGTGGAAGGAGGATGGTTTGGAAAATGCTTTCAAAAAATGCTGAGAGATTGGTTATGGGGAGAATTGGGGTTATCAAATACCAATTATCCACTATCAATGAGATTTTGGACAAGACTTTTAAAGGTATTACATTTGTTAATGTCATGTCCAATGGTTCATAGAAAAGCATAGTGGTCAATTTAATTATACCACCTAGGTAGACGATGACAAGAATAGAATTGTTGAGGTGGTTTAATGGATGGAAGTTGGATAAGATTGGCCTTGATTAGTTTATCCAAAATAGATGGATATGATTCCTCAATGGGAGTATATTTCTTTGGAGATGCTCAATTTTGTGTTTGATTTTTTTGATAAGAAGGTTTGGGAGAGTTGTTTTTATTTAATTGGTTGACAGTTGGAGGTGGAGAAGTTTTTAAAACCCCTGAATTTATAGATGCCTTTGCCTTGGTATTAGGTAGATTGGTGGTTTTTGTTGAGGGAAAATAATTAGGTTTAAAAGTGGAATTATTATTTTATAATTTCAGTTTCCCCTCATCAATGGCAAGGTTTTCAAGTTTTCACATCATGGTGAATTATTCATCAAATGTTTAGAAAGTTTAGAATTGGAGAGTGGGTGCAATATGCTTAACATAACCCCTAGATAATAATTTGATTAATTTGGGTTAGGGTAAGGTAAAATAAAGTTGGTTGATGAGGGCCTCCTCATCTAGCCACAAAATCAACAATGGATTTGTCCTCAAATTATTTAATGGAATAGAGGTCAGATATGGAAACCTTTATTGTTATGTTGATCGAGAAATGTTCCAAAAAGATTTGGGCCAGTTTGGAAAGGGAAAAGATGGAGTGAGTAGGGATATTGTTATACCAATCCAATGTAGGTCCTGATAAAGACATTAGAAAAGTTTAGAGGAAAAGAGCATCGTCATATCCGATTAAGTAACATTAATGATGAAATGCTCATAAATGTTTTTATGGGTCCTCCTTGTCTTGAAATTTGGAAATTTTAGGCAATTCCTATTGAGGAGGATAAGAGTGGATAGGAATAGATGGGTGGATAGGTTCATTGAAAATTTTGTCATAGGATAAGAGCTTATGAGACCTAGAAATTGATGACTCCATGTTAGTCATTTTGTCCATTAGCATCTTAATTAAATCTGGCTGAGGTTGGGAAGATGCACAATTGAGAGGGGCATTGCATTGAGGCTGAGAAGCTGGTATGTAAGGGTAGATGATGGAAGGCATTGAAGAAGACACATATTGATAGGGCAACAAAAGGTTAAGATGGGGCCACATTGAGCGGATGGGCACAAATGGTTGGGTAGAAGGTGGTATGTTCCCATGTTGATAGGTTGGATCAGGTACTTGTTGGGGAACAAATGTGGGTATGGTTGAGGTGGTAGGTTGAGTTGGGGTAGATTAGAGTTGAGTAGTGACCCTAGTGTTTATAATTGGGAGGGATTGTGGTATAAAAAGCACTAGGCATTGTAATGGGATATAAATTGGTGTATTTGTTGAGGTTAAAGGAAGGGATGAAGTGGGGGTAGAAGATAACCCCATAGTAAGTGGGGTATACGTAACCAAAGGTAGGGATGAGTCCACATGTGAAGTATGGGGTGTGGTAAGAGGTGTTTAGTTGGAAGTTGTAAATTAAGAGTTTGGGTAGTGGTGAATGGAATTTTGGAAGAAGGTCAAGCAAGGGTTAGTAAATGTTGGTTTGAGGTGGAACCCAATATAAGATGAGAGGGCATTCCATAAAGAGGGTCAATAGGAGAAACCAGAATAAGGGAGGCTTGATGGGGCATGGTGTTAAGGTAGTGTTGAAGAGTTACCTAATTATTGTCAAGGAAGTGGTGAAATTAGAATCACCTTCAGATACAATCAAAATTATGGTAAGAGAGGGGGAAGGATGATGTGACCCCTCATCATTAGAATTATGCTCCATGGAGGAAGAAAAGGATGGATGTGGTTGATTGGTTTGATTTCTTAGTTGTTGTCTAGTAAAGACCATATGAGAAAGCAAGAATGTTATGATGAAACTCACACCTCAAATAAAGGGTAACCAAAAATAAATCAAAGCAATCAATGCATCCACTATAGGTGCGTTTATCCTAGGATTACTTTTGAAACACTTTTGGATTATGCCTTAAAGTGTGAAGGAAGATTTGGCTTGTAAATCAGGTACTAAAGAAGTAGTCTAAGGCTGGTTTTAGGTTGTTCAAATTCTCAAGAGAGAAAATCTATGTTGAAATTTGATACATGGCTTGGTATTAGGTCCTACCCCCTCACTTCATGATTCTAAAGTTGTAAAATTATTGGGTTTTTAATTAAAATATACTGAGTTCAGAGTTTATACTCAACTAGAGAGATGAGTTGGTTCTTCCCTTGGTAGTGAAATCTAAGTAGGATAGTTGGGAAGGGGTAAGGTTACTACTAGGTGATGAAATCCTTAGTTAGACCTTGTCTTAGGTATGTTTGATGTGTTGATTGTGCAAGTGGTTTGGTTTGTGAAACATTTGTGGTTCTATGATTAATTTTCTTTACTTAATTAGTCTAGATGAACTAAGATAAATAAACAAACAATGTATGTAGTCAATTTTAACCAAAAGCAATTTTTCTTGATTTATTTTCAATGAAAATAGAATATCTAAGATGTAACTAAATACAATATGAAAATGTAATCTTAATCTTAGGATGGATGCAACTAAAACTTATATTTTTTTGTTTTTTTCTGTTATATAAAGAAAGAATGAAAGACAACTACATGAATTTCACTAATGCAAATCTAAATGTCTTATAACATCTATGAACCCAATAAAAATTAGGGGTCCCACCAGGTGTGCCAAAATGTTTTATTTTATTTTCCTCATTTCTTATATTTCAAAGTAAATAAAAGAAATCTAGTGATTAGGGTGTGTAGAATAATACTTGGTAAAATGTATGCATGAATCTAGATGAAAGTGGGAACTCCTCTTTGGCTAGGAAGGAGTAACCTATAAGTAGCACAGGCACTTGAAAGGGAGTGGTTAGATGGTTGGTTAAGTGAACTACCTAGTGTGAACTACCTAGTGTGAACTAGATCTAAGAAGCACAATGCTTGCTAGGAGGCTATCAATCCACTTTTATAAAAATCAAGTCTGAAATGATAAAATATGATATTTGCATCTAATGATAAGAAATTAAATATTTGATAGAAAATAAGTGATAACTTTCTTATTAAAAAATGATCAAATTTAAATGGTAAAATGGTCAAGTTCTAGTTCAAAAAACCAAAAAAGGTCATGTGGTCAGAGGGAAGTACAGAAAGTAGATCTTGATTTGAGGTAGAAGGGTGAAAAATGTTTGCTAGAAAATAATGCCATAGGGAACCATCAATAGTTAAGAGAACTATCGATAGTTGGGGTAAATTGTTGGGGGTTGAGAAAATCATTAATGGTTGCCTATGTAAATCTAGAGGTGAATAAACTAGAAAGTACATATTAGGGATTTGGGAAAACATAGGTGGATACGAGGCTAAAAAGTGGAAAATGGGGCACAAGTGGACCAAGTAAGTTAACGGTACTAAAAATAGATAAATCAAATAACACAAGCATAGAATACATGTAACCAAGTGAAAGAAGTCTAGAGTGATGTGGCTATAGTAATGGTGCTTCAGGCCTTCAAGAGTGATTTTGATAAAGTTTTAGATCTCAAGAGATGATGCTCACTCATTGATATGGATGATAAATACCTACAAGAAATATTGAATGCCTCATAACTAAAAATTAATGATCCCTTTTCCTTGCTCCTCTACTTGTTTTATAAGTAGAAGTTACTAAATGGGATGAAGTTGTTAATTTGATCAAGGGTAAAGTTGATTATTTTCATAGCTTTAAAAGCTTTGTTTTAAAGATAAGTTGTCATTTGGGAAGTTTCCAATCTTGCACAATGAGCTGGCCATGACTTAAAGTTGGCTAAAGCAAAAGAGGGGACCTAACTGTTAATGGCTATCCTAACCATCAATAGTCTTAGGTATAGGGACAAATTGGTAAAAAGGGGTGAATTTAATGATGAGTTAAAAAGTGTTTGTGAACATTAGGGTTATTAATGAGCCTAGTTATCATTCTGAGGGTAGGGTGACACTAAAAATGATCATGTAAAGTTTTTAGGTGTGTATAATAGATAACTAGCCATTTAGACATTATCAAATTATATAATCATCTTCGACTATCTCACCAGATGGGACACATCATATCATAGTTTAGTCATCACCTCATTGTATTTCTCTTGATCAGATACATAAATATGAGGTGGGATAAACTATCACATATCACACTCCACCACTTACAATTATGTCATTATCTCAAGATATTTTGTATGTCATCACAGCTTCGTTCATTCTAGTTATTCCATCAATCATATTTCTTACACCTGTTATACTTACAAAATCATCGATAGTAGTTATAGTAGTACTAGTTGATTCTACCATTATAGTTACTCCATTAGTTACAAATACTTTCCCAATATTATCATCTTTTACTACTATAATTGTTGTGACTCCCATATCACAATTACCCCTTGTGGTAAATTATAAAGTTACCATATGTACATGATGTTGATATAGATTCCTAGGCTTCTTAAGATGATGATATGACACCCACACTCATAAATAACTATTTGTGTGAATTGATATTTACACCAGTAAGCCTAAGAAAGTATTGAGATGAATCTAGAGCTCTCATTACACATCCTACATCACTCTTAGCATCTCACACTACACTCTCAATATATAGAAATCACTTATCACATACAACTCACATGGTTACCTCTATGGATATAGATCTAATCAATCAAATTTAGGTAGGTAGCACATAGCATCAACCACAACTTATACTATAGATGTTACTTAATCATGGATTAATCACATTACCTACAGTATGACACATATCTATTATCATATTATCATGGTAGGATGGTTGCCCATTTTGTCTTTTTCATAGGATTATAGGCCATGATACAAATTCATGTATAACTTTATAGTAGAGATTTGATAAACTATAGGTTCAAGGTATTATTCAGATTACAACACCACCAACACCAACTTCACCACTTCCACCAAAGAAATCTACTACCAAAGCTAAATGTCTTAGAAGAAAGTCAACATCTCTACCACTAGAGCAACCTTTAGTTTACCTTTGATAGGATGACAACATGTATATAGAATCTGTGGCATATGATGATGATCTTGAGACATTTAATGATGGTCATGATCTCTTCTTCCATCTCCATCCCTAATGAGCTCTATCCTTGGCCCTTTTACCCCCTCCATCCTAGTCTTTTATGTCATTTTGTATATATTTCTCTTCTCAAATGCTTGTACATAGTCTCCTTATGGTTGATTGTATATAGCTTCCTTTCATTTACTTGTACATAGTTTCTTTTGTTGACTTATACATAGCTTGTCTTCAATTCTTGTATATAGTATCCTAATGATTGATTGTACATAGCTTATATCAAAAATACCGAAAACATTCAAATATTTCAAAATTCAAAAACAATACAAAAATAAAGTCAAAAACAATTCAAAAATATCAAAAATATAAAAAATTTCAAATATTTCAAAATACAAAAACATGTAAATAATCCAAAAATATTTCAATTGTATGCATCATCCATGCTTTACATTTCTACTATCATGCTAGATTCACATTTGCTATTCTATGCTATTGTTTGTCAATTTATCTACATTATCATGCTTAACTTAATCTTCTTTGAGTGTGTGTAGTGACTTCTAGCTCCTTGATTACTTTACTCTACCCATTGAGGGGCATCCTACTTCTACATTAAAGACACACATTGATATGTCTTCCCCTTGGGGGTATCTTCTACATGATTACACCATCTAGGTTATGCCATTCCTATACCACACACTCTAGTTATCATGATGATGTAGATTATTTACTATCTTACATAGATTAATCTATCAACACTCACTAATATATAACACTCATGTATTTTCTTAGCATATACCTAGTCTTTTACTAACATGTCTTGCACACTTTCACTTCTTACTTTGATTAGTTATATGTAATTATATTTCTAGTATATTACATGCTTTCCTTTATTGTTTTATGTGGCTAACTGTGATTGCATTTATCAGTTCATATTTGTGTCTTGTATGTGCCTTAGGACATTTACTAATGTCATATTCTTCTATTCATGTGTGTGCCTTAGGACATTTTCTAATGTCCTTTACGTGTACTATTCTATGCGATTATGTCTTTCATGCCAACCTTGTTTCAATTATATGTGTATGTGGCATTTGAACATGCCTTGTATGCTTGATTTCTAGTTTGAGTGACATGTGCCCATGTCTCTTGTTTGTTTGGCCGCTTAGCCACTCTTTTATGATTCTTGCCTTATATGTTTTTTCTTGATTTCTTTTTAAATTTTTTGCAATGACATGATCCACATCATACATTATTATTTCTTTCATGGATTTCATGATGGACATCATACTCCATCCCTCCTTGAAAACTAATAAATAATAACTAAAAAATAACCAAACTTTCAATTTCAGTTTAATAAATTGCACATGTTATTATATTGTTATATCTATCTATGCATACCCATGTTGATCTAAAAATCTATCATTATAAACCATGTTATATCTTGAGATATCTTATCAATTATTATTGCTTTATCATGTATCTTTACAACATAACACACTTGTAGGGATCTTTCTTTTCAGGGTAGTCATTGCAGGGTCTTCATTCCTACCCTTAAAAGAGGGGGCAACAAACAAGGGTTTTATCATGGATATTATATTTCTTAATGGTAAAAAATGTATCTTTCAAAACACCTAAAATAGAAACCAAACATCAAACCAAATAAAATAGACCAAGCAGATAGTGAAAATGTTAGAACAGTTACTAGATTTGACCTAGGACAACAACACCAAGATAAGACTATAGAACTAGTGCCACTAGTGTCCAATTTTTGTGTTCTTATCCAAATAATAGAAAAACCAAACTTTCCATAAGTAGGCAAAAAAGTAGGTTTAGCTACAATTTTTTCACTGTTAGACCAGTTCAAAATTAGCAGTTTTTAGTACACTTTTATTCAAAGAATCTATATATATGGGGAATCATTCATAACATGATGGCTCTCACTTCCAATTTTAGATATGATAGATGATATAAATTCTAGATAAAAATCCATGTTTTAGACATTGGTGATTAGGGGCAATGTACATGGCACATTTATTTTCTTTTCTTTCTGAGTTCAGTATTACCCAGGCATTTTTCACCAGTTGTGTGCCTTATTCCATTTGTAGGTGGTTGGCATCATTTTGGAGTGGATTTCATAAAATCTTAACCTCCACATTTCACAATGGATTTCATACAAGCCTAGTGCCTAGTTTCAGAGTGGATTTCATACAAACATAATCTCCACCTTTTCTAGTGGCCAAGCGTGGCCTAGTTTCTAGAATACATTTGGATATACATGCCAACATTTTTAGATTATATTACATTCATGGCTTTAGGAGCCATCCCATATGACACACATCCATACTAGTATCAATTCATAGCTTCACTTTATAGGGCAATGATGGAGCCAAAGGACTAGTTATCCTTTGTATTATTGAGCCACCTATTCAGAGGGATTGGATACATAGTCCAAACATAGATCAACACATGCATGATCACCTATCTTCACTTAGTGGGAGTTGATGGAGCCAAAGATATAACCTTTACATTCTTGAGCCATTTCTAGGGAATTGAGAATTTAGCTCCACTCATGATATTACTCTTGGTTTAACACACATCCATCATCACTTAACATCCTTCAACATCACAATAGGTTTTATATTGGTTCATGTACTCGATGAGGTATATTTTTTCCTTTCTATTCCTCTCTCTCTCTTACCTAGATTTATATGTTCTTATTTTAGATATAGCATATCTAGGAAAAACTTATCTATTCTTTATTTTCTCTTGTATATTCATAATTCACAATGTGCTCTCTCTACACACACCCAATATCACACAACTTCATGAGCTTTGCCCTTACAAGTAAGATCAAGTACACATTATATTTTTCTTTTATCTTAGTATTATACTTTGCTACATCACTAAAATGAAGGGGGGGTAAATATAGTCATATAAAATGTGAAAATTACTAACTTGAGTGTAGCTTATGACACCCAACCCATAGGTCTCTCCTGGTTGCTTTCTTAATCCTCATAGGCATATATTCATTGATTCCTAGTCATTTGTATCCTTCCATACTTGATCCCAACTCAACTAGACTACTCTTTTTATGATAAATATATCCTCATAGGCCCCATCATCTAAGGACAATATCACCCAAATTGGATTATAGTGCCAAGACCACTAGTGTCCACTTTTAGCACTCCTATCCAAGTGAATTTTTAACCCCAATGGTCAATTCCTTTTGGTTCCCCATCCTTTTCCTTATTAGCCTAATGCAAGCTAATTCAATCCATGACCAATATATCTCTATAAAATCCCATTAAAATATCATTTGGAAAGGGTTAAAAATTATCACAAAGCAAGCAAGAATACAAGCAAAACCACTAAGGTAATCTTCCATGTTCTCTACATACAACGAGCTAGTAAACTTACAAGCTTATCTAAATCCTTACACTATTCCTTAGCCACCTCAAGCACATCTAGTTTAGTATTTTACATCTTCATACACACTATAACATAAATCACATCAAATGGGAGAACTAAATATGGCTTGATCCCTCTTCAAAGTATTGGTATGTAGACAATGTGCCCACACAAGGGGTGTGGATACACATTTAGTGAATATTACACACACTTACCCCCTCCTCTTTCTAAAATTTGGTAAAAATAAAAAGGATTATAGGGTTTAAAGACAAAATATGATTTATAGGGAGTTCTATGGGCATCCTATAGTTAAAACATCACAGGCAAGGTCACATAGATGTAGCGAATAAAACCCAAAAATCTCAAGTTTCCTAGACAATAGTAGTAAAGGTGGACTATAACACTAATGCCACTAGTGTCTTGTTTTGTTACTCCTATCCAATCATAAAATGAACTCTATATCCTTATTCATGATAGTATCCTATTCTTGCATAGTGAATTCCAGACTTTATCTTAGTCGTATCAGTTTGTTTCTAGCTAAGTTTTATTCCCTCCCTTTTATTACTATTTTTAGAAAGGTGAAAATTGCAATAAATTTTATAAAAATTAGTGGCTTAATTATTTCTTATTTATTTACTAATTTTACTACTCAGACCCTTTAACTAAATTAAGAATAATACATTAATATTCCCAAAACTATTAAATCATTTGGTGAACCTGACTTGCTTCATTTGCACATAAAAACCCTAGAAACCTTAGGGTAAATTTCTTACTAATTTATCTTATATTTTTTTCTTTTTTACCTGCATAATAAAATAAAAAATCAACATTAAATTTTAAAATTTAGTAGTGATTTTAAAATATTTTTTTATCAAACCCTAGTTGCCCATACTAGGTCCCAGTAATCTTTTAATATTTTTTTTGATTTTTTAATATCATATTAAAATTATAAATTCACCTTGAATTTCAAAATTCAATAGTAATTTTAAAAAATAAATATTTTTCAAAACCCTAGGGGCACATCCAAGGTCCCATTAAATCACAAATTTTCTAATAAATTTTTGATTTTTTACTTGCATACCTAACTCAAAAAGTCACTTTAAATTTCAAATTTTCATAGTAATTTTCAAAATAATCATCTTTTAAACCCTAGTTACATATACTAGGTCCCATTGCTTCTTGAGGTATCTACTTACACCTAAATGCCCTTATAACTAGTCATTGAGGGATGCCCTTTTTATTAATGAGATCTTGACTTTTTTAAAAAGATCAATCTAAACTCTTTAGTAAGACATAAATTTGTCTTAACATCCACTAATTATTGTAATAGATGGATATAGGTTGTGGCTATCAAGAATTTTAGAGCCCAAGATGTGATCAAGATCCTAGAAGAAAACATAATGACATGATTTGGGACTGTAATACCCTTAATATGTGATAATGGTCTAGATTTTAGTTAATTGAATTTATATAATGGTCCCATAACAGCTAGATTATAATCAAGTTATTATCAAACTATTATCCATAAGGAAATAGAGTTGCCTATTCCACTAACAAGAATATAATGGATGTAATTAATAATTCAACATAAGAACAACCCATAGAATGGCACCTACTACTAAAGTATGCACTATGGGTAGACAAAATAAGACATAAGTAATCCCTCAAGGCTTCACCTTTCCTACTAGCACATGGACAAAAACCAATTTTTAACATCATTCCTAAACTACCAATGTATCAGTTCGTGCAAGAATACATGGGATAATTTGGAAGAATCTAATTTAGGTTACTCAACATAGTCTAGATGGAAGATGCATGAACTAAAGCATTTCATAGATTTAGAAAGCATCAAGACATTGTTAAAATATGCTTTGATAAAATATCTACGATAAAAGATTTCAAGATTTTAGATTTAGTGATTTTATGGAATAAAGCATATGAAAAGAAATAAAAACATGACAAGTTCACTCCTTCATGGATTGGGCCATATCAAATCTCAAAAATCCTAGGTAATAATTATTTTCATTTGAAAGATATCCAAGGTAATGATTTCACTTTTCTAGTAAATGGGTAGTTTTTGAAGTATTATTTCATGGTTGTTCTAGCGAGAAATGCTTTCGAATGACTATGAGTTCTACCATATAACTAGTACTAGATTAAGTTTGTTTATTTCTAAAGTATGTTTCTTACTTTCTATCATTTATTTACTTAGACATATTTCCTACTTTCCTAGGTCAATCCTTTTGATTTTTCCTAGTTTAGTTTCTTATATTTAGCATTTACTTTCATAGCTAGTTTTGCTACTTTCTAGATTAGTTGCTTATGTTCAAAATAGTCCTACTAATTTCTTATGCTAGAATCATGAAAAGACCTACCAAAAGGAATGGAATGACTCAAAAATTACATGATTGAAATTAACTAAGGTTTATTTTTGTAGTTCTTGAGATATTTCATATTGAGGTATGTGTTATGACCAAAATCAAGTTTTTATCTGAATTAAATATGTTCACTAGGTCTGTGAAAGTTGGTTTGATTTATTCATAGAAATTTTAGAAATGCCTTTAATTTTCAAAGATTAACTATACTCTTATATGATAAAAATTAGATGAGAGATAATAAATATTGAAATGGATTAATTATGAAAGGGACATATTGATTAAAATAAGTTTTTTAATACATGCACCCATCCAATGGTGTTCCCAACCCTTCTTCTATTTATGTTTCAATAAAAAATCAATCATATAAACTTATGGAAAGAGGGTAATTCAAGTAAACTCTATCAGATTTATTGATGCTTGGGTGGTAGTAGATCAATGCTTAGTATAGAATCAAAGGTATCTTTGTTTGTGATATAGATGCATGGTTATTAGTAGAGCAATGCCTAGGCTTCCCTTATTGTTGTTTATAAAATTAGAAATAAAAATGAAACCTATAATCTATATCTATATGTCTGTAAAAAAACTCTCATAACAAGGGGTAAATTAAATCCACAAAATAACACACATATCCTAAAAATGGAAAGGGTTAGTATGTTTCATGAGGGATATAGAGTCTCTTTTCATTGTCTCATCTATTTATTCTTTTATTTTAAATGATAAAATTATATTATAATGCATTAACTAAGATTATTGTTTCTTAAATACTTAGGAGTATTTCCCCACTTAGTTGCCATTTTTTGTGCCCCAACACACCCCATTCTCAAAATTCTAAATAGGGACCCATTATTGTCTTAACATCTTCATGGCCTAGATGAACCTTATAAATTCCAAGCATTGAATCAATATAAGTAACCTAAGATTCTTGTTGAGATAATTTTACATTCTAAAATAATTTTTAAAGCTTAGGCATGATAAAATTATTTTATTTATTAGCTTTGATTTTATTTAAAAAGCTTACTTCAAGATTGAATTTTCATATTTATCTGACTAATGAAGCTAATAAATTTGTGTTCTAGTGTGCCTCAACTATTTAATGTGTGTAGGATTGATTTTAGGACTTAGGCTTATTTAACATTTGGTTCTTGGTTGAATTATGAATCTACGTATTTGCATCTTATGGATTCTAAATTATCAGGGCCATAGTTTTTTGATAACTTTCAAATATCCTACACAAAACATCTATGTGTTAACATCATGAATATCCATAACATAAATTTTGATAATCAAGCCTATTTTATTTTCCTACTTTCTAGATTAACAAGATCCATCCACATGTTAGCATCACATCAACTAGGAGTTCTAAAACTAGTTGGGAATGTTAGTGTCAAAGTTTCAAGAGGAACCTCTCAGGCCTAAAGATCATTCCACATGCCATGATCCATTTTATGTGGAATATAGATAACCATAGTACATGGACTTATCTTCTAAGTTTTTTGGATCAATATAGACTACCCACTTGTCTCCATCTCATAATCTCAGAGCTTGACAATCAAATATATAACACTAAGGTTTTATTTCCCTAAAAATCCAATAGTTGTCTATGTGGCATGCTCTTAGAATCCTAGAGCCTAATAGACCAAGTATAGTTCCAAAAGTTATAAGTCTCTAGGTTAATGAGAGTTATCCACATGGCATGATCTCACCAACTTGGAGCCTATCAGTCGAAGGTACACTATTAATATTTTATTTTCTCTAAGACTTTGAGAGTCATCCACATGGATAGATCTTAGAAGACCAAATCCTAATATAATAAATTACAAGGTAAGTCAAGTAAAATCCATCATATCATGTAGAATATCCCATGCATCATCATCATGATAACCTATAACCTACTAAACAAAGTACATAGTCAATTTAAGAAGTCTCTAAAACCTTGATATTGTAATATATGGCATGGTCACATTCACTTATTAACCACCAAGAAGAAGTACATAATCTATGGCCAAAATATCCCTCAATCCATGAGATCATTCCAAATGGCATAATATCATTAACTCATAGCTTATAAGAGGATACAGAGAAAGATTTTGAAATGAAAAACCCAAAGTGAGATTGTGACAAGTGTCACAATCATAGAGTCTCATATCTAGAATGAAAATGTAGAATCTAACAACTAGACTAGTGTTGATACATGGGAAATGGACATTTATCTTAAGGAGATGACTAAGCACTCATGAAAAATAAAAAGCTACCACCTAGCTAAAGGTACCTACCAAAGCTAATTAGAAATTTCAAATTAAAATGGAAAATAAAATTAAAATCCATTATTGTATTAATTCCACATGAACTAGGCATTCAAATTTTGATATCCTAGAAATATATGAAAAATTTTAAACACATCAAGTCACCATTTTCATTAGTCAAATGAGTTCAAACTACTAATTTTATTTATTTAGTTATTAGAATCCCTAAAATTATTCCCTTGTAAGTCTTCAAGTATTCAATTAATTTATGAGATATTTTTAGTGCTTCAAAATATAACAATGGTGTTTTTCTCACAAGCAGGTCAACCTCCTTCATATACCATCATAGGCAAACCTTAATAAATAGATACACTATTTGATAAGGGAGTGATTAAATTTAAATTTCCCTATTTCACAACCATTTAGTATGAAATACATAATGTATAACTATATTCATCATTGAACCATCTCGTTAAAGATGACCAATGATACATTGATGATTTTCTACCAATCAGGACTATGGGAATACATAATGTTGTTGCCAAGTCAGAGGTAATGCATTGCATTGACCTATTTCATGATTTGTTCATTAATGGTTCTATTACTTGGGATTATCTACACTTTAGGCTTTATAAGCATGTAGTGGCCTACATTTATGGGGTAGTATTTGTGAAATATCTATAACTCCCCATCCCAAAAGTAAATTATGATAAATTATCTTATAATTCTTGGTTATAATAGAAAATAGTTAAAGGAAAACTTAAGGAATGGATTAATAAAGGATAAAAATTAACCATTCAAGGTGTTATTTATTCAATCCCTATTGTTAAATTTATGTTAGGGGTCCAAAGAGCTATGACCCTAATTAATAGGCTCTACAATTTTCCCAGCACAACCTATTTGTATGAGGAATGGGTGACCCTGATAGACATTATTTTTACTACTAAAAATATTATGGAATTTGGTGAAATTATTATCTTGAGGATAAGGACACAAATATCACAATTTAATTAAAGTCCTAATTGGAATTTATACATGATATCCTATGTGTTGGATGCAGTGATGGGGATGATGTACATAATTTATGGGAAGCCTTGAGAACCCTCTATTGATTATGTTAATTAAAATTTTTGATATGATTTCTCCATACTACATGTTTATAGGTTCAGGGCTGAAATCAAAATAATTTTAGAGGATATATATCCTTAAATTTATTAGGTAATCTATGGGTGTCAAATGCCCAAGATTTCAAACACTATAAGAAGGATTATTGAGAAGAGAGGATAATTGGTACTATCTTAATTGTACCATAATATAAATATAAGGAACCAGGGAATATCCCTTATATCCACCTCACTTTATTCTTGATAAGGTGGTAAAATAAGAAATTTCACACCAAATACAAAAAAATATAAATGAAGACCTTGGTGCTAAACTCCAAGGCTACTACCATAAACTCCTATTGGAATAGGTTAAATATAGTATTCAACCAAGATAAATATTAGTAAAATCTATAAAATTAGGGGCCATTATAGTTTGGAATAAGTAAGATACAAAGACTAGGACCCTAGAGGGAAAGTTAGGAAATACATCAGCGAGCTTACCAAGAAGGGAGTTTGCATTTTCTATGGTCATAATCCTTTTTAACATGATGATATTTTAATCAATTCTTAGGATGAATTTTAGGTTTATATTCAAATTAATAAAAATGATATGTCAATGGTGGTGGCATAAAATATCCAATAGGATCCCTTAATAGGTAGAGAGGAAGTAGCTAAAATCATAGAGGCAAATAGAGTTGTAAACTATTAATGACCCTCAATTCCCTTTAGAAAAAGAACATCCTCCCTCTCTTAAATAAGAGTAAGTTGGAAAATAATAAGGTGATAACAAAAATGGAGATGGATCCATAAGTTATAAATAACATTCTTATGGGAATCTAGAGGCATAAACTAAAAACCATAGATCAACCTAGTGTAATAGTCTAGAGAGCAACATCTCCTTTAGATGAAAAAGAAACAATAATTTTCTTTGGTACCTCTATCTCCTCTAACTATATTCCAAGATTTGATTCTTCATTAATTTTTGTATACTTATTTTGTAATTGTACCTTCACCTCCATCTCTTTTAGATTTTCCATCCACTTCAATTTTCAGCACTTCTTCCATTCTCACTCCATCTCCATTTGTTGAAGCCCCTTCACCTTACATTCCATCCACATTATGGTAAACCCCCACTTAAACTCAAACACCCATATTAAATTATCAAAGGAAGCCTAAAAATCATCTAGTTTTTCCCAATATTTCTCAAGTAGAAGAAATATCTACTAGTGGTCTATTTGTTTTTGAAGACCCCTATGTGAGGAGGTAGAATAGGAGAAGAAAGAGGTAGTTTCATTACAATATTATGCTAATGATGAAGAGGAGAAATATCATGAGATTGAGGAGAAGTAAGAACAAAGGGAAGTTAAAATAATTAAATTAACAAAGGATGTAGAGCTTGAGTAAATTGGGGAAGAAGAAGACAGACCAACTCCTCCACATGATGAAAATGTGCTCTTTGAAGAAGAAAATCATACCCTAAATAAGGTAGTGTCTTCTCTTACTTCTTCCCTAATAATTGTAGATATTAGTTTGGTCAATTATCCACCTATAAACTTAGCTACTACATCCCTCTATCTATATGAATCATTATAGTAATATTGTTTAGAAATGAAGTCAATGTATACCCATGATCATATTGAGAAAATTGGGCCTTAAATTTTTTATTATTTAGTTACTTTAACCAAAACTTAAATAATGGTCAAACCCCAAGACCTTAAAATGAATTTATATTTTGATAACCTAGTAATTATTTCCATTTTTTAATCCCTGAGCACCACCTAGACCATCTACCCAACTAGACTTATCTATTCCCCAGTCCCCTCAAATTGAGTCTTCCATAATAACCATCTCAAGGATTCTAGGATAGACTATATCATATAAACCACACCTTATAGATATATCTTAATATGGAGTAGGGTAGATCTATTGCCTCTTCAATTCCCCATTCAAATAAGTGCCTCCATGTTTCCACCAATATTCATACCACTTCCCACCTATGTAAAGAGCACTTAGCCTAAAGAACAAGGATAACTCATCATCCCATCTTTGGTCAAAGAGTCTCAAGAGTGTAAAAATAAAGAATGGACTTGGTACTCATATAAGTTCCAATAGTAAGCACACACTTTCATGAGACATATGGCATAACTCATAGGGTAATAAAGAGAAAAGTAGTAGCCAAGGGAGGGGAAGAAATACTATTAGAGAAAAGGGAAAAATTATTTTACTTAGTAAATAAAATAAATAACCCCAATTACCCTAATGAGTATGAGGAATATTTTTATGATTTTATGGATTCCATGGGGGAGGGCATGAAATAAATGTATATGAGCCAAGAACAGGCTAGTTAGAGGTTTTTACAAAGATAGATTATTTAGGCCCCAAGGGAAATAGTAGACAACATTAAAAATATGGCCAAGAAGCTATATAATATCTTGAATACAATAAAGGTTTCAACGTGTGAATCCCCACCTCAATGGGGAAATATATTAACTTTTTGGAACATATTGAAATAATTAGAGAAGAGGCTATTTTTTTGTATAATGTGTGAGAAAAAATGCATACAATCATTAGAATTTGATGACTGCCTAAGAATCTATATGGGCTTTAAACTATGTAATCTCTAAGATAGATAGTTCCTTCAATTGGGATCAATAAATAAAGGCTTTGGTAACCTAATTTATAACCATATCAAGAGAGGCTATTAAAATTTTAAGAGATATGAGGGTCATAAGCATGATTACCTCTACATGAAAATTGGTGAATAGGCCCAATTTTGAAGGATTACTTAAGGTAGTAGCTAACAAATTCAAGATTGAAATGGAAGGTACCATTTCTAAGACTAGTGAAGAACTTTTTCAACTTATCATTGTTTTAAAAGACAAAGTGACAAAGGCATATCCCTTAGGGGTAAATTTAGAGCCTAAAAAGTAGAGCATAGAAGGCTTATAGATGAAGTCACAAGGATATGTAAGCTATGTATTCTTAGTTTTTACATTATCAATGTTGAGTTTGATACTACCTATACATTATATGATCGGCTCAAGGCTGTTGAAAAAGCTATCACCACAACACATAACACACTATTAGTTTCTCTTATAGACATACAACCTTTAGTATAGGTTAATATAGTGATGAAATTACTTATTGGGATTAATTCAGTCAAATAATCACATATAAAGCTTCAATCTCTTTTCTTACTACATTGATCATGCATCCATTGACCTCTTTTGGTGGTGCCAAATTGGTGCCATGAGAATGTATGTATGCATGCATGTATAGATATGTATATGTATATGTATATGTATATGTATAAGTATATGTATGTATATGTATATGTATGATAATGTATATGTATATGTATGTATTGTATATGTATACTGCGACTTAGGTCTTTGTTCTATTTTAAGCATATATATGTATTTATTTGAGATCATGAATTTTTAACTAGTTTTCTTATGAAGATATTATGCATGCATTTTTTACATGGATTGTATTTCTTGAATATATATTTGTAATTGTAAAATTAAACATTACTTTGAGGATGAGGTGACCCCTCCCCAAGCTATTTATATTTGTATCCTCCTAATTCCAAAGGGAAGAAAATTTTAGCTATTGAGATAAATAATAAATTCCAAGGATTATTCTACAATTTGTTACCGTTGTGCATTTTATATTATTAACCAAACATTGATTAATTAAATAAGTTCCATTACTTTGATATTTTAGTATTGGGTTATGTAAAAGTGTTATTTGATACATTTATTCATATTGTGCAATATCTAATTGGGATGATTTTGTGTTTAAATAATAATATCATCTATTTTTAGATGTGCAATTATAATCTTACATCTATATCAACCTTTGATTATGAGAACTAAAGTTTATTGTGTTTAGTTCCCTTAGACTCCTAATTGTATTTGTCTATTTTATGTGTTAATAGTATCTTTTAGTAAGAGCTAGTTATCTGAATACTTGTCTAACCCATAGTAGAAGATCCAATTTAGAAGGGTTTTATCTACCTTTGATTCACAAACCTTCTTTTCAGATCTACCCTTCCTTCATTTTGTGTTTATTTTTATCTTTTTCACCTTAGGTTATATTCATCCATCCACCCACCCATCTTAATTATATCTTAGACTCACATCATATATGAACCACATAAGGTAAACAACTACATTGATCATTGCTATTCCACCACTAGGTTTTTTACAAAACTAAATACCCTATAACTCATGTATTAGAGTGAATCTCTTTCACCAATATTAAAATGGTATAAGCTACCTCATAATATTCTATGATGTGCATAAAATACATACTAACAAATGGAAAATAATGTTTAAACATTATAGTTACTTGCCTACATGAAGATAATATATGAAACCTCACTCATCTCAAATATCTTGGATATGATGCATAACACATCAATAGGGATATGAAACCAATGCATTGCATAGGTTATATTACATTACCAATCACTCTTGATCCTAAATCATGTTTAACCTATTTCATACTTATCCTAGTTTATAATAATACAATGCAATCCTTGGAAGGTCATACTAAAGATTAATGGGAGTTACACTCAACACTAATTAGTAGTCTATAACATTTCATCAAGGTAGTGAAATGATCACCATACTTACCACATAGAATCAGATAGCAGGCCATACGCCAATAATGGTATATATTATAGTTATGAGTGATATTCATCATAAAATTCATACAATAAATTATAATGGATCAAACATCTCTACACAATGGCATCCTATTCTAATTGGTGACTTATTAGAACATGAAGCATGTGGATATACCTTTTATGTAGAAACACCATAGGTTTATTCATCTAATCAAGTTACTCATTAAATTAATCATGTATTTTACATTACACTATCTATTTTATTCTAATTTATTGTTAATTATTTTATCCCAAATTCCAATAATTCTTCTAACCCTTATCTTTATTATTACTTTGGGATCTTTCCCTCATGATTTTTAAACTAATTCAATCATTCCAAAACATTTATCTTGTAAATGTTTTAGTGCACATTCTCTATGGCATAATTATCATACTTTGAATTTCATTACACTTACATGATCACATTTATCTACTCCCACATTCTCCATAATCATATATATCCTTTTGCCTATTGGGTGCATGTACATTATTATCTATATACCAATCATTTGTGCTACATTAATATCACTTATTTACACATACATTTGGGGCATTTTCCTTTCCTCCCCTCTTTCCACATTATGCTTTATCACCTTGTTGAGGATTGTTTGAATCTCACCCATTTATTATATTTTAAAAACATTTATTCTTAGTAGTTTTCAAGTCTCAAATTAAAATATTTCAAAATATAAAAAGAAATCATAAATGTCAATTTTTTTTTAAAAAATAGAATATTTCAAAAATTCAAAATCAGGACCTGCAAACATTTTTAAAAATGTTTCTAACTTAATTTTTTGTATATGTTATTTATTTTATGTTAATTAGATAAAATATTCCATATTTTAAAAGTGCACTACTTTTCACAAGGTATTTGATGTGATACATGACATACTATTACATGGTTATTCAAGGTTAAGCTTTATTTTTTACCTAATAACTTTGCTAAATTGACGTCATTTCTTCATTCTTCATGAAAACTTTAAAAAAAAAATCTATCCAAAACCTCTCTACCATGTTGATATATATATATATATATATATATATATATATATATATATATATATATCATAAAAAAATTATAATCCCTCATACTTTACATTGTGTTACATGACTATGCTATTGTTTAACAATGAAATTGATATATATATGGTATATCTAGACTAATTTTATTTTATTTATGTTTACTTTTTACTTTCCTACATGATAAGTTAGTGATTTTTTTCTTATTTTGTGTGTTTCTTATCTATATTTGTACAAAATTTACATTCTCTTTCTTTTATGGCATCATCATGTAATTTTCATGTGGGCCTTGGCCTTGTGTGTTTATGTGGCATTCACATGTCCCTTGTATGTGGCCTTTGGGCCTTACATGTGACATTTTATGCCTTTGCATGACATTGTGTGACATTAATTATATGATAATTTATCATTAATATGGTTCCACGATTCATATAATGCATTAATTTTACTTATTACTTTTACTATTGTGCCATGATATATATCATGCATATGCTACTTATGTGCTTCAATGATATATTTATCTAATATATGTTACATATTCAAATATAATTATATATTTAATAATATGATGCGAGACATTTTAAAAAGTTCAAATTCTAATACATGATAATATATTTCACATATTATTTAAATATTCTTTAGAGATAAGTGACTTTTATGATACACCCCTCATCTCAAAAGGGGGGCATCACAATGGGCTTGTCTTGAGAATTCAATTCTCATGAGCAATAAATTTTAGATTTATGAAAATATAAAGATTCTTAATTATAGATTTATTCATAATTTTAATATCATGTATGAATGTGACATGCATGTGCACTCATTCCTAAAATTTACTTCAATACATATACTTGATGCATATGCATGATAATGTGCAAAGCAATTAAAACTACAAGTTACAAGTTTAAAAAATTACAAGTTCAATGCAATTTGATATAAATGTATCACATTATAGCATGCATGATATTCATTCATGTTCAAGTTACTAAATGTAAAGTTTCAAAATTTTCAAATTTTCAAATAGAATCTAGATCTATTTGTACTGGTGTGACTCATCTCAATGTTACGAGTGGGCCACGTTAGTGTCTATGAAACTCTACATATATAGTTACACTTTATCAAGTTAAATATGTTGCTTGCATCCCTTTAAAATTTAGATATTACTCTACACATTTAAATGAGAATTAGCTATTACAATATTTCTAACTCAAGTGATTTCACTAGTTTCTAAATTGAGACTTGATCACTCTTAATTCACCACAGATTCAACATTTCTTTACACTTCTCCCATTTTAAGTTATATATAAATTAGAATTCATACTATTATATGTGTATACTTTCCTTTCATTATTTTAAAATTTATAATTTCAAGTATAAAAATTTTCAATTTTCAAATATGGATAATAACTACTTTCAGTGACATTTGTTGTAGGTTTCGGCATTGAGGCATATTATACAATCAAGCTCTACATCAAATGGGAAAGTTTGTATACACACTTATGTTTGAATTTAATTTATTCTAATAATTTCACTTCATTTCATCATTAGAATAAACTGGGGAAAAATTTAGACAATCTAATTTAATCATTAAGTATTTGACAATGTTTAATCTTAACATCCTTACCCTTAGTCTATTTACCATTCTATTAACTTGTAATCTCTATAGGAGCATCCACTATTATATTAAATATATTATAAATAATTATAAAATAATTTATACATCCTTATTTTTATTATATACTCTTTTCATCTAAATTCAAATAGTATATATTATTTTGGGATAGGACCACACTCAAAAAATAGGGATGCACTATGGCCTTGTCTACTAGTGTGGCCTTGTTCCCCATGTTATAATGGTAATTTTTTTAATTTGAGACATTTATTTTTAACCCTCACATGATTTTAAAAAGTGTATCTAATATAAATATTCAAAAAAAATCTCTATAAAATCACATCAAGGCCTCTCAAATCATCATCTAGAAATCACTTGGAAATTTTACTACATATTAAGCAAAAGAACACTATTGTTTCCAATTTCAATTTTGGTACATTATAATAGTCATAAGACAAGTATAAATTCATTTTATTACATGTAAAAGGAATTAATTTTAAATAATTCAAAGCAATCTATCAAATTTCATTCATATATCAAAGTCAATATTCACACACTCACTCTATGAGGGAGAAATATAGTGGCCTAAGGCCCTTTTGGACTATGTAGGCAACACTCAGACTATAAAAGTTTTTATAGGATTATTAAAATATTCACCTTTATAAATTACCTAATTTTTATTTCATATTAATTGTATTTATGTGCAATATATAGAGTTTATATTTTATAGGTCTTTCAAGCAACACATCCTGACACATGATTAATCAATAAACCCTCACAGATAGGCGCATGCACTCAAATCATAAAATAAACCACACAATAAATTAATATGAAATTTTAGTTGATATAAAAAGACATAATTCAACATTATCCTCCTAATTTTACCTTGTCTTAACATAGTTTTAAATTCTAGCTTTTAGACATGACACAGTTCACAAGTCTTTTTAGGTAGTTTCTATCCAGAGTTAATCTATACAATCAACATAATATCAATTTAATCTATATTTTCATAATTATTTTCAATAGTTTACTTGTTCTTAACATTTTACTGTTAAATAAAAAAAATTGAACACTATGTGGATAAAAAATTGTAGTAATTATTGATTTTTGTTGTATGATACAAGAATGAGATGGTTTTCATTTTGGAACACAAAGAATACTTAAAACATGTTTTAGGACATGATGAATTGGGTAATGTTTGTTGAACTCGAATACATTTCCAATGCAATGGTTGTTGAAGAAATAGTCTTTGAGGTAGATCAAATAATATTATGTAATTTTCCTTCATAGAATGACCTTGCACATATTGTATAATAGGTTGTGATGGAGGTGGCAAAGAAAATATATTTGGTTGAATGGAAAACTCTTATGAAATACCTAGAATTGTAATGTTAGGATATCATGTATAATTCCCCCATAATGGGTAGAACTAAGACCAAGTAAAAACTGCTACAGGCCCTACCATAAGTAGGAACACAATGATTACAAGAGGGTTTTGTCTCTCTTTATTTAATCCTTTTAATGTAATATTCGTACTAATTATATATGTATATGTGTACCCATGAATAGTAAGCAATGTCATAATGTAAATGTTTTCACTTGGACCATTATTTACCATAACATTATGTATAGAACTTGAGTCAATAAAAGTTCACACAAAAAAGGTTCATTAGTATAATCATCATCAATAATATCATGCTTTTCAAATGTGATTTTTGGTATTTGTACTTGTGTATATTTTAAGTGATCTAATAAGACCATATATAAGATGATCCTCATCAGTCTTAGAAGCATAAAAATTAAATGAGTATGCACTTTTTAAGTCAAGTGCACCTTGAGATTAGTCATTGTATTTTTTTCAGATGATTTTGGAAAGCATCAAAAAATATTTTTAGCTTTGCATTAGGTTATGCAACTAATTCATCTATGTGTATTAATATCATTAACCTCATCAATATTATCCTTGATTATATTTTTTGTGACCAATACACCCTCACTCCTTTTGAAATGGAGACCCTATTAGTTCTGAATTAATTTCTCTTAAGCAAGTCCATGTATGTTTGGATTTAATTTGGCAAATAATTAATCATTTATCTATAATTGATTTTAATTCAATGTATTGATCATGCTTATATTATTTCTTTTAAATTCTAACTTGTGTTTAAGTGCTTTGATGCAGATTCATACACATATTTTAAAGATTTCACAAGTCATCCCATATATTTTGATTTCAAATACAAAATAGAACCTTGTTGGAACTTGGTTATAACTATGTCATTTAAAATATTTAATTTATTTTTATCTTTATAGTGTGTAGATTCACACTTATTCAAAAACATTTGCATGTAGTCACATCATTTTTTCACTTATTATGAAATTGGTTCACTCTATATGTTGTATATTTACATTTTCATGTTCTTTTTCACTTTTTATAGCCTCCATGCATTACTCGTAACATTTTTTAAGCCTCCAAATGCACTTTTTTCAATGTGTTGACATTGCATGTAGTCACATCATATAAATCCAAGGTCATTATATTTGCATGAGAAATTATTTTATACAAAGTTTTAATTCATTTGAACAATGTTAGGTGTCAAACTCATACTCACTCATGGATTTACAACTTTGTGATCAAGGAATTATTAACATAGCTACATTCTAGGATTCTATCCCAATAAAAACATGAAAAGTGTCAATACTCAATTTGATCATAGCTTCATAGTTTAATTATTCATATAAATTTGAATTCATATTACAATAGTTTACAAGAATGCTACCTAATTACAAGATATTACATGTATTAGCTTCACACCCTCACAACATAGGGATAAAGTGTAAATAAATGTGACACAATTGAATCATGCCACTTATTAGCGTCATCTCTATTGAAAACCTCACATTTAATAATCAATACATTTTTGAAAAAATGCTAAACACTATGGGATTGTGACCTAAACATATGTTAATACTTATCATGACCACACATATTTATAATACATAACTAAATTATATAAGTGTGACCCTATTACATGACGCCATGTGTCATCATTTTGTAACATTATATACTTCAAAATAAATGTGCAGGATTTTTTGACTTTTTGAATTCACTTGACCCAGGGTTTATTGATTCTTTGTTGCTGATTTTTTTATCTCTAATTTTAAAAAATGTCTAAAGGTTAAAAACTATATTTAATTTTGTTACATTTATGTATAATATGGATGCTTCTATAGCCAATTTTGGGCTCCAACTTATGATTATAAATACATTTTGTTATTATAATTGCTTAATCAAACCTATCATTCAAAAAAATAAGTGAATCTATCAATATAATGAGAGGGTTTTAAAATGAAATAAACATTTACTCTCTCTTCATAAATCCTTTTAAAACACCATAAATATGGTATCTAGATACCAATGTGCATACTCTCAACCATTTTTTCCACCTAGATATTATTCAAGTGACAACCACCATCTTGCACCCATTATTATTCCATGGTTTATATTCGATTCTGTGGTCCATGTTGTCACTACTCAAAAAGGTAAGGGTTTTCAACCTAATCTACCACATGTTAATATAAAATAGGTTCCTCCCAAGCCTAAACTTATGATCAAATCTAAGAGATATGACATTGTTGACAAATTGATAAACACATATGATAATATATATATTCTCAAACTTCAAAACAAATCCACTATCTATAAATATATCCTATATGAAGCATTGTGAGAAATATAAGTTCTAAGTAATATTGAACCAGCTTAATTTGCAAATATTTTTCAAGACCTCAAAAATCATGTAAAACTCATTTCCTTTGATCTAAAAAATTTACCATCCAAATATATTATTAACAAATTTTTGTTTTTATTCATACACGTGACTATGCATAATAAAGGAATTAAAAGAGTGCTCGTTGATAATGGATCGGGCTTAAAACTTTCCCAACAATCATGGGTATTAGCACCAATATTCCTCAAGAATCATCTATGCATATCAAGGGATTTGATAATTCACATATCCCTATGGTTGGCTAAATCACATTGGATGTAGAATTGGGGTCAAAAATGGTTCCAACCACTTTTCAGGTAATGTCTCACTCTTTAAATTATAATTTAATTTTGGGTAAACCTTGGATACATACAATGGAGGTTTTTTAATATAATTTACATTGATGTATAAAATTCATGCATGATGAGACCTTATTAAAAATGTTTGTCGAGATGAGCCCTTAAAATTTTGTAAAATGATACATTTTCATATAAAGGGAATTCCTACACTAATAACACCTACACAATGTATTCCTTTTGGGAATATCAAAACTTATGAAGTGGGTTAGTCAAATATAATGGCTCCATTATCTCCAAATGCAAATAAGGAACTACACACTAAGGAGAAAATGAATTCACATCAGAAACACAAACCATTACCAAAGGAACCAATAATAATAAAACTATAATAACATCCAACATTTGATCTTCCTTTATTGGTCAATATTGAGTAGAAAGATGGTCATGTTTCAAATTACTATGACAGTGATGATGATTCTGCCTATGATATGACATGAAAATTTCCAAAAACTAAATTATAAGGGAAAAAAAAAAATATATAAGCATGTAAATGATTACTATCTTGTACATCCCTAGTAGCTTCACACATTGAGTTAACCTTATAGGAGTTAAATGTAGATACATCATGTAAATAATGTGGAGGTCTCCCATAAGACTCCATAACAAACTTTGCAAATCACAATAAACCAAGATACTCTAGATATAATACTTTCTATGTTAATTGACTATAGGATTATATATTTACCTTCTAAAAAACACAAAACACATGACAAAATTTTTCCTAAAGGATTACCATATTGTCACTATCATCATATCATTGGCCATTCTAAAAATCAATGTGAGGCATTATAAAACCAAAATGATAAATACAAGAATAAAGGACACATCCAAATTGTGACTCAAAAAATAAAAATACTTCGATGCTTCCAATTCTTCAGAAGATAACCATGGTTTGAAATGATCAATGCATAAATCTTTCATTATAATTTAAATATCAATGGGCTTCATTACCAAAATCTTAAGTTGGATAAAAAAACTTGGAACACAACTTGAAGTATTACTAAACTAAATTAGATATAACATACTATACACTAAAGTTAGTTTTAAGGTGAGTCAGGGACTCATTTATTTTGATGAAAATTTTAAAGGTTTGAAGGAGAAGCTTCTACATGCTCCAAAATAACTCTTAGATGGACAAAAAAAAACTTGCAGCTACAATTCATTCTATTTTATTTGGGTGAATTTTGATAGTAGAGCTAGTTAGAGTGATGGTGAGAGAAACAAAATGCATTTGTTGATTAGAATTGAACCAAAAATATATCCAAAAGTTAGGAAAAATGAAAGAGTATGGGCATCTATATAGTTTGGTGGATTTTTGGGTTTTATGGAAAATATATAATTCTTTGAGAAACATTTATCTATCTTGTTCATGAAGGCATCAAAGGATAGATTAGTGACCATCAATGGAGTAAATTTAAACATTACTGAGGAACTCACATCCCACATGACTAGAATAGTGATTGAGGGGATGATGATATATTATACACTGAGAGATTTCAAACTTGAAAAACAAGCTTTTTTAGAGGAAGGTGGACAATTGGATTAGCTGCACAATGGTTGTGATATGGAATCCTTACCCAGGGCATTTTTAGAGGTTGTATTCCATTTAATGTTATAATTTACTTTGGAATGTAGGTACAATGTTATGAGATGGTATCTATTTATAATTTTAGGCTACTTTAGGCATGGAGTGTCTTTTAGTCTCCCTTTTTTATCATAAAATCTATGGAGGGGTCAATTCTAATATTTAAGCATGGAAATTACTCCACTCCTAGACACAAGGGAGTAATATACCTTATTTTCAAGTAATTCAAAGGCATGAATCAAATCATGCCTGATATCCCATAGAGCCAAAAGGAAAAGCTTAAGGAGGGGCCTATGGATATTATAAAAATTAAAAAAGTGTGGATAAAATATCCAGGGAGCTCGAGCAGGGTCTTGGGGAATAATAAAAATTCTATTGAAAATGTCAGTGTGAAGGAGGATGAAAACAACAAAAATGATTAGCATAATATAAATAAAAGACTCTGAAGTGCTTCAAAATCTACAAGTCCTATCCAAGGTAAATAGAGGAAATAAGGGAATAAAGGTCCTCAAGATTTACAAAATAATAGGGTGTGGAGAATGACATTGATGTGGAAAAGGATAATGAGGAGACAAGAGAGTAACATAAGGAAGTGGAGTAGGGAAACAAAACCAAATAGGAACTAAGTGAAATAGAGAAGGAAAAGGGGATTGGGGATCCTAAAGATACCCACCTAGAGAAAGGGGAGACTTCTCTAAACTAGAAGGATTAAAATATGGCTTTCAATAACTTGGTTACATTGCTCAAAGGCAAGGAGAGATCAAACAAAATTATGGAAAAAATTGACCTCCAAAAAGCTATCATGAGGTTTTTTATGTGTGAGATCATATATCTAAAGGTAAGGTGAATGTGCTACAACATGAAAATGCAAGGATGAACTAAACCTTGCTAGCTAGGGAGGAAGACAAATAGATTTAGGGTCTAGCTTTTAGAGTGGAGCTATTAGAACAAGTTAATGAAAACTTTCATAATAAAATTAGATTTTTAGTTAATTGTAGTAAATTTTCAATGTATGAAGAAATACAAAATGTTGAGAACCTAAGAGCTCATCTCAGAGAGCTACTTGAGCCTAGTTTTATAGGCAAGGGAAAAGCAAGAAGGGATAAAGTAGTGGATCTCAATACACCATTGATCATGAAATGTGTTATTTCAAATTGATAAGAACCTCAAGAAGATAAAATCCTACTGGAAGATGTGTCTAGTAGTTTGGATTTATATTAGTTCTTTTGTTTTTTTTGGCTATTTCTTGGTTATTTTTTAGATGTTTTTGGATAGGGTTGGTCCTCTTTACTTTTCTAGGCTTGGTTAGCCTATTGTTTCTTTTGTGTTTATACTTCTCCTAAGGTTTGGGGACCCTAGTTAAAAAAAATCACCCCATTCTAACCTAAATAAAAAATCATAATATACATGAGTTACACTATTATCTAATTTTCCCAAGATCTCTTGGGTACATTATATTATCCATTGTATGTGTACCAAAGGTAGTAGACCTTACTATATGGATAATGCATCAACAACCACATTTGAATTTACATCTTAGACAATAATGGATGAATGATATGAAATCAATTGTTAGTACTAAAAATCAATACCTTATTTTCTATCATGACAATAAATATGTATCCCACATGATGGATATGAAAGCAACTAGATACCAAAAGTTTTTAGTAGAGAGTTACCAAAAAATATAAAAGAATTGGTAATAAGGTAATATTATAAATTTTGGAAAAAAAATTCCACCACATAGTACCTTACCTCTTGAATTTGATGACTTGTTAGACTAAGTGGTTCTAAACCTCAAATATTATAAAAATATATACCAATAAAACAAATATAAATTCAAAAATCCTAAAATATTTTTTTATCATTTACATGTTCTATTGGCTCCTTAGCATCTATGTTGGTTCCATGTTGTTTGATGGAATATCAATACTTTATATATACATATATGTTTCAAACATGCTTTGATTGTGATACAGGGATACAAATATGCATGATCTATTCCTAAATAGATGTTGGGCCTTCATTCTACTCATGTCATATAGACATTGATGGCATTAGATTCTTTGATCCTAATATACATAGGCTATACAATTCTATGATTAGTTTCTATTATCATGTTTTATCTTATGTAATTATGCATTCCTTTATTTGTGCTTATATCTTTCACAGTGTACTTGATATGCTATGTGTTGACTAGTTTTCACTTTAGGTTAAAGTTGGTCAAATACCTTTGCATATTCAAACTTTTCATAGGGTCCTTCTAGGTTTGAAATGTTCACCATGGTCCTAAGTGGGGTCAATTCATATTATGAGGGGTCACTTAATATGTTTTCACCTTGGTCACATTTGTCATTTTTCTTAATGTCATTTTACGTCATATTTTGGTCATTCTAAGGGAATTGTATAATTTTACACTAAATACAAATGTTTCAAGATGAAAAATAATGTAACACCTATCATATAATGTCATAATAATAGTTTTGAAGCTAAAAAGTTGTTGGTTTAATGTTCAAATAAGAAGATCAAACACAAAAGGGTAGTTTCATGTAGGTGTATAGACTATATGACTCATCTAACACATGTGAAAGCTTTAAGAATATTTCATGGCATCCCCACAAGTCATTTATAGGCTTAGATGGTTTCAGTAGGTTCAAAATTGATCAAAGCTAATTTCTCTCTCCTATCACTCTCTTGAACAAGTCAAAATAGGTCAATGGTTTTCATTTGTTATAGACTAAAGAAGAAGATTTGGAGTGAATGCACTTGGTGGATGTTATTATTCCTCATGATCTCTCAATTTATGTTCATGGTTTCTATATTGATTGTCTATATTGTATGAACAATCATTAATATTTTTACCACCTTTAAACTGCATGTGCATCCCCAACATCTTAGTTTTATCATCTATTCGCATTGGTTTGTATGAAACAAGTGGTGTATATAGTCTTATAGAGCATGTTCACTCAATTCATGTGAATTTAAAACTATTTAACATGTATGAATATGAAGGGATAATAAATATCATTCTATTATATAATAAGTGAGCACCATTGAAGTCTACATAGTAGTGTTTTCTATTTATAGTTTTTTCATTATTTTGTGAGTGGCTTCAGGTCAAGGATAATATGCCTATGTTTTACCCCTTATAACATGGAATTAATTTTCTCCATTGAGGGTTTGTATTGAAGAGACCTCAAGGGTCATGATAAGGTTATAACTTAGTACACAGTCTTATATCTAATGACACCTACTAACAGTCTCAAACAATGGTCTGAAGTCAATACAATAGAGGTAGAGGAGTGTTGAAAGGGATTTAGAGGTGTTTGGACTCAATTGAGACATTTAATCAAGTGTGAAAGCATAAATAATATCATATCATAAGTGGCGAGGCCATTAAATATAACCAAACTTAGATGGAGAGGTGCAGAGTTAGAAAAGTTGTAAAGAGGGAATATTTACCTTAATCTCTCTAAAAAAGGATCCTACCCTATACAGTGTCAACTCAGGTGGAAGTTTATGAAGCCTAGAAATCCTAAAATTTTCATTCTTGAAACATGGAGGAGGATTCCAAGTCAAGAAAAGAGAATGGTGATTGAGGTTTCAACCTAGTCAAGTTTCTACTAGAAACACTCTATTAACTATAGTGTTATTGAGACCAAAGAAACCTAGAACATTTCAATGCAATAATGACACCTAGTGCATTGATGGTGAGGTATGAAAGCATGGTATTAAGGTATGAGTGAGTTTAACTAGGTATGAAATGATCCTAATGACCTCAAGAGAAGCCAAAAGTGGGAAGCATAATACTCACACACGAATCAACACCTATAGGAATCCTCCTAAAACCTTAAATGACCTGAATGACCTAAAACCCTCTCAACAACTTTATGATAAATATATAGTGAGAAATGTATCTAGAAGGGATCAATTGACCTAGAAAATTATTTGGACATGTTTGTCACTGTCTCAATCTCCTTGAAACTCAATTTTTTTGTAGTATCACTTGTATGAACATGTCATATTATGTGTAATTTGAAAGTTTTAAGGTGATTTGAAGGTACAAAAGGGAATTGATAGATTAAATACATTGTCGGATGAGTGTAGATATTTTTTATAACTCCTCATATCCTAATAGTAACTTGGTCATACATGAAAACCCATCTATTAGACAAGTTGTTGCAGGTAGTCATGAATAGGATAGTGAGAAAGAATGTGATCATAAAAAATGGGAGATGTGAAGTGTGATACTAAGTTTATTGAGAAATATATGATGTAATAAAGGATACAAATCTCTTAAATATGTTTCTCATATCATCTACATTGAATTGTTTTAAACATCTACAGGTCATCCTAGTGACAAGTGTGTGAATTCAAGCTTAAAGGGCTAGTGAACAACTTTAAGGAAGTGAACAACAAGTGTCAAAGAATAGGTCATCAGTTGAGGGGTGTATCATGAATTCACAAATATTTTTTCCACCTTCCCAAGTTATATGATATTTTTCAATGGCCTCTAAGATAGTTATGAATAGATAAGTAATTTCTCATCAAGAGGGTAGTTTCAAGTAAGAAAATGAATATCTCTATGCCAACTTCAAGAAGATGTCATGTTTTAGATGGACACTTGTCTAAGAGGACCCCATGAATTGTTTTTTAACTTCTCTTGCATGGTAACTATTTTTCAAGTCTTGAAACTTGGCATTGTGACCTTTCAATGTCAATTCTTCTCTCTCCTCTCTTTTACTCTATATATTCAAGCCATTTTGACCTTATAAACAATCCACAATTGGTATGGTGAATCCTTGATGGTTTTTACATCTTGTTTTGTCTTTGAATAAAGCTTTTAAGTTTATTTTGTCTCTACATTTATTGCCTAAGTGTGTTAGGTAGTCTATTTGGATGACAAGCGATGAATATTTTCTCCTTGCTTCCATTTTACTCTTGTATGCATTGTGTGAGTAAAATTTTATTCTAACAAGTTTCTTGAAGTGTATATGTTTGTTATGTGTATTTTTAGGTGTGAAGGATATTAGTAGTTTTTAATATCAAACCTCCTAATTACCCACCTTTGGATATGCATATAAATCTACCTCCATGTAGAAATACTTATGATAGAAGAATATTGAGTTGGGATTAGTTTTAGTAGTTTGCCTTCGTAGAGAAAATTCAAGTATGTTTATGGAGTTATATTTGATGTATCACCTTCATTATTATAGGTTTAGTTTATGTTTATTTCTTCCTTTTTCACCACCAATAGTGATTATTCTAGTGTAGTGTGTGAGCCTAAAAGATAGATCAAGGGATTTATCCCTTCAAAATTCGAGATCTATCTCTTGTAGTAGCTTGTCTATACACAAAGATAGTTCCATGTTATACCAAATTTGATAAGGTATAATTGAATTTTATAGGGTATAAGTTTGGACTATAAAAATTCTAGCACGCTTGATGGGACATAAAGTCCAATAAGGTTATTCAAGGTGGATGCTAGTCTTGACAACAAGGAGGTTATAACAATCCACTTCCTGCACTATCTGGCAACTCCAACATTTGAATCTTGGTTGTAGACTAGTTCAATTTTTCATTCCTAAGGTAAAGATAAGATATCTCACTAAAGGCATTCCTTTTTAGTTCTAAGAGCTTCCTCATTATTCATACAAAGAAAATAGATTTTCTAACACCCATCCTTACCCAAAGAGATCATACCTTGCTCACAAAACTATAATAAATTTTTTGATTGGCCCATTCTTTTCAAGTCCTAAAGCTACCATGGAAAATAACCTACCCTTTTTCACCTTCAATGGCTATAGTCCTCTAAGACTTTCCCACTACAATGACATTCCCATATCTACATTTAAAAGTGTTCCCTTATGCATCAATGATATTATCATTAACCTTATTGAGTATATTAAAAACATTGATAAATTCTATAATATACATCATATCATTGAGGATAACATAGAAATTATGTTTTTGGCTATTGATTTAAAAGGGAAATATATTTATTGGTATGATACATGGGCCCTTGAACCAATCACCACATGGGATGAGTTGGCATATTCTTTGAGGAGAAGATTTGAGGATAAGAGTGAGAACTTACCATTGAGTGAGTAGTTGACCAACATAAGGATATCACCTAAAGAGGTTATCCAATATTTCAACATAATATTTTAGAAGATATGGGATATGATCCCAATCTTGGTAAGACCTACCATACACCATGTTTTTATTTACTATCTTAAATCTTTTGATAGTGATATTTCTATGATAGTACAATCTATGGGAGGTAACACATTGCCTAATGCCTTTGAAGTGGGCATTAGGGTAGAAGTTTTATTTATTTAGGCTAGGAATATTTCCACAAGACCTCCCATGCTTATATTCCCTAATTTTTAAACCCCTACACCTATTTTTACTCCCATTCATACACCTAAAAAAAAGCTTGTTGCCCCTAGTCAGTCAACTAAATCCAATGAGGTAAAAATAATGAGGGACATGGAGAAAGAGATCTTAGATCTCAAAAAGATCATACAATAATAGAAATTGAGGCCTTTCCAAAGCCACTACCAACATAATTATTCTTACCCTATCTATCAAGGCAATATACTACCCTTCTAAGGTCATCTTCAAATTCAAGGGTAGTTAGTTCAAGAAAAGTCATGTAATGGATATAATCTCAATGCTCCCTCCATCTCAAGATCATTAGTCCCTACTCAAAAAAACCTTGCTCAAGATCATGAGGGTCAGCCTTCATGGGATCAACCTCATGATCCATCTATCTATGTCAATGAGTCATTTAATCAAGATTTCATGGAAAATTTACTAATAATGCCAACTATGACTCAAGATGAGGTACCTAATAGAAGAGATAACAATGGGAAGAGTGATCAAGTGGGGTCTAATTTGGTCAATTGGTAGCAAGATGATTCATGTTCTATGAATTACTAAGGGCAGTCAAACAAAGATTTAATTCTTATAGCTACAAACATAAGGGCAAAGAAGAAGGAAATTGAAAAGGTTCAAGGAGATGGTAATGGTCCACCAATGAGTGGTCAAATATCCAAAAAGGCAAGTATGTCTAATGTATTTCCAAATACACAAGTAGATCAAAGAGATTAGAATACTATGAGTTATTTCGTACCTCTAAATTCTCAAGTTGTAGGCAATACCATTCCTACTAGTGGACAAGCTAAGGTTAGTGGCTATTTCACTAACATTTTAGAGTAGACGAAGGATCATGTGAATGTGTCAATGTGGGATACATTAAAAATACTTGGTTAAGCTATATTTCTCAAATAATAATTGTCTAAACTTAGTTTGGCAACCAAGTAACCTAGTGGGAAAGAGGAAACCTTAACAAACATAGTGAATCCTAGTGAAGGAAAATCAAATAAAAGTTTAGAAATTAGACAAACCTCCTCCATTATATCTCTCTAGTATCAATAGAGATTATTTAGTCCAAAACTATTTGATTGATAGTGGATATAGTACTTGTGACATACCCAAACAAGTAGATGATAAGTTTAACTTGAAGTATGAGCCTTATTCCAAGGGAGTGATACAATTGGATGGGTCAACTACCAAGAAATTGGCATAATCAAAGGTTTGTAAATTATTATTCATGCTTGCCCTATTTTCACCATTCATTAAGATGTTGTGATCATAAATATGCCACCTCATTTTTCACTTTGTTTGTCAAGAGAGTTTATTACTAATATTTGAGGATACCTAACTTCAAATTGGTCTTACATGGCATTTAAGGCCAAGTATGGTGATATGGTATCAATTAAATATGAACATATATCTAGTTTTTGTGTAAAACCATATGTGTCTTATACATCTAACATGAATTTCAATATTAGTGATGAAGAAGATCACCCTAGTGATCAAGAACCTCTAACACTCCTTGATGGCATAACTAACTTGTACCTTGATGAATATGGAGCTGAGAAGTATGGATTTAAAGAAACTAGTCTTAGTACAAATATCTTCCATAAAGTATATGATGGAGCTCTTCAGGTAGATTCTAATGATACTCTAGAATAAGTTGCATAGCGTAACTATATTTTACACATGGATGATGATGTTAATGTCCTAGATATAATAAAGCATGATAGTCTTAGTGAGCAGTTATTTTTGATTTCCAAAGAAGACAACATGCATGAGCATGAACCTAAAAAATAATTAGATGATATATGGAAACAATTAAATTTTATAGTGTAAGAGTTTGAGGAGGTAATTAGGTTTACAAATTTTTAGAAGGATTACAAACCTAATGATGAGGTCAACCATGTTCCAAATGAGTACAAAGAAGATTGCCTTGATGACTCCTAATAGTAGACTTATCATGATTCAAATACACTTAGATTTAGGAAAGGTTTCAATACTCTTAATGATCATATTGAGGAGTGTCAAGTGAAATAAGACAACACTCATGATCATGAACCTCAAGAAGAATCAGATGATATATGGCAATAATGAAATTTCATAGTGTAGGAGTTTGAGGAGGTAAGTAGGTTTACAAATTTTCAATAGGATTACAAACATGATGATGAGGTCAACCATGTTCCAAATGAGCACAAAGAAGATTGCCTTCATGACTCTCAATAGTAGACATATCATGATTCAAACACACTTAGAGTTGGGAAAAGTTTAAAGAATTTTATTGATTAGATTGAGGAGTATCAAGTGAAAGAAGATAAAACTCATGAGCATGAACCTCAAGAAGAATTAGATGATATATGGCAACAATTCAATTCCATAGTGTAGGAGTTTGAGGAGGTAAGTAGGTTTACAAATTTTCAAAAGGATTACAAACTTGATGATGAGGTCAACCATGATCCAAATGAGCACAATGAATATTTCCTTGATGACTCCCAATAGTAGACATATAATGATTCAAACACACTTAGAGTTGGGAAAGGTTTCAAGACTCTTAATGATCAAATTGAGGAGTTTCAAGTGAACATGATAGATTTTAAACAAGCTAAAATGTCAAACAAGACTCTAGGAGTTATATACAGAGTGTTAATGAGAACTCTAAGTGATACTCTTATAGTCCATAGAGGATCCAATAATGGTAAGTCATTTGATTATCTCCATAATCAAGTGTTCATTAATAAGTATGCATCATATGAGGGTTTGTTTTCATGGAGTAGTAGTGATTATAGGATCATTATCTTTGACCCTGGTTAAAGAAATGATGGAATTATTTTTTTACCTCAAGTGTCTTGAGGTCTTGTAAATATTAGGATAGGTGTGTGTTTTCTTTGGGTTGTTGTGTGTTTCCCTAAGTTCTTAGAGAGCACAAGTGTGTGTCTTGGTGTCTTATTTTGTGTATTTTTTCCTTATTTTTGGTGATATTTTATTGTCATTTTAGAAGTATTTCAATGTCAATTGAAGCATATGGGTGACTCCATTTCCCAAGGATAGTATATGATAATTGGTCCTTAGCATAACAGGTATGTTATCCCTTATAAATCACCAAAATGTTGACCAATTTTCACTTTAAGTCAAAATTGGTTAGATACCCTTACATATTTAAACTTTTCATAGGGTCCTTCTAAGTTTGAAGTGTTTACCATGATCCTAAGTGGGGTTAAGTCATATTATGAGGGTCACTTAATATTTTTTCACCTTGATCACATTTGTCATTTGTATTAATGTCATCTTTTTGTTACTCCAAGGGAATTTTATATTTTTACACTAAAGACAAATGTTTAAATATGTAAACTAACAAACCACCTATTAGAGAATTCTAGAAGAATAGTTTTGAAACTAAAAATTTATAGGTTAAACATTAAAACAAGAAGATCAACTATAAAAAGTGTAGTTTCAAGTAGTTGTATAGACTGTATGACTCATAGGGCATGTGTGAAGGATATAGGAAGATGTCATGGCATCACCATAGGTCATTTCCAAGCTCAAGTGGTTTCAAAAAGTTTAAAATTGATGAAAATAAATTTCTCTCTCTTATCATTCTCTTGGACATATCAAAATAGGTCAATGATTTTCATTTGGTATGGATTGGAGAAGAGGTCTTGGAGTGAATGCTCTTGGGGGATGTTATTAATCCTTGTTTTGTTATTTTTGGGAATAATGGAGTTTTATTCCTATTTAATAAATAATTATGAGTAGGGGAAATTAGTAAATAATATTCCTAATTATGGCTACTAATTTTCTAAATTTAATTACAATTTGACCTTTCTCAAAATAGTAAGAGAGCAAGGAGAAATGTAACTTATCTTATTTTGAGCTTTTTAGTTTGAGACAAGTTTATAAATTTTCATGACGGATTGAGACACTATCATAAATAGGATCCTAGACTTCATTTTATAATTAGATAGGAGCACTAGAACTAGACACCCTAGGCTTTGATGCTATAGTCCTTCTCTGGCGCTATTATCTTAAGGGTTTAAGATATTTGGGTTTTGTTTGCCTACTCAAGGTGAGCCTCTGTACCAATTTTTAGGTCATTCCTATCAACAAAACTCCTTATAGATTTTATTATTAATGTACTTAGATCTTTTATGCAATTTAAAGAAACTTTGGCAAATAGGAAAAATGGGTTAGTGTGTAAAAGATACGTTGGATGCACTTCACAACCCATGTACAGGAACATGGCCTACATACTAATACTCCAAGGAGAGATCAAGCTAATGTAGTTCTCCCATTGATGTGATTGGTGCAATTATGTATGAAAATGCAAATAAATGCAAAATTGGGTGTAATTTAGATGGTTAGGGATAGGTGTAATGGTTTGAATAGACTTGGAATAATTTTTGAAGGTTGTATGCATAGAATAAGGAAAAGTGCTTGAGTGTACATACTTGTATTCTTGATTCTCTCTTGTAAATGAGTGGCAACCGTTATAAATGAGATTTGAATGGGTTTATATAGGAAACTATTGATCATGGGTTGGATGTATACACATTAGGTCAATAAGGAAAATGATAAAGATCAGAAGAATGTAATCATTGGGGCTCAAAATGCACTTGGACAATAGCATTAAAAATGGGACACCTTAGAGTTTAGTGCTATAGTCCAAGTTGGGAACTATTATTTAGAGGTTATGGGACTTGGGGAGATGGATTTGTTATGAGGAAATTAGTCTAGGTTAGTTAGGGTTAAGTTTGGAAGGTCACAAATGTCTCAAAATCAGTGAAAAAGAGCCTAAGATGGTAAAGAGAGCAAGAAAGAGGGACATGTGGGTTCGGTGTCATTAATCATGCTTAAGTAACCTAATTTTTCACTTTATATGACTAAATTTTGCCCCCACCTTTATTCTAGTGATGTATCAAAGTGAAATACTAGGATAAAAGAAAGATTAAAAAAGCGTACCTAAACTTACCTGCAAAGGTGAAGCCCATGAAGCTTATGTGATGTTGAGTAATGTTGGATAGTAATTTATGCAAGTGTGAATATATGAAATGAAATAAAGATTAGATCAATTATTATTATATGTGATATAAAACAAGAACATACAAAAGTTGAGAAAATGAAAAGGAAGAGAAAGGAATTAATACACCTTATTGTGTATCTGAACTAATACAAAACCTATTGTGATCCTCAGTAGGTTAAGTAATGATGGATTATGCTAGATGATGTTGTGCCAAAAGTTATATCATGAATGGAGATATGTGCTCAATTCCCTATAAAATGGCTCAATAATGCAAATATAGGACATTTGGCTTAATCATTGCTTATTAAGTGAAGCTAACAAATCATGCATGTATCAAGAAATGTTTGGACTCTATGTCCAATCCCTTTGAATAGGTGGCTCAAGAATACAAAGGCTAGCTAGACCTTTGATTCCATCATTGCCCCATGAAGGGAAGCTATGAAGTGATACTAGTATAGAATAAATGTCATATGAGATGGCTCATAGAGCCCATGGATGCTATGAAAGTCTGACAATGTGGTGTGGATATCTGAATGTATGCTAGAAACTAGGCCACTCTTGGCCATTTCAAGAAATGGAGGTAGGCTTATATGAAATCCTTTGCAAAACTGATATAATATGCTTATGTAAAAACCAACTTGAGAACTTTGGAAGTTAAAATTGTATGAGAGTTCAACTTGAAAAATGATGCCAACCACCTATAGATGAAGTAAGGCATACAACTATTGAGAATACCAGGGTAATAAATTGAACTTAAAAATAAAGAAGAATAATATGCCATGCACATTGCCCCCAATCATTGGTTTTTAGAACATAGATTTTGATCTAGAAGTTATGTCAACTACCTAATCTAAAATTGGAAGTGAGAGTCATCATGCCATGCATGATACCCCCTATATGTGGATTCCTTGAGAAAATTGTACTAAAACTACAAATTTTGACTAATCTAGATGTGTAAAAATTGTAATTGAGCTAAACCTTTTGCCTATTATGAGAAAACCTAGATATTTTTATACCTAGACAAGAGTTTCAAAATGAGGACACCCCTATGTTTGATAATGCTATCTATTTTTGGCACTATTATCCTATGCTGAAACTAGTTATTGGTCTAGAATTGTCATCATTTTTATGTTCAATTTTGACTAGTTTGACCTTTGGATTCTAAATTGGTGATTTGAGTGATGTTATTTTGATTTTTAGGAGCTTTAATCTCTATGACAAAACCCATGTTTGTTTAACTGAGAAGGCATGTCCACACTATCAAAAGAAATTGCATTTTCTATAGTTTTTAAAGTGTTGACCACTGATGTAAAACAATAAGGTTCTAAATCAATAGGCATAAAAGTCTGAGTGAGTGCTTGATAAAGAATGTCCTTGAATACATTAACTTTCTGAAGTAGTTCTAACATGGAAATTTTAGTTGGAGTGTTTCTCAATTAATCAACAATGTCATATGCCTTGTGCAAATCTACCTATGCAGGTGGGTTGGGCCTAGGATGGGTTGGAATAACAACGTGATGGGGCTCTTGGGTAGGTGGATGAGGCATGGTGATATGTCGAGTAATAGATATAACCACATTATCTACTATCTGTATAGGGATAGTAGTAATTACGTGAGGAGAGCAAAGATAATCAATGGGTCAAGGTGGTGGAGGGACAAATGGTGTCAGTTGGGCTCTTTAGTGATGGGTAGTGACCTAGGGAAGAGGAAAATGTGCTAGGCAACATAGCTCGACATGGGTTAGAGGCTTCAAGGGAGGTGATGAAAAAGATGTATTAACATGTTTAAGAATAACTTGCTTTACATCATCCCATATGATGAAAAATAAGCATGAAATAAAAATAATGAAGATTTGTACTAACATATGATAGACTTCATCATTCAGGTACATGATAGGGCCTATTAAGGTTTCCTTATTATTTGCAAGAAATGTAAGAAAAGTTTGTAAATAAATGAACAACATTTTTGTAATTTCATTATGGATGTAAGGTGATACCGAAAGAATAAAATAGGTGCTAGTATATGCAACTAAGGATTTCTCAAAAATATTATGCGAGATGCTATGAATTTTTGAATTTAAAATTAATTTTTTGAGTTTGATAAGCAACTAAAAATTCATAAAATGATTGGAAAAGTATTGGAAAATAACTAGGAGTTAGTTAATGTAACTAGGGATTATTGAATGAATTTGGAAAATTAGTATGATAATTTTTAAAAAATTATATGAATTTATAGAAAATTTGTAAAATTTTTCTTAAAAAATTTAAGAAAAATAAAAAAATATTTCTAAAATTAGCAATATATTTTTCCTAGTGTTTGGAATGTGTTTGTATGCAAAAAGGACATAATATGTGCAAACTAGGGTTTTAATAAAATATATTATAGTTTTTTAATTAATTTGTATATTTTTTATTTTTAACTACAATAAACATTAGGAAATGATGGCAAAAAATTAGAAATAATTTACCCTAGGGTTTATAGGGTTTTTGTGCAAAATTCAAAGTAATTCAGGTCCACCTGGGAATAATGGAGTTTTATTCCTATTTAATAAACAAGTCTAAGTAAGGAAAATTAGTTAAAAAATATTCCTAATTATGGCTACTGATTTGTGAAATTTAATTACAATTTAACCTTTCTAAAAATAGTAAGAGAGCAAGGAGAAATGTAACTTAGATTATTCTGATTTGTCTGATCTAAGACAGGGTTTGTAAGTTTGCATGCAAGACTGAGACACTATTGCAAATAGGATCCTGGACTTCATTTCTTGATTGGATAGGAGTGCTGAAACTAGACACCCTAGGCTCTGATGCTATAGTCCTTCTCTAGTGCTATTGTCTTTAGGGTTTAAGCTTTCTGGGTTTTGTTCACCTTCTCAAGGTGAGCCTGTGTAACAATTTTTAGGTCTTTAGTATCAAAAAAAGTCCATGTAGATTTTATTCTTTATGTACTTAGATATTTTATGCAATTGAAAGAAACTTTGACAAATAGGAAAAAAGGGGTTAGTGTGTAAAAGATACATTGTACACACTTCACACCCCATGTCTTGGCATGTTACCTACATACCAATACTCTAAGGAGGTATCATGCTAATGTAGTTCTCCCATTTAAGTGTTTGGTGCAATTGTGTATGAAAATGCAACTAAATGCAAAACTAGGTGTACTTTAAATGTCTAGGGATTGGTGTAAGGTTTTGAATAGGATTGGAATAATATTTGAACGTTATATGTAGATAATAGGGAAAAGTGTCAAGTGTACTTGCTTGTATTCTTTCTTTTCTCTTGTAAATGAGTGCCAACACTTCTAAATGAGGTTTGAATGGGTTTATATGGGAAGCTATTGATCATGGGTCAGATGTATTCACATTAGTCTTATAATAAAAAGGATAAGGATTGGAAGAATCTAATCATTGGGGCTCAAAATGTACTTGGATAACAGTGTCAAAAGTAGGACGCCCTAGAGTTTAGTGCTATAGTTAAAGTTGGGCACTATTATCTCGAGTTTATGGGACTTGGGGGTATGGATTTATCATGGGGAAAGTGGTCTAGGTCAGCTAGGGTTAAGTTTGGAAGGCCACAGATGTCTGGGAATCAATGAAAAAGAGCCTAAGATGGCGAAGAGATCAATCAAGAGGGACCTATGGGTTGGGTGCCATTAGTCATGCTCAAGTAACCAAATTTTGCATTTTATATAACTACATTCCTCATGAAATTTCATTTCATGATCATGCTTTCTGAATTGATGGTCCATACTATATGAACAATCACTAAAATTATTAGCACTTCTAAACTACCTGTGTGTCCCCAACATCTTATTTCTCATATATTTACATTAGTATGTGTGAACCAAGTGTTGTATATAGTCTTGAAAATCATGTTTACTCAATTTATGTGAATTTAAAACTGGTTGGCACATGTGAATATAAAGGGATAATTAGAATAATTCTCTTATACTAGAAGTGAGAACCATTAAAGTCTATAGAGTAGTGTTTGCTAGTTACAATGTTTTCATTCTTCTGTGATTGGCTTTAGGTCAAGGCTAATATGCCTATGTTCAACCCCTCAAAACATGGAAGTCATTTTCTCCATTAAGGGTTTACATTGAAGAGATCTCAACGGTGATGATAAGGTTCTAACTTAGTACATAGCCCTATATCTAATGACACCTATAGGTAGTCTTAACCAATGGTCTAAAGTCAATACAAAATAGGTAGAGGAGTGTTGAAAGGGATTTGGAGGTGTTTGGACTAAATTGAGACCTTCAATGAAGTATGAGAGCATAAAGAATATCACAGTGTAAGTGGTGAGGCCATTACATGTAGCCAAACTTAGATGGAGAGGTGCAGAGTTAGAAAAGTTGTAAGGAGGGAATATTTACATTAATCTCTCCAAAAAAGGATCTTGCCCTATACAGTGTCACCTCATGGTGGAATTTTATGAAGCCTAAGCAAGCCAAATAGTTTTATTCTTGTAACCTTAATGGAGATGTCACTTCATAACATGAGAGGTAGTTTTCAAGTGAAGAAAAGAGGATGGTGATTAAGGTTTCAACCTAGTCAAATTTCTACTAAAAACACTCAGTCAACTATAGTGCTATTGAGACCAAAGAAACCTAGAACATTTCAATGCAATAGTGACACCTAGTGCATTGATGGTGAGGTATGAGAGCATGGTATCAAGGTAGGATTGAGTTCAACCAGGTATGAAATGGTCCTAGTGACCTAAAGATAATCCAAAATTAGGAAGCACAGTAATCAAACATGAATCAAAACCTACTAGAATCCCTTGTATTCCTAAATGAGCACGTACAATTTGAAGTGAGGATTACAAACTAGTCTAAGTCCATGAAAGATGCAACTTGGTTGTTGAGTAAAGGTATAAGATAGAATGAATACATGGAAATCACTCTCACAGTGATGATAACACATTTTCATGAGATCCTTAGAGGCAAGGGAAATCAAATAAGGTTGAGCAAACTGAACATGAACCTCATATTCAGTCAACTAAAATCCTTCATTCAGTCCAAATAGGCCTATAGCTAGTCTTGAGCACATGTGATGTTGAGGGATACAGGATTATGATTTGGACTTGAAAATTATTACAAATGGTCTTTAAGACGTAAAAAATATCTACATGGTTTTATCTAGGCTAGACTAATATTGGAGGTGTCCTCTATTTTGTCTCAGACTAGAGGCACTTCATGAACAAGACAATTTACAAACCTAATGCATGAAAAATTAGGTGACTAAATTCACTCATATGATCATATGGTCCTTAAAAATACCTTGAGATAATTCATGGGAGATTGAATATTCCATGAGAATTAGTGGTTTGCATAAGAAAATCGATAATTGGTCTTTTTGGACTAAATATATCTCAGGGCTATCCAAAATATAAACAACTAATCAAGAAGCAAACTTATTTCACTCATATATATACAAAAAATGTTCATGGTGTCTCAATAACATATGTATATTTGAGTGAGGTCTTGAACTAAAACTTAGTGGCATTGGTCAAATGGTTAAGGCCTTAACTTTTATGAATCATTATAAGAACTTGAATTACCTAAAACCCTCTCAAGAACTTGATGAGAAATGCATCCAAAAGAGATCAATTGATTTAGAAAGTGATTTATACATGTTTAAAACTCTCTCAATGTCATTGAGACTTAATTTTTTTTATTGTCACTTATATAGATAGGTTAGATTATGTATTTTCTTCAAGTTTTAAGGTAATCTAAAGGTATAAAATGGAATTAATAGGTGAAAGCCATTATTAAAGGAGTGTATATATGTTTTATAAATCCTCATATCCTATTATCACCTTGGTCATACATGAAAACCCATCTGATAGACTGGTTGTTGCAGGTAGTATTGAATAGGATAATGAGAAAGAATGTGACTATCAAAAAAGAGAGGTGAGAAGTCTAATATTAAGTTTCTTGAGGCATGAATGATAGAATAGAGGACAAATTTATCTTGAATAGTTATCTCTTATCATATGTAATGAATTATTTTAAACATTTTAAGGTCATCCTAGTGATAAGTGTGTGAGTTTAGGCCTAAAAATCAAGTGAATAGCTACAAAGAATTAAACAAGTGTAAAATAAAAGGTCATCAATTAAGGGGTATATCATGACTTCACAAATCTTGTTTTCACCTTTCCAATTTAGATGATATGTGTTAATGACCTCTAATATAGTTATGAATAGATAAGTGAAGTCCTCATAAAGAGGGAAATTTTAAGTAATATAATGAAGATCTCTACACCAACCTCAAGAAGGCATCATGTTTCAGATGGACAGTTGTCTAAGAGGACCTCATTACTTATTTTCTAACTCATCCTGCATTATAACTAGTTTTCAAGTCTTGACACTTAAAATTGTGACATTTTAATGTCAATTGTTCTCTCCTATCCTGTGCTCTACATATTCAAGCCATTTTGGCCTTGTAAACAATCCAAAATTGGTATTAGTTTTGACATCCTGTTTTGCCTTTGAAAAAAATTTAATAGTTGATTTTTTTCTTTATAATTATGTCAAGTAGTCTATTTGGATGACAAGTGATGAATGTTTTCTCCTTGCTTCCATTTTATTCTTGTATGCATTATGTGAGTAGCATTTTCTTATAAAAGGTCTCATGAAGTGTATATGTTTGTTAGGTGTATTTTGAAGTGTGATGGAGATTATAAGTGTCTAATATCAGACTTCCTATTTACCCGCCTTTGGGCATAACAATCTACCTCCATGTACAAACACTTATGCTAGAAGAACCTTGAGTTGAGATTAGTTTTAGTAGTCTACCTTCTTAATGAAAATGCAAGTATGTTTGTAGATTTATCTTTAGTGTATCACCTTCATTAGTATATGCTGATTTCATTTTCCCTTCTTCCCTTTTCACACCAAATAGTGATTAGTCTAGTATAGTGTGTGAACCTAAAATATAGATCAAGAGAGTTATCCCTTCAAATCTAGAGATCTATCTCTTGTAATAGACTATCTATATGAAAATATCATTCCATGTTATCCCAAATTTGAGAAATTCTGATTGAATTCTCTAGGGTGAAAATTTGGGCTATAATAGTTCTAGCACATCCGATTAGACATGAAGTCCAAGAAGGTTGTTCAAGGTGGATGCTAGTCTTAACAATAAGGAGGCTGTAACAGTTCACTTCCTATAGTATCTGGTGACTTTAACATTTGAATCTTGGTTAAATACTAGTGTAATTTTTCATGCCTAAGGTAAACACAATATCTCTTAAAAAAGGTAATCATTTTTAGTTCCAAAATCTTCCTCATTATTCATATAAAGCAAAAAAATTTTATAACAACCATCCTTACCCAAAAATATCCTACCTTACTCACAAGCCTATAAGAAAGTTTTTGATTGGCCCATTCTTGCAAAGTATTAAAGCTACCATGGAAATGAACCTACATTTTTTTGCACTCAATGTCTATAGTCCTCTAAGACTTTCCAAATATGATGGTATTCCCATATCTTCCCTCAAAAGTGTTCCCTCATACACTAGTGAGACTGCCATTACCCCTATTGAGCATATTAGAAACATTGATAACTTCTAAAATATACATCACATCATTGAGGAGAACATAGAAATTAGGTTGTTTGTTATCTCTTTAAAATGTAAATATCTTGATTGTTATGGTACATTGGCCCCTAAATAAATCACCACATGGGATGAGTTGGAAGATGATTTGAGGATAAGAGTGATAACTTGTCATTGATCGAGAAACTAACTAGTATAAGGAGAGTACCTCAAGAGGTTATCCAAGATTTCAACACAAGATTTCATAAGACATGGGATAGGATCCCAATCTTGGTAAGACCTACTGAACACCATGATTTCCTTTAATATCTTAAAGCTTTTTATTGTGATATTGCTATGATGATACAATCTATGGGAGGTAACACATTTCCTAATGCCTATGAAGTGGCCATTATGGAAAAACTTGATTGATTCAAGCTAGAAAGATTTCCCCAAGACCTCTCATGCCTTTATTAAATAATATTCAAACCCCTCCACCTATTGTTACTCCCATTCATACACCTAAACAAAATCATGTTTCCCTTAGTTAGTCAACTAAATCCAATGAGTAAAAAATAATGAGGTATATGGAGAAAGAGCTCTTAGGTCTCAATTAATGGAATCATAACCACTGAGATGGGTACTGAATTAGTGTAAAAAATTTTACTTTCAATTCCACTTATCATTCATCAAACATTCAAATTATTTAAGAGATATAGTAATGCATGATCAACCATTCATATGAGCGTGAAGTAATAACATAACACAAAAACATAAGATATATGTATAAAACCCTCATAGGGAATGAAATAAACTCACACACCACTTGGAATATAGTCCTATAATCAATGGATCAATATTTAGTGAGGCACCAAACCCACAAGGAGAACCAACCCCTCATCAGTCAAGAACCAACTCAACTAGTCCTTTAGCAAGATCCAACCTAAAAGTAGGTACCCACTCCCTAATTGACTTAGCACCAACTCAAAAACTTCAAGGACATGTATGAAATATCCAATATATAAGGCATATCCCACTCCCTATTGATTAAGCACCAGCTCAATAAAGACAAACTTGATAACATTCACAACACCTTGTTGCTCAATCAACATATGGTGATCTCTTATTCATCTCTTTATCTACTCTATCCACTATCATACATTAGGAACACATATCTGATGTATTTATAACAGTCTATCAAAATATAATCAACTCATTCATCTCTTCTCAACCTTCTACCCCTCTCAAAATAGCCTCTAGGCTTCTTCAATTAATCATGCCTCTTACTAGGCCTATTAGATAAACTGACCTTGTTCATCATATTCAAAAATGATATAAGATATTCATGACTAATACTTTACACCACTTTGATGTTATATGTGATCTACATTTTCTCCTCAAATAGGTCTTTTCTTTGCTTGCTCTCACATTTTTCTTCACTAGTCCAAATAGGCCTATTATGCCTTGTATAAATACTTGACTATTTCTCTCACCCACCTTGGTCAAACAAAAATATATCCACACTTGGATAACTCTTGAAATATGTCAATACACATGTTTCATAAGTGAAACACTCACTACATAGGTTGGTCATTATAGACACCTAAATCTGGCCAGTGATAACCCCTAATCAAGCTTTTGACCAATTTCCACTTAAAAATACATAATTTGGCCTAAAAACACTAAAACATGATAAATGATGTGAAACTATCATGTTCAAGTGCTGATTTTAGTTAGAGTATCATTAAATGGGGCAACACAATTTATGGGCCAACTAACTTTGATCAGATCATTTCGAGTCAAAATGCCAATTTTGCACTTAGATGCTCTAAATTGCTCTTTCTTATAATATCTTATGCACAAGATATGTGCCTTTGTTATTTTTTTTGGTACCATCCTAGATTGGATAATAGATCTAATGCATCTGACAGTGACTTCTAATTCTAATCTAGTCAAATTTTGGACCAATAACAAGGCATTATGATTAATTTGAGTAATTTTTACACAAAGTGCTTAATCATGCTTAAGAGATAATTAACCCAAATCAAGGCATAATAAATATTTCCAAGGAAACTTTTTGAATACTTATTTTTGGACATGAATATTGAATATCTACATCATCAAGTGACCTTATTTCTTGGGAAGACATCCCTAGGCCATAAATGCCACAAATATCAATATTCATGCCCTCCATGCCTCATCAATGCCTTCCATGATGCCCTCCATGCCTCTTAATTTCCCCTTCTTAAAATTTCATGATGAGGATAATTATAAACTTAATTCCAAAAATTTAATTAATCCTCAAACACACATCTCAATCTCATGATGTGCGGTTCAAGTTGAATCTAGACATTTGAAAAAGTATATAAATAAGAGGCCTTACCACATCATTTCTAAGCTATTTTTGTGCAAATTTATTATGCTCAAATATATTAAAAATTCTTGATAATTAGTGTTACAATGCCAAATTGATTCCAAGCCAAGCCAAGCCACAAGCGAAAGGTGCCAAGGAGAGATGGAGGTAGCCAAGCTTCCATTGCCAAGGACTTCATGAGTACAAGCTGAGCAAGCCACTACAAAAATAATTTTGGAGCATCCAAGGAAGGTAAGATAAGGTTTCTTTTGCATTTTAATTATGTGTTTTATTCATGTTTGTTAACTAAGCTCTCCCTAGTGTCTATTCCTAGAGATGTTATTCTAGTTAGTGTGTTTACTTCATTTTGTTTTCATTTTGAAACTAACACCATAATAACCATCCTCTCTTGAGTCAAATTCCTAGATCCACAGTCATTACTCATAATGACCAAAACCACTAGTAGGACTAATGGAGACCTAATGTAATTAGGCCTTCTTAAAGCACATGTTTCACCTTGACCCACTTGGAACACTTTAAGCTTCCTATAATGGATGAAACACTTCACACACACTTAAAATAAACCCATTATAACATTTAAGTATGTTCATAAAACCTTTTAGTCTAAATCACTCATTGAACCACATCATTAGGCCTACTCACAATTAGGCCTCCTCACTGCTAGAAAGTCTTTCTCACATAATTTAAGCATACAACCAATTTTGACACATAAACATATTAAAAAATAATGTTAATATATATTTAATGACCATAGGGTCATCACCATATACTTGAGATACTGCAATATAAATCTTAAAGCCTCTAACTCATTCTTACAACATGACCACTCAGAACTGTTTAACTACTCCAAAACTCAATCATAAACAATTGACTCTCCAAACTTGTATAGGGGATTATCATGAATAAAAATAAATTAACATGAACCTTTGATACCTCAATAAAATCTTCATATGTAATATATCCTTCAACTATGACCAAATCACCCCAAACTCATCTTTTTTAGATGACTACTCAGAACCACCTAAATGTTTAAAAATACAATCATGTAGAATGTTATATTTAACACATATAAGTATAATTAAATGACTTATAATTAACATTAATGGTTCATATGTGACTTATATAACACCATTAAATAGATATATCATTAGTTATAGTGTTAACCATTAGTATTACAGACAAATCTGTTAAGCTTCTTTCCCATAGTTCTTAGATAGCCACATAAGCCATTTTGGTTTCCATATTTAAAATTATTAAAGTGAATCTTAAAATTATATCAATAATGTCATATATATCTAAAAAAACATAAAAATTTTCATTGGAAACATCAACTCATGATATAACGTTTCAAATTCATCACTCCATCTTGCATACCCAGAATAGTTATTCTATCTTGAGAACCAGTAATGGTGAACATGACTTAGAGAACCTATAGAATAACTTTCATAAAATTCAAATTAAATAAAATTATCATATGATATAATTATTTCTACCTCTAATATCAATATCATAGGCTCAAAGGGTAATATTGATCTTGCAAACCAATCTCATAGTCTTAGGTTTCACTGTCAAAATTGAACTTAACATGACAACTTGTGAAAAAAAATTTACCCCTTACATCTGGTTAGGAACCACTCCAAATTCATGGTTAATTTATACAAGTAATATAAAAATAATCCATGAGTCATTTCCCACAAATTGGGCCTATTAAGGCTTCCCTAAACACTTTCTCATTCTAACTAGTTTTTCTCACTGGTTTCACCATTAGTCTCATTAGCAATTAGCCAGCTTGAGTGAAAAAATTGATTGAAACATATGATATAAATTGAACATAGACCATCATGGACATAAATCATGATTCTCTAGCTTCTCCATTCATCCATTTGCATACTTATTCTAATGTAAATTTTGTCTTCTATATCAACTTCTTCAAAAAAAAGCATTTTCCTATAGGTTATACTCACTATCTTGATATGATACTACCATTTGGAGATGATTGAGGGAGTTAAATACAACCTCCAAACACTTACCTAGGCATACCAGATCTTTTTGAGCATATTTGAACAAATTCTTCAACATCGAGTCATTAAGAGGGTTTTGAGAGGGTTTTAGACCTGTTTCCATTCTTAACTTGTGTTCATACAAATGTATCCTTGAAAACAATGCAAGATTCTTGGAAATAATTTATAGGACCCTTTTCCATCTCTCCCCAATATCTTATATTCCCATGTAATAATCACACGTGTCAACAATCAGTAAAAGTTCCTTCTTTAGTCTTCATCTCTTCATTCTGCACCCACAAGATACCTTCAATCAAATTTTCATGTTTTCTCCTTTAACTCAGGACTTAAAAATTCATGATCACTCTTGAAACAACATCTCACACCTTAATCCATGATTACATGATATCACAAGTCAAAGATACTTCATTCTATCTCCTAGGGTCTTAAGACAAGTTCTATGAGAAGATCATAAACGAATATCTTACCCCCTTGGTTCACTCTAAGATTCATGTGTCTAATTCAATACCTTTATCACATTCTTTAACACTAAGTCATACACATTAAAGCTCATACAAAACTATATCACCACCATCATGCCTTTACAATCTATGTCTATGCTTAAGAACTAGTCTATTCACATAGACCTACTAGGAACCATACCACTTTGAGACCTCCCTACTACTATATATGCAATCTAAGACTCATTAACATGCGAAACCTCCTTTGTACACTTTATCAATATGATCATTAACTTTTTACATGACAATAATATGTCAATACCTCATATAAAACTCAATGAATACCAAACCATGCTTAATAAACAATCACCATGAAACATCATGAGAACATCAATGATACTTACAAACCTTTGACATCAATGACAACATCAATGTATTTAACACACCAATAGGAACATACCTTGTAAATCTTCCACTTTCTTATTGATGTCAAACACTCTAATAAAGTAGATCAAACTCATCTCCTTAAGTTGAATCTTCCCCAAACTAGTCTTTCTCCCAATCAATTCTTTCTCCCCATTTGACATTAATGATAAAGAATCATTATAACTATCACCTTATATTTTCACTCCAACTCAATAATGTTACTAGAGAAAATTGACCAAATACTTACCTTAGAATGATTGAAATGCTATCTCTCAACCTGATATGTTGTAAACAACTTGACACATGTCTGTCATGACTCCATATACCTTCCTTGTAGCTCATCATCTACTCTTGATCTTACCTAAATCCATTAATCTCTTCATCTAATCTACATTTTAAATATGGACTAATTCTCACTTGAAAATACTTGGAAAAATATCCTTCATAATCTACCCCTTAATCCTTGGACCTAAACTTAATGACAGCCTACTCAAAGATCTTCTGAATCAATACATGAACTCCCCCTGACTTCATTCTCATCATAAGCCCTAGGATTTGAAAAGCATATATGAACCTAAAAGAAATCTTCTTGATTACCCATATATTCTCAACATCTTTCCTTATCTAACTTGAAAACATAGTAACACCAGATGTTACGACTCAGACTTCTTCTAAATAATATTAGGTTCTATTCTTTTGACCTCATACTATGTGCACAATATTGATCTCCTTTTGATCAATCCAAATAGAATATCACCTCACCTTAGGCTCATATATATTGAAATAGACAACTTGTTAATCATAGATCTATAAAGTTCCCCCTAAGACCATACTCTCATTTAATGTTTTCCTAAACCATCATAGGCCTTCTTACAAATGAACATCACTCTTCTTGATTGATATCTTGTAACATATAAATAAGGAACTCCTTTGACAAAGCATCTTCCTATAAGCATATTCAATTATATCTTATAGAAACCTACACACATTAGGCATATTTGCAAATAATAGCATTGTTCCATATAATAATGTTAGTCATCTATACATAAATGAAGTTATTATCCATAAGTATATCTTCTTTATGTTTCACAAGACATCATGGCTTAGACTAGCTCAGAATGACTTCCACATAGAGAACTACCAATTAGGTCTATGAGACTTCAATATTATTGGTATACCTCTATCAAATATTTATCAAAATGTGATCAATTTGTACTTCTCAAGATTTTGTCATGGACTTCATATACTATCCATATGCATTACATGATCTTAATGTCATTTTAACATCCACCAAGATCACTCAACTTCACATGGTAATAACTCAAAATAAGTAATTCTACAGTCATCTTACACTCACTAGATTTTCATGATTTCACTATCCCATGGATTCTTGAAAACCTTATTCATGTCAGTCATGTCATATGGTTCAAATACCTACATCGTCACCCAAACTTACCATGTCCACCACTGATCATGCCCATAGGATACAATCATCTTCTTAAGTCTTTCAAAAACATGTGCACTCATGATTCCAATGAACTCCTCATTTGGGTCTTGTTACCTTAATGCATATATGCTCAAAAAACATAAAAATATAAACAAGGATACATACTCAAACCTTTATACCTTATGAAGGCTCAATTAGACTTTATATCACCAATAGGTCTCATCAACATACTTAGGCTTCTAGTATACCTTTGCTCATCTATGATAGCTTTATAGTATCAACTCAACTTCTCTATCTTGATGATCAACTTATTATTCACTAATATACCTATAAATATCTTTTTAAAAGGCCTAGAATAAGGTTTTTCAAGACATCTTGATGCCTTGACCTGACTCATCCATGTTATGACCTCAACATAACATTAATCAAGTAGATTTAAACATGTACCTTTATTTCAACATGTATTCAAAGTTCTTAGGTTTTATTTTTGACTTGAATTCAATATAATACTTATTATTTTTATTCAATCTTACCAGTACCATCATGCAATCTTTTATGCACACCTCAATGAAGACCTTCACAAACTTAGCCATCTTGTTCTTCTAGGATCACCTTCAAGCTGTCAAGCCATCTCTAAAGGACTAGATCTGATACCAATTTTTAGCAGCATAACCACTAAGAGGGGGGTTGAATTAGTGTACAAAATTTTACTTTCAATTCTACTTATCATTCATTAAATATTAAAACTATTATATAGATATAGTAATGTGTTATTAACCATTTATATGAGCATGAAGCAAAAACATAACACACAAGCATAAGATCTATGTGGGAAACCCTCATAGTAAATAAAACCCACTAACACACCACTTGGACTATAGTCATATAATCAATGGATTAATATTTAGTGAGGTACCAACCCCACAAGGATCACCAACCCCTTATTAGTCAAACACCAAATCAACTAGTCCTTTAACAAGATCCATCTTAAAATGAAGCACTGACCCCCTAAGTGATTCAACACCAACTCAACCACTTCAAGGATGCTTCTAAAAGCTCTAACCTACAAGGTAGCTCACACTCCCTCTTGATTAAGCACCAACTTAGTCAAGACAAAATTGATCACCTTCACAATACCTTATTTCTCAATCAATAGATAGTGATTTGTTCTTTATATCTTTATCTACTCTATCCACTATCATACATTAGTAAACATCTTTGATATAGATCTTCTATTTTATCAAAATATAATTAACTCATTCAACTCTTCTCAACCTTCTACCCCTCTCAAAATAACCTCAAGGCTTCTTTGCTCAATCATGCCTCAAACTAGGCCTATTAAATCAATTGACACTACTCATCATATTTAGAAATTCTATAAGATATTCATGACTGATCATATGCTCCCCTATGATGGTGTATATTATAGACACCAAATCCACACACCATGATTCCAAATGTGAAAATTCACCTAAGACCCCTTCGGACCAATTTACCCCCCTAATCGAGCCTAACCTATGGTCAATTTGACTAAATGACCTAACCTACAATTTAACCTACTTTTTGTCTTTACCCTTGATTATTTATGGTTAAGATGACCACTGAAAGTCACCTTGACCATTGATAGTCAGCGTACACCTTCCTAACTAGTAACATGCAAGCCACCGACCTTGATTTTCTAAAAATAATCTCATTTAAAACTACGTGCAAACCATTACATGTGCAAGTTAAAATTAGAAGGCCTAATTAACATCCTGTTGTAACTCTCTTTCCTTACCTATAAGAAGTGAGGAATAGGGAGGTAAAATCCATTTATAATTTTTATCAAGAGCTTGTGCACCACGAGTTCTTTTGTTTTGTAGGTCAATCTTTATTAACAATCTAGTGATCCAGCCATCACATCAGAGAGCCAACTTACTACCTCTATTCTGCCAAAGCATCAAGTACCATTAATCTATTGAAATAATGTTAGACTCGACCAATGAGTTAACCACCTCAATCAATCACCTAATCAGCCTTTTGTAAGATAAATATTTGGTTTCTATTATTCAATTACTTTATTTACCTTTCACATGTAGCCTAGCACCAACCCATCTCTCAAAATCCAGATTTATGATCCTATTAATCTAACCATTTACCAACCTAGACCTACACATAGTAGCCACTGATGGTTGTCTCAATTTTTGATAGTCTTCCCAACCACTGATAGCCTGCCTAACCACCGATGGCCACCCTGACCATCAATGGTCACCTTGACCATCGATGGTCACCTTAACTACTGAAGGTCATATCAATCACCAATGGTCACTATGGTAGAAAATAATAGAAATTTGTTTTCATCTTTTTACCCTCAACCAAATCTAGTTTCCTATGTCTCTGCCTATTCACAGACCCCTACCTAATTTTCTAAAATAGACCTAAGTCATTTAGCCATAGTATTGACTTATCGCCATATTAATCATTTTTAATTTATTTCATTAGCAAGCATTTTCTTTATTCAATTTTATTACCTTTTAATTATTTATGCAAGTAATTTATATTATATTTATAAAATTAATTATTTAAAATGTGTGAATTGATATCCCCTAAGGAAGCTCTTACTTTTAGGATCTCACTAGTGCTAGGCAATCCACTCAGCTATCTATCTAACCAACCATTTACTTTAGTGTTGTCTTATTTGTAGGTCATTCTCCCAAGCCAAAGAGGAGATCTTCAAAATCATCTAATTTAATAATCACACAACCAAATAGGTTTTTCAACCATACCCTTATTTAGTTTCTTCTTCCTTTTTCAAAATATAAGCTAAAATTCATTGAAACATTTTGGCACACCTACTGGGAACTTGAGTCTCTACTTAGGTTTTCTCTTGTTTGCATATATATTCTATTTTCTATTATATGCTCATAAATGACATAAAAATCTCTTTTGAGTTTAAAATTAGGTTCATACATTGATTGTTTGCAAGTCTAGCTCACATAGTTTAAATTAAATCAAAGTAATCCTATCATAGCATCACTTTTTTACACACACTAAACAAAACCAATTTAATCAATTAAACATCAAATAAACTTGAGATAAGGCCTGACTAGGATTTCATCACCTAGTGGTAACCCTACCCTTTCTCGACAATCCTACTTAGAGGTCATTACCAAGGGGAGAACCAACTCAACTCTCTGGTTGAGTATAAACTATGGAAATCAATATATATATTGGATAATCACCTAACACCCTTATCATTATGATGTGTGAAGTGAGGAGATAGGCCCCAATACCAAGCCATGTATTGATTTCTAATATAGATTCTTTTTTAGCACCTAAAACAACCTAAAACCATCCATATATTTCCTCTTTAGTACCCATTCTATAAGCCAATTTTAGTCACACATTTCTTAAAAGCTTAAGGCATAAGCTAAAAGAGAGACTAAAAGGAACCTTTAGGACTTAATGTGATTTTTAGAGTGTGATTGCTTTTCTTGATCACTTCTTTTCTTCTCTCTATTTGAGTGGTGAGATTGTTTGTGAATTATTTATTCCTTACCTTGGATGGTTCTAACTTGCTACTAGTGAAATAATCTAGCAAAGAAAAATGCATCACCAAACCAATCAACCTCTTCAACCCCCTCATCCATAGACTACATTTTTGAACTAGCAAACTCTCCTCACCCTTTGGTAAGTCCTCCTTTCCCTTGAGAAGTTCCCTAAGGAGATGAGGACTTTGCCACCTTCTTAGACAACAATCTTGTGGCCATCTAACACTACCTTAATATTATGCTTCATCGTACCTCTACTTCAACTCCACCTATAGACCCACCTTATGGCATGCCTCCCCATTTTATGGGAAACACTTCTATTTCCATGTTCACCACCCAACTGTTGGCTACCCAAACTTCCTCATCCATCAACAATACCTTTGATACTACTATATAAAACTAACCTGCCCAACCTATAAACACCATTATACCTTCCACCCATACCAATAAATCCTCCACATTAGGAGTAACCTAACCACTAACCACCTATACTCCCCTCACCATGGGAAGACCTACCACTATCCTTTCCAACCTTCCTTCAACTAATACCCCACTTAAAAATATAGTGTTACCTATAACCTATACCTTACAACCAATTATCATAGAGGTCGTTACCCTTCCTTTGGTCACCTACCTAACCAATGCTCTTACCCAATAGGTGTCTATTACACCAAACCTAGGTTACATCCCTAAGCCACAATGGCATGTACCTTTACCTAGTACCTAACCACCCACATCCACCTACCTTTACATATCTTCCACCCAACCACTGGTCTCTGCATACCCATATGTGGTAGCTTCTCAACCTCTGGTAAATTATCAATATCACTCAAACCTAACCATAGTATGTACCTTACAACATTTTGGGTGCAAAAACTTAATTAGACCTTATAAATATAATCATGGATAAGATTACTACCTTAGAGTCATCCATTTCTAGAGCTCACAATGTTTTATCATATGATTATATCTATAATGAACCTATTCACTCATTTGTCCCTATCTGATCGTATCCTCCTCAATGGAAACTTTCCAAGTTCTCTAAATTTTAGAGTAATGAGGATCCCAAATAGAACCTTAGGGAATTTAGACACTCATGTTATTTTATTTCCTATGATTATACCCTCATTCTCTATACCGTTCATATGTCTTTGTCAGGACCAACACCGTATCCTCCTTAATGGGAAATTTCTAAGTTCTCTAAATTTTAGAGTAATGAGGATCCCAAAAAGAACCTTAGGGAATTTAGACACTCATCTTATTTTATTTCCTATGATGATACCCTCCTTCTCTGCACCATTCATATGTCTTTATCAGGACTAACCATTGCCTCTTCTTCTTTACCCAGCTAGATCAAACTTTCTTGGTTCACCTTTTGATAAATATCTCCAAGAAGGTTTCCATCACTGACCTCTACTCCATCTATAAATTTGATGATGAATCCATTGCTGATTTTTTATCCCATTGGAGGAGGCTAATCAATCATCTTTCCTTCTTCTTACCCCAACCCAAATTGATCAAACTCTTTGCTTGGGCATGTGCCAAGCACATATCTTACACATTGTGTGTTCAGAGATTTCAAAATTTTGATGAAGATTTCAACATGGCATGTAAATTAGATAACATATCCATCGATGAAGGAAAGCTAAATCTAAAAAACAAGAACTCTACTTACAAAACTAATTAGACTTCCTCTTCTGAACTGAACAACCAAACCAACACTAACACCAAAATTAAGGGAACTAGAAATGTGTCTTTAAAGCCACTTCTCCATCATCTACCAACCAAAAAAATTCCTCTGATCCTTAAATCAAAACATGAGGAACCAAAATAATAACACCCAAAAGAAATTTACTCCACTTAGAGAATTTTATGCTTTGATCCTAGAGAAGCTATTGAAAGATAATATCATACATCTTCCTCCTATTAAACTACCTTATCAATTTGATTCTTCTCATCTTGCACCTAGTTGGTACTATGATAATGATCTATGTGCCTTCCACTAAATAATAGGGCATGATGTTAACAGGTGCAACACCTTCAAGAGCATTATCCAATCTCTCATTGACAAGGGTGAGTTTGTGTTAGATAACCCCAATGCACCTCAAAACTAAGCCTTTGACATTTTTAGGCAACCTTTCCCCAATCATGCACCCACCAAGAACAAGATCAACATGGTTAATTTCTTTCACAATTCCCATACTCTTAACATGGTTCTTGGCATGCTCATTGTTGAGGAACCTACCACCCAACTTATATGTTCCTCACCCTCTCCACTTATTGAGGTAATAGAGTTAACTTCTCCTCTTTTAGAGACCTAAACTGAAAAATCCCCCCTTTCTCATCCTCCACTTATTGAGGTAGTGGAACCATCAACCCCTCCTTCAAATGATAACCAAAAATAATCACCCATCTTACCTTCTTCCTTAACCATCAAGTAACTTACTACCCCTTAGAAGATCATTATTGAAAAGTAAGCCCCCATGTCTCCACCCGCATATAGGAGTCACCCTTTCAAACCTTACATCCTCTTGTAAGAGTCACAACTTAACCTTATAAAAATAGCCACCTTACCCTATAGTACCATGACTTGTGCCTATGTAGCAACTAATGCCACTCCTACCTGAGCATTTAGGGAACCCCCTATACTTATGCCCTTTGGCACCCTCTCCCAATTACGCCCACATCTATAAGCCCCCTATCATCATCACCATCACAAAAATCCACTACCACATATAATTCATGGTACCATACCATGTAGCCATCTACAAAGCTTACATCATTTATCTATGTCTTGGCTAGTAGCTCCTCATGATCTAGAAAAATTAAGACTAGATGTAGCCCTAGCAATAATATCTTTGAGTCATCACACTTGTACCTATATAATACACCTAGAATACCCTATACCAAGATAAAATTCTTCCACACCCTATCAAATTAGATGAGCTCCACCTCTCCATCCTTTTGGCCAAGAATCCACATGTAACTCTATAAGGACAAAGTTTGCCTCCTTTAGCTAGGCCATACTAGAAACTAGATATAGGGTCTCCAGATAATGTTACCAATAAACATCATGGGCTCTTCCTCTCATGCCTAAAGTGGTGAAGTCATCTCTCCACCACATAAAACTAAGGGGGAAATCAATTTATATGTATCCTACCCATGATAATCCCACTAGTCTCAACACTTAAATGTGCTTATAGGCCCAATAATGTAGAACTAGGTCAGCATTGATACCATACCTCCTATGGGCCCTAAACCCCCATAGCTCCATGCATATCTATACCAAAATAATAGGTACCTAGTCAACTATAGTTTTCCCTAGTACCAGTTTAACTAGTACCCCTAATAGTAAATATGAGAACCTCCTATTGCTTAAATCAAGAAGATCAAAGCATGAGATGGCCATCATAAGCATGGTCATCAATATTTACTCACCCTACACCCTCTTATACAGTGTGTTATAGCTAAATCCATCCTAGTAGAATAATTTACAAAGTAATTACACCAACATTTATAAAATTAAAATAATCTAATAATATGAATAACATCCCCTACCTCATTCTATGACCACCAATGTGGAGTCATCTATAGACCTACTCGTCACCATCCATGTCTGCATACTCCCTACATCCTCCCTAGTCTCCTAGGTCTACTCAGTCTAAGTAAGCAACCTATCACCTCTGATTAATCACCATCATCACTATTTTTGATTGCAATATGCCTAAAGACAAAGCTCTAAAGTCCAAACAACAAAAGTTATAATGAGTAAAATGTAATATACTTTTCACTTTTGACATGTACTTTTTTAGGGTTTACACCTTGATTATCAATAGTTAGATGGACAAAAAAAAATGTTCTTACCTTGAGAAACAATATTTAATAAAAATATAATCAACTCACCCACCTATGGAGACTACCTTCTTCTCCCACCCTGACCACCTCATCACCTTACTATTAGTCCATTTCAACCTAGCTAGTGCACATTTTGTGACAACTTTTGCCTAGTCTTTTGACCATAGTGATAACATCTCCATATTGAACCTTTTGTACTTGATCAACCTTAAATTTACCTAACCCACTTTTGTCTTCTTGAAAGCACTTCCTACCTCAAATACTTGTGACACTTGACTATTTGCATTTTCACTAGGAGCAATTCCTACCTTGGACACTTAATGAAACATAGACATCACTTAGGAGATTTGTGAGTGTACCCAACCACCTCACCTAAATATGGCCATGTGGTCCATTTATCACTTATTATTCTAGTATTGACCCTTATTTTTACCAACTTTGGCAACTTAGTCAATCTGTGATCTTAGTTATCGCACTTTTTTGTCATATTTTGTGTGCTTGTTTGTGCTTCAATACCCAACCTATCACCCACCTTCATGATGGCCACCTTCATCATCACCTTCATTCTACTTATCAAACCCAAACCCAATTCTATTTTACCTCATCAACTCCCAATTTGAAGGGGAACACCTCCTCCCATACTCAGGGCAACCAGACCTATGACCAGTAATTTGTTTTTATTTTACAGCTTGTTAATTCAAAGCCACATAACAAAAAAGGGAAAAATGTAAACACCATAAATCTACACACCATGATTGTATATATTAAAATTCCCCTAAGACCCCTTGGGACTAATTTGACCCCCTAACTAATCCTAACCCATGGTCTGATTTCACCAAATAACCTAACTTACCCTTTTAACTACTTTTTTTCTTCACCCTTGACCATTGATGATCACCTTGAACTTCAACAGTCAAGGTACACCTTCCTAACCAAAAACATGCATCCCACCTACCATAGTTTTCTAAAAATAAGCTCATATAAATTTGCATACAAGATATTGCATATGTGAGTTAAAATTATAAGGCTTAGTTAACATCTTGTTGCAACTCTATTGCCTTGCCTATAAGAAGAGAGGATCAGGGAGGTAAAATCCATCTATAATTATTATCAAGATATTTTTTATCTAGAGTTCCTTTATTTTTTAGGTTAATATTCATCAATAATCTAGTCATCCAACCATCATGTGAGAGAGCTAACTTACCACCGTCACTCTACCAAAACATTAATTACCATTACTTTACCAAAATCACATTAGACTCCACCAATGAGTCAACCAGCTCAATCAATCACCCAATCAACCTTATATAAGATAAGTATTTATTTTCCATTATTCAATTAATTTATTTGCCTTTCACACTTATCCTATCATCAACCCATCTCTCAAAATCCAACATTATGATCCTATCAATCTAATCATTTACCAACCTAGACCTACACATAGTAACCATCAATGGTTGTCTCAATTTCTAAAGTTCTAGCCAACCACTAATGATCATATTGACTATCGATGGTCACCTTAACCATCAATAGTTACACCAACCATCGATGATCACTATGGTATAAAATAATAGTAGGTTACTGTCACCCTTTTACCTCAACCAAATCTAGTTTCATGTGTCCCCACCTGTTCATAAACCCCTACCTAATTTTATAAAATAGAATAGAGTCATTTAGCACTATTATTGACTTGCTTACCACCATATTAATCATTTCTATTCTATTTCATTAGCAAGCATTTCTTGTATTCAATTTGAGTACCTTTTTAATATTCATGAAAGTACTTTATATTATGGTTATAAACTTAATTATTTAAAACATATGGATTGATAGCCCTTAAGGAAGCTCTTGCTTCTAGGATCTAGCTAAAACTAGACAATCCACTCGGCTATCTATCTAACCAACCATGTGCTTTAGTGTTGTCTTATTTGTAGGTCATCCTTCCAAGCCAAATATGAGCTCTTCATAATCATCTAATTCAATACATGCACAACCAAATAGGTTTTTCAACCATACCCATATTTAGTTTCTTCTTTCTTTCTCTAAATATAAGCTAAAATTCACTCAAAAATATATGACCTACATCTGCTCCTCAAAGAGTTTTTTTTCTTTGCTTGCTCTCACATTTTTCTTTACTAGTCCAAATAGGCCTATTAGGCCTTATATAAATACTTAACTCTTACTCTCACCCACCTTGGTCAGACAAACATCTCTCCATACTTAGATCACTCTTGTAATAGTTAAATACACACATTTCATAAGTGAAACACTCATTGAATAGGTTTTTCATAACTCATAAGGACCAAAACCACCATTAGGCCTAATAGAGACCTAATGTAATTAAGCCTTCATAAAGCACATGTTTCACCTTGACCACCTTGGAACACTTTAATATTCCTAATGGATGAAACTCTTCAAACACACTTAAAATATAACCCTAATAACATTAAATTAGTTCCATAACACCTTTTAGTCCAAATCACTCCTTGAACCACATCATTAGGCCTACTCACAATTAGGCTTCCTCACTGCCGTAAAGTTAGTCTCACATAACTGAAGCATACAACTCATTTTTAAACATAAAAATACTAATAAATAACATTAATGTATATTTAAATACCTTAGCTTCATCAAAATTTACTTAAGATACTTCAATACATGGCTTAAAGCCTCTAACTCATTCTTGCAACATAACTACTCAGATCTATTTGACTGCTCCAAAACTCGGTCATAAACAATTGAATCTCCACAATTGTATAGGTAATTATCATGAATAAAAATACATTTATATGAACCTTTAATACCTCAATAAAATATTCATATGTAATATATCCTTCAACTCTATCCAAATCACCCCAAACTCATTTCTTCTAGATATCTACTTAGAACAGCCTGAATGTTCCAAAACATAGTCATGTAGAATGTTATCTTTAACACATGTAAGTTTACTCAAAATAATTATGATTCAAATTAATATTTAATATGTGACTTTTATAACACCATAAAATATTTATATCATCAGTTATAATTTCAAACATTAGTTTTACAGACCAATCTGTTAAGGTTCTTTCTCACAGTCCTTGGATAGCCAGATAAGCCATTTTAGCTTCCATATTTCAACTTATTAAAGTGACTCTAAACATTATATATAATTTAAATTTCATTTATATATAAAATACCATCAAAATGTGCATTTTAAACATAAACTCATGTTATAATTTTGAGACTCATTACTCCATCTTCCATACCTAGAATAATGATTCTATCTTAAGAACCAATTATGGTGAACATGACTTAGATCACCTATAAAATCACTTTAATAAAATTAAAATGAAATAAAATTATCCTATAATATCATTATATCTACCTAAAATATCAATATCATAGGCTCAAAGGGGAATATTGGTCTTGCAGAGCAATCTCATAATCTTGGATTTCACTGTCAAAACTAAACTTGACATGACAACTTGTGAACAACATTTTCACCCCTTATAACTGATTAGAAACCAATTAAAATTAATGATGAAGTGATACAATTAATATAAAAATAATACGTGTATTTCATAAAAATTAGGCATGTTAAGGCTTCCCTAAACACTTTTCATTCTAACTCATTTTTCTCACTAGTTTCACCATTAGTCTCATTAGCGACTAGCCAACTTAAGTGACAAAATTGATTGCAACATAAGATATTAATTGACCAAATACCTTCATGGGCATAAATAAAGAGTCTCTATATTCTCTATTTATCCATTTTCATGCTTGGTCTAATGCAACTTTTGTTTTCTATATCAACTTTTTCATAAACAAGTATTTTCTTATAGGTTTCACTCATTGTCCTAACAAGCTACTACCACATGAAGATAATTGATGGACTTGAATAAATTAAAAAAAAAAAACTTACATAGGAATACAAGATAATTCTAAGAATATTTTAACAATTTATTTAATGTTGGGTCATTAACAGGATTTTGAGAGGGTTTTAGACTGGTTTTCATTCTTAACATTTGTCCATATAACACTATCCCTAAAACCAACTCCTAATGATTGGAAAGAATTTATAGTATAATTTTACATATATCCCTAAGATATTAGCTTACCATACAATAATCACACATTTTAAAGAGAACTAAAAGTTCCTTCTTAGGTCTTCATCTCCTCATTTTGCATACACAAGAGACCTTCAAATGAATTTTCATGTTTTTTCCTTCAATTCAAGACATAAACTTCATGATCACTATTGAAACAACATATCACACCTAAATACATGATTAATTGATCTTAAAATCCTCTAAACCTGATCAAGATAGCTCATTCTTCCACCTAAGATCTTAATACAAGGTCTATGAGAAGATCACCAATAATGAACATACCCCTTTGGCTCACTCTAAGAGTCATGTGAATGAATAAACACATTTCTCACATGTTATAACACTATATTGTATACCTTCAATGTCATACACATCTATATCACCACCATCATGCCTTTACAAGCTATGTTCTTGCTTAAGAACTAGTCTATTCACACAAACCTATTAGGCACCATACCAATTTGATACCTCCCTACCATTGTAGATGCACTCTAAGACTCATTAACATTCAAAAACTTATTTATGAAATTTATAAATAGTATCATCATATTTTTACAAAAAAATATGCTAAGACCTCATAAATAACTCAAGGACTACCAAAACATGCTCAATGAACACTCACTATGCAACATCATGAGAACATCAATGATACTTACAAATATTTGACATCAATGACAACATCAATGTATTCAACACACTAACATTAAGTGGATCATACATCAGAAATAAGTGAGGACTTTCCAAAGCCACTACCAACATAATCAGTCTTATGCTAACTATCAAGGCAATAGACCACCCTTCCAAGGTCATCCTCAAGGTTAAGGGTAGTTAGTCTAAGCAAAGACATATAATGTATATAATCTCATTGATACCTCCACCTCAATAGAATATCACCTACTCAAAATAACCTTTCTCAAGAGCATGAGGGTTAGCCTTTATGGGATCAACCTCATGATCCATCTACTTATGTCAATGAGTCCTTAAATCAAGCTTTCATGGTAAATTTGAGAATAATTCCAGTCATGATTCAAAACGAGTTACCTAATAGAGGAGATAATAATGGGAAGAGAACTAAAATTGGGTTTACTTTGGTTAGTTAGAAGCAAGATGATTCATGTGTTCTGAATTACCAAGGGCAGTTAATCAAATATTCATGTCTTATAGCTACAAATACAAGGGCAAAGAGGAAGGTAATTAAAGAGGTTCAAGGAGCTGGTATGGTCCACCAATGAATGTTAAAACATCCAAAAAGGTAGGTATTTCTAATTTGTTTCCAAATACACAACTAGATCAAAGAGATCAGAATGTTAGGAGTTCTTTCGTATCTCAAAATGCTCAAGTCATAGGCAATACCATTCCTACTAGTGGACAAACTAAGGTTAGTGTCTCCTTCACTAAATTTATAGAGTAGATGAATAAGGCTCATGTGAATGTGTCAATGTGGGATACATTATCAATACCTGAACAAGCAAACTTACTCCAAGAAGAGTTTTCCAAACTCAGTTTGGTAACCAAACAACCTAGTGGGAAAGAGGTAGCCTTGATAAACTCATTGAATCCTAGTGAAGGATAGTTAAATAAAGTTGATAAATTAGATAAACTTCATCCATTATATCTCTCTATCATAATTAGAGATATTTTGGTCCATAAATATTTGATTGATAGTGGAGCTAGTACTTTTTTCATGACCAAGAAAGTAGGTGATAAGTTGAACTTGATGTATGAGACTCATTCCAAGGGAGTGATATAATTGGATGGGTTAACTACAAATATAATTGACATAATCAAAGGTTTTAAACTTGTTCTTCATGCTTTTCATATTTTCATCATTCATCAAGATGTCATGGTGGTAGATGTGCCACCTCATTTTGCACTTTGTTTGTTAAGAGAGAATATTGCTAAGATTGGAGGATACTTGACTTCATATTGGTCTTACATGGAATTTAGGACTAGGTATGGTGCTAAGGTGTTAATCAAATATGAAACTCTATCTAGTTTCTATGTAGATCCATATGTCCCTTATACATCTAACATGAATTGCAATATCAGTGAAGAAGAATATCACCCTAGTGATGAAGAACCTATAACACTCCTTGATGGCATAGCTAACTTGTACCTTTATGAATGATGAGCTTAGTATTATGGATTTGAAGAAACTAGTCTTGGTACATACATCTTCCATGAAGAGCATGATGGTGTGCTTGAGGTAGATTATGATTATAATCTAGAATAAGTTGCATGGGGAAACTATATTTTGCACATAGATGATGATGTTAGTATCTTAGATATAACAAATCATGAAAGTCCTAGTGAGAGGTTATTTTTTATTTCCAAAGAAGAGAAAACTCATGATCATGAACCTCAAGAAGTAGATGATGTGTGGCAATAATTCAATTCCATAGTACAAGAGTCTGAGGAGGTAAGTAGGTCTATCAATTTTTAAAAGGAGTGCATACCTGATGATGAGGTTAACCATGTTATAAATGAAAACAAATAAGAATGCCTTGATGACTCCAAAAGGTATACATATCATGATTTAAACTCACTTGGAGTTGGGAAAAGTTTCAATACTCTCAATGATTAGATTAAGGAGTGTTAAATGAACATGTGATGTAGGAACATCACTCCTAGGCTTAGTTTTCTTGAAAATTTTGTTTTTATTGTCAAATTTTGGTTTTTTATGGTCTAATATGTCTTAGGGTGTTATATATACCTTATTTATCATTTCAAGATGTTTTTTTAGTCTTAGCTTGTCAAAAATTCAAATTTGGAGTTTCCCACCAAAACTAAATCTTTGAATTGTTTTAGCTAGTTTTGGTGTTTCATGAGTGTTTAGAAGGAATTATAAATGTTTCAAATTATTTTTATCATCTCTTAAATACACCATGTGTCTATACCATGGGTATTAAATCATATATGTATGGCATATCAAACTTAAACATTGGAAGGTCCAAAATTAGTTAGATTTGTTGTAGGACATATAAAACATTTTGGATTCATATAAGGTCATTAATTCAATGTTGGGAGAGATAAATATCTAATAAAACTAATAAATAATTCCTCATGTCAGATGAAATCTATGGTAGTCCCAATTTTTTGAGTGTATGTATTAAAGATGACTATATGTGACAATGTATTAGAGAAAATTTTAATAAAGATAAGTTTTTGATGCTTATTTTTAAATTGGTAAGTCTACTACATGTTACCTAAATGTTTTTGTGTGTTTCATTTGATTATTTTCACACTTCTTTGTGAAAAAGACAATATAGTCATGTAGATGCCAATGCATACATACATAGTCAAACACATAACATTACAAAAGTGTGTAAAAGAGGTGTCAAGGGGGTAATTAATGATTCAATAAGGTGTGTAAGATTATTGAAAAGCTTTTTAAATCATCACAATACTTATAAATTCATTTTATATCATAAAACATCAAATTCCTTCTTCTCAGATCTACATAGTCTAATTTAACCTTGAGTTAGGGTTTCTAAATAAAAACTTCATTTTAAAGAGTTATATATAGTTAAAATTCACAAAACTTTGTGATTTATTGTTATTTAGTGAGTTATAAAATATTTTGGATGTTTCAAACCTGTACGACTTGTTGTGTACAAAACAATAGAACTATGTGTTAATAAGGCCTTGGGAGACCTAATTAGGACTTAAAAGGGGTTATCAAAGTGGTCTCTAAGTGGATTTAAACAAATAAATTTTTTTGAGGCAAATAATTCAATAGGGGGTATTCAAAAATCACCATAGATTCTGATTACCAATCCTAACTAGTATGTAAAGTGAAAAAAAGACTACTAGAGAGTGGGTTAGGTTGTGACAAGAGCCAAGAGATTACTGGGTTGAAATTTTTGGAGTTATTTCTCAACATAATTTCGGTATCATATCCAAGTTAAATCACCCATAAGTGATTTTATAAGGTTAGATTATCTGAGAAGAAGAGAAGTTATGATTTGTTTGACAAATTACCTAAGAAGTGATAATATGCCACCTAGGATAAATGCAACAGGTGAGAAAGAAACAACCATACAAATGGGAGATGAAATATTATAGGAGTTTAGGAAACTTAGAGTAAAGTTTGAAGAAAGACTCATAATAGTTGAGGTTAATCAAACAAGAGGAGTAGTCACAGGAGATTTGAGTGACCAAGAAGAAGAAGAACCACAAACACCAAATTCAGAAGATGAAGAAGAGAGAGACATTGAAGAACAAATTTTTGAGAAATTATTTAAGGTAGTTAAAGGGAAAGGATATAATCCCAAAATATATTTTCTAGTATATGCAATCATCCTTAGTGGATATGAACACATTGATTGGATAGGAGAGTTAGACAAATATTTTGATTTTGAAGATGTACCAGAAGAGCAACAAGTGAAGTTTTATAAGACCAAGCTAAAGGTTAAATAATCCCTATGGTGGTATTAAATATAGCATAAGAGAGTAAAAAATTAAAATCCAAGATTAAGTCTTGGAATAGAATGGTTTCCAAGTTTAAAATAATTTTTTTTGCCTAGTGATTACATCACCAACTTATTTAGAAAGCTTCAAATTTTGAAACAGAAAGAGATGGGAGTAAATAATATACCAAGGAGTTATACAAGATAATTATTATATTAGGTCACATGGAGGATGATAATTATAAATTTACTAGGTATTTCAATGGTTTGATATATAACTTACAAGATGAGTTGACCCTTGATAGTCCAAACACATTGGAAGAATGTTACTAGTTGGACTTGAAAGCAGAGGACAATCTCAATAAGAAATAAAACAAACAAAACAAAGGTAGAAGCAAAATTTTTAGGGGCATATATTATCAATGAAGCAAAGTTTATTCATAAATAAGCTAAGGGGAGTCTAGTACCTAAAATTAATAGCCATCTACTTTAAGAGGAGTATTTAGAGGTAAAAGGCCATATTTCAAGGGTGGTTATGAATCAAGAGGTAGACGATCAAGTGGTTTTACAAGAAAGTGTTTCAAATTCAATAATTTTACTAGGAATATGTCTTGAGAATGTCCATAGGATCATATAATAGGGAGTCCAAGAACTGAAGGAAGAAATTAGATTACATAGGTAGTTGAGGAAGAAAATGTTTGTTCTCCATCACTTGTGGAGGAACTTAAGGTAGGATAATCATTGTTAATGAGGAGAGTGTTGATAAAGACACCCAAAGAGAAGGATACACCATAAATAAAAACCATTTTAATAGTTTCTTATAAGTGTCAAGGTAAATTTTTCAAAATGATCATAGATTTAATAAGTACAAATAATTTAGTCTCAACTAAAATGGTCAACAAAATTGGATATAAGAAGTTAACTCACCCCACACCATACAAATTATCATGGTTGAATAAAATATAACAAGTTTTGGTGAGTGAAAAAATTTAGGTGGAGTTTCAAGTTTGAAGGTACAAGGTTAAGGTCCATTGTGATGTGATCCCCATAAATGTTTATCATGTGCTTCTTTGAAGGCCTTAGAATTATGATAGGAAAACTACTCACAATGGTAGGAGAAATTTATATGCCTTATTTAAGGATGGGTTTAGTCACACCTTGATACCTATGAAGGATGAAGATAATTAATAACAAGTTGGGTCAAATGTGATGTTGGTAAGTGGTAAAAAGTTTCTAAATTTCATGAATAAAGAGGTATTGGGATTTGTATTGGATTTAAATATTAGGATTGTTATGATAGCCACCAAAGTAGATGAATTGCCTCAATAAATACAAGGCATGCTAGAAGAGTATGTATAAATTATAGTTGAATAGCTACCAAGTACGTTGCCATCTATGAGGAATATTACTCATCACATAAGAATTTGTTCTAGGATTAAGTTTGCCTAACAATTTAGCCTATAAGATGACTCCTAAGGAGAATGCAAAAATCAAGAGGCAAGTACAAGAATCTTAGACAAGGGGCTGATCAAAGATATTCTTAGTATTTGTTTAGTACCTATAGTTTTGGTGCCAAAGAATGAAGGTGAGTGGAAAATGTGTACACACTCTAGGGCTATCAACAAGATCACTATTAGATATAGGTTTTCTCTCCCTAGGATGAAAGATTTGATGGATTGGTTGAGTGGAGAAATCTACTTGTAAAAAATTGATCTCAAGAGTGGGTACTATCAGATTGGGATCAGATAAGGGGATGAATGGAAAACCACTTTCAAAACTAATTAAGGATTGTATGAATGTCTGGTTATACTATTTGGTTTAACTAATGCACCAATAAATTTCATGAGGCTTATGAATAAAGTCCTCAAACCTTTTATAGGTAAGTTTGTTGTGGTCTACCTAGATGATATACTTATCTACAACCCTAGTAAGGAGGAGCATCTTCATCATTTACATCTAGTTATGATAAGGTTATGAGAAGAAAGGTTACTAATTAACCTCAATAAATGTGAGTTTATGAAATCATAACTATTGTACTTAGGATTTGTCATCTCTCAAGTCATGTTAAAGATGAACAAGGATAAAGTGAAGGAAATCATGGAGTGACCAACACGTAAAAAAACTAGAGAGGTAAAGAGTTTCCATGGACTTTCAAGATTATATAGGAAATTTATTAGAAAATTTAGTGGAATATGTGCACCGATAATAGACACCATTAAGGGAGATAAGAAAAAATTTGTTGGGAGTGAGAAAGCTAAAAGAAGTTTCTAATATTTGAAGTAAACAATAACTAAGCATCCTATCCTACCACTACCAATATTTAATAAAGTGTTTTAGATAGAGTTTGATGCAAGTGGAGTGAAAATATGGGGTTTAATAAGCCAAGAGAGTAGGCCAATAGCCTATTTTAGTGAAAAACTCAATGATGCCAATAGAAATTATTCATCCTATGACTTGGAATTCTATGTAATGGTGCAAGCATTGAAGAAGTGGAGGTATTACTTAATGCCTAAGGAGTTTATCATCTATAAAGACAATCATGTACTTCAATTCATCACCAATCAGCCTAAGCTAAATCAGATACACATGAAATGGGTGGAGTATATGCAAAATTTTACCTTCACCATCAAGCATAAGCAAGGACAAAACAACAAGGTAGTAGATGAATTTAGTATAAGAGTATTGTTTGTACATGAGATACAACTTGAAATTGTTGTTATTGAGTGAGTCAAGGATATTTATGAAGATTATGAAGACTTCAAATAAGCATACAATACTTGTCAACATCCAACTACACTAAACAAAGAGCCATGGTTGGACTATGTCATACAAGATGGGTTGTTATTTAAAGGTGTGCATCTATATGTTCTAATAATCTCAATAAGAGAAAATTTGATTCAAGAGAAGCATAGTGTGAGTATGGTAGGCCACTTTGGGCTTGATAAGACTTTGGAGCATCTCACTAGACACTATTTTTGGCCTAAGATGCAAGAAAAAGTGAGAAGACATGTAGAGAGGTGTAAAACTTGTTAAATGGCCAAATAGAAAAACACTAATGTAGGTTTATATCAACATCTACCAGTCCCAAATAGACCTTGGGAATCCATAAGCATGGACTTTATTATGGGACTACCTAGAACACAAAGACATTTTGACTCCATGTAATTATAGATATATTTTACAAAATGGAACATTTCATTCCTTGTAGTACCATAATTTATGCAACCCATGTGGAAAATTTATTCTTTAATGAGGTAATAAGGCTTCATGGAATACCACTAAACATTGTATCTGATAGATATACTAAGTTCCTATGACACTTTTGGAGAAAAATATGGAGAAAGCTAGGCATAAATCTGAGTTTTAGCTTAGCTTACTACCCTCAGACATATGGTCAAACTAAGGTGGTTAATAGGAGTTTAGGGAACCTATTGATGTGTTTATCTAAGGATAATCCCAAGTAGTGGGATCTTGTATTGCCTCAAGCAAAATTTGCTTATAATGACTTCTCTAATAAGACTATTGACATGAGTCCTTTCCAAGTGATATATGGTATGCATCCTATAGGAGTGTTTGAAATCATAAATATTAGTCATATGGACAAGAATATTGTTAAAGGAGAAGATTTTGTAGTGGCCATCAAGGAGGTTCATCAACAAGTAAGGAAGCATCTGAAGCTAGTATAGAGATGTACAAAAAAACAATGAGATGTAAGTAGAAGAGAGGTGAGTTTTTATATTAGAGATTTGGTTTTGGCTCATCTTATGAAGGATATATTTACCATAGGTGAGAAAAATAATATTAAAATGAAAACATTGGTCCTTGTAAGGTGCCTAGGAAGTTTGCTAATAATGCATATGAGTTGGAATTTCCTAATGGCATAGGCATATCACCAATATTCAATGTTGAAAGCTTGTACCATTATAAATAATGAGTAAAATGTAAATACACAACAAAAGGAGAAGCTATAGTATGTATATATTGGGCAAAACAATTGCCTCAAGTTAAACTAGATGAATAGGAATATATCCTAGACAAGCAAGTGTTTAAGTAGAGTAGAGACAAGTATTTATTCAAATGGAACTAGTATTTAGTTTAATACTAGACATGGATGATAGTTAATTATATCAAAAATCATGGGATTACTCTAAAATAACTCATGGATAATGGTCCTTGGGTCTTTTTCTCTTTCCCTTGGGAGTATGATGTAGGAGCATCACTCCTAGGCTTAGTTTTCTTGAAAATTTAGTTTTTATTGTCAAATATTGGTTTTTTATGATCTAATTTGTCTTATGGTACTTATATAATCCTTATTTTTCATTTCAATATGTTTTTTTACTCTTAGCCTGTCAAAAATTCAAATTTGACTTTTCCTGCCAAAACTAAATTTTTTAATTATTTTAACTAGTTTAGGTGTTACAAGAGTGTTTGGAAGGAATTAAAAATGTTTAAAACTATTTTAATGATATCTTGAAGACCCCATGTCTTTATAACATGGGTATTAAATCTTATATGTATTGCATATCAAACTTGATGTATGTTTTCAATGTCTAACTAGCCTTCTAGTGACTGTTGAAAGGTCCAAAATTAGTTAGACTAGTTTTAGGACATATAAAACATCTAGGATTCATGTAAGGTCATCAATTAGATGTTGAGATAGATAAATATCCATGAAAACTAACAAATAATTCTTCATGTTTGATGAAAACTATGGTAGACCCTAATTTCTGAGTGTATGTATTAAAGATGACTATATGTGATAGAATATTGGAGAAAGATTCAATAAAGATAAGTTTATGATACTTATTGTGAAATTGGTAAGTCTATTACATGTTCATTTAATGTTATTGTGTGTTTAATTTTATTTTTTTCATACTTGTTTGTGAAAAAGACAATATAGTCCTATAGATGCCAGTGCATACATACACAATCAAACATAAAACATTGAAAAAGTGTGTAACAAAGGTGTCAAGGGGGGTAATTAATGATTTAATAATATGTGTGGAATTATTTCAGATCTTTTTCAATCATTACAATACTTATAAAAAAAATTTGAATCATAAAACATCAAATTCCTTCTTCTCAAGTTTACACAGTCTGATTTAACCCTGAGTTAGGGTTTCCAAATATAAACTTGATTTGTAAGAGTTCTATTTAGTCAAAAATCACAAAAATTTATGATTTGTTGTGATTTAGTGAGTTATAAAATATTTTTAATGTTTTTTACTCATACATAATTTTTGTGTATTGAAATATAGGACTATGTGTTAATTAGGCCTTGGGAGACCTATTTAGGACTTGATATGGGTTTAAAAAGTGGTGTCTAAGTGGATTTGAACCAAGAAATTAGTCGTAGGAAAATAAATCAATATAAAGTACTCAAAAAACACCATAAAATTTGGTTACCAATCCTAACTATTTTTTACAATCAATAAAAGTGAAAAAGGCTCTTAGAGAGTGGGTTAGGTTATGACAAGAGACAAGAGATTATAGGGTTGAACTTTTTGGATTTGTTTCTTTGCATCAACATAATAGAGTTAAAACAATATTCAAATTTAAACATGACTTTGGGAGGGATAGATGGAGTGTTAATGAGATATCCAAGTGATACACTTTTAGTTAACAAAGGATCCAACAATGGTAAGTCATTTGACTATCTCTATAAGCAAGTGTTCATTGACAAGTATGCATCATATGAGGGTTTGTTTTCATGAAGCAAAAATAATTATAGGAGCATTGTCTTTAACCTTGGTTGAAGTAATGATGGAGTTTTTTTTCCATCTCAAGTGTCTTGTGGTCTTATACATATGAGGATAGGTGTGTATGATCTTTGGGTTGGTGTGTGTTTTCCCTAAGTACTTAGAGAACACAATTGCATGTCCTTGTGTCTTATTTTGTGTGTGTTTTTCCTTGTGTTTTTTTTGAGTTTGTTTTCATTTTATAGTCATTTTAGTTTCATTTGAAGCATATGATTGACTCCATTTCCCAAGGATGGAAGAAGGTAACTGGTCCTTAGCATAGCAAGCGTGCTACCCCTTAGAAATCACTAAAATGTTAACCAATTTTCACTTTAGGTAAAATTTTTTCAAACACCCTTGCATATTCAAACTTTTCATAGGGTCTTTATAGGTTTAAATTGTTCACCATGGTCCTAAGTGGGGTTAATTCATATTATACAGTTCACTTAATTTGTTTTCACCTTGGTCACATTTGTCATTTGTCTTAATGTCATTTTATGTCATCTTTTGGTCATTCTAAGGGAATTATATAGTTTTAAACTAAATAAAATATTTCAATATGAAAAATAATGTACTAAATGTTAAATAATGCCATAATAATAGTTTTAAAACTAAAAATTTATAGGTTCAACATTAAAAAAGAAGATTAACTACAAAAAGAGAAATTTTAGGTACTTGTACAGAATATATGCTTCTTTTGGTAGGTGTGAAGGCTTAAAAAAGATGTCATGGCATCCCCACAAGTAATTTATAGGTTGATATGGTTTTAATAGGTTTAAAATAGATCAAAACTAGTTTCTTTCTCCTATCACTCTCTTGGACATGTTAAAATAGGTTAATGATTTTCATTTGGTACAGACTAGAGAAGAGGAATTGGAGTGAATTCACTTAGGGGATGTTAGTAGTTCTCATGATCTCCCATTTCATGGTAATGTTTTTTTTATTGATGGTTCATACTATTTGAACAATCACTAATATTTTTATCACCTCTAAACTTCTTGTGCATCCCCAACATCTTAGTTTTATCATCTATTTGCATTAGTCTATGTGAACTAAGTGGTGTATATAGTCTTGTAGAGCATATTCACTCACTTCATGTGAATTTAAAACTAGTTTTATGTGTTAATATGAATGGATAATTAGGATCATTTTCTTGTAATAGAAGTGATCACCATTGAAGTCTACAAAGTAGTGTTTTCTAGTTACAATGTTTTCATTCTTTTGTGAGTGGCTTGAGGTCAAGAATAATATGCCTACGTTTAACTCCTAAGAACATGGAAGTCATTTTATCCATTGATTTTTTGTATTGAATAGACCTCAAGGGTGATGATAAGGTTCTAACCTAGTACATAGTCCTATATCTAATGACACCTATAGGCAGTCTTAAACAATAGTTTGAAGTCAACACAAAAGAGGCAAAGGAGTGTTGAAATGGATTTGGAGGTGTTTGGACTCAATTGAGACCTTGAAGAAAGTCTAAGAGCATATAGAAGATCATAGTGTAAGTGGTGAGGCCATTATATGTAGTTGAAATTAGATGGAGAGGTGCAGAGTTAGAAAAGTTTCAAAGAGGGAATATTTACCTTATTATCTCCAAAAAGGGATCCTACCCTATACAGTGTCACCTCATGGTAGAAGTTTATAAAGCTTAAGCAAGCCTAACAATTTCATTCTTGCAATCTAGATGGAGATGTCACTTCTTAACATGAGAGGAGGTTATCAAGTCAAGAAAAGAGGATGGTGATTGAGGTTTCAACCCATTCAATTTTCTACTAGAAACACCTAGTTAACTACAATGCTATTTAGACCAAAGAAACTTGGAACATTGCAATGCAATAATGACACCTAGTGCATTGATGGTGAGGTATGAGAGCATGGTATCAAAGTAGGAGTGAGTTAAAATAGATATAAAATGGTCCTAGTGACCTAAATAAAATCCAAAAGTTGGAAACATAGTACTCACACATGAATCAACACTTACAAGAATCCCTTGTTTCCTAAATGAGCACCTACAGTTTGAAGTGAGGACTGCAGACAAGCCTAAGTCTATGAAAGATGTAGTCTGGTTATTGAGAACATGTATATTATGAATTGAATACATGGAAATAAATATAAAAATGATGATAAAACATTTTAAATAGATCCTTATAGGCAAGTAAAAATATATAAGGTTGAGCAAACTGAGCATGAACTTCATAATCAATCAACTAAAATCTTGCACTCAGACCTAGTAGGCTTATAGCTAGTCTTGAGAACATGTGATGTTGAGGGATATAGGAGTATGATCTAGAGTTTAAAATTAATAAATAGGTTCTTCAATACCTAAATAATATATCCATGGTTTTAGTTGGGTTATAATGATAGTGGAGGTGTCATCTATTTTGTCTTAGACTAGAGGCACTTCATGAATAAGACAATTTGCATACCTAATGTATGAATTATAAAGGGATGAAATGAAGAGTCTTTTAAGTATTTTGTGATTACATTAAGGGTTTATATTAAGTTAAATAAGGTTTTATAAGGTCTTAAATTTATTTTAATCACTCACAGGTGGTCATATACACAAAAAACATAGTCTATACATACTAGGCCTAAGAACTAGGCATGAAACATTATGTGAATAAATTAACTAATATTATCATATTATACTTTAAAAAACTTTGATATCCTTAATTTTATATTGGAGAGTCCATGAGAATCATTGGTTTGTAGAAAATAAATCCAAAATTGGTGATTTTGGCCTAAATCTATCTCAAGACTACCCTAAATGCAAACAGATAATTGAGAAGCAAATTTCTTTCAATCATATTTGTAAAACAAAATTCATGGTGTCTCAATCACTTATTTATAGTTTATAGAGGTATTTAACTCAAATTAAGTGGCATTAGTTTGAGGGTTAAGGCCTTAACTTTTATGAATCATTGTTAAGAACCTTAATGACCTAAAACCTTCCTAAAATCCTCTCAAGAACCCAATGAGAAATATATGGTGAGAAATGCATCCAAAATGGATAAATTGACCTAAAATATTATTTGGACATTTTTATAACTCTTTAAATCTCCTTTACACTCAATTTTTCCATATTCTCACTTATACAAACAGGTCAAATTTTGTGTCTTTGTAAGTTATAATGTAATCTAAAGGTAAAGAGAATTAATAGGTGAAAGACATTATGGGAGGAGTTTAGAGATGTTTTTTAAATCCTCAGATCCCATTATCACCTTGTTAATACATGAAAACCCCTCTACTAGACTGGTTGTTGTAGGTCGTCTTGAATAAGATAGTGAGAAAGAATGTGACTATCAAAAATGGGAGGTGAGAAGTGTGATATTGAGTTTATTGAGGCTTATATGATATAATAAAGGACAAAGAGCTCTTGAATAGGTGTTTCATATCTCATCTATAATGAATTATTTTGAACATATGTAGTTCATCCTAGTGACAGGTGTGTGAATTTAGGCCTAAACAGCTAGTGAATAGCTACAAGGAAGTGAACAACAAGTGTCAAAGAAAAGGTCAACTATTGAAGGGTGTATCCTAAATTCACAAATCTTGTTTCCACATTCCCAAGTTATATGATATGTGTCAATGACCTACAATATAGTTATGAATAAAGAAGTGAACTCCTCCTCAAGAGGGCAATTTCAAGTAAGATAATGAAGATCTCTAGGCTAACTTCAAGAAGGTGTCATGTTTCAAATGGACACTTGTGTAAGAGGACCTCATGACTTGTTTTCTAACTCTTCCTACATGGTAATTGGTTTTTAAGTCTTGACACTTGGAATGATGACCTTTCAACATCAAATCTTCTCTATCCTATCCTATGCTCTATATATTCCATTTATTTTGGCCTTGTAAATAATCCACAATTGGTATAGTGAAGCCCTATTGGTTTTGACATCTTGTTTTACCTTTGATTATAGTTTTGAAGTTAATTTTTTCTCTATAATTCTTGCCTAAGTATGTCAAGTAGTATATTTGGATGACAAGTGATGAATTTTTTCTCCTTGCTTCTGTTATGCTCTTGTATGCATTGTGTGAGTAGCATTTTCTTCTAACAGGTCTCATAAACTGTATATGTTTATTAGGTGTATTTTGAAGTGTAAAGGAGATTAGAAGTGTCTAATATCAGACCTCATAGTTACCCACCTTTGGATATGCATAGAAATTTACCTCAATGTAGAAACACTTATGCTAGAATAACCTTGAGTTAAGATCATTTTTAGTAGTCTGCCTTCTTAGAGAAAATGTAAGTATGTTTGTTGAGTTATCTTTGGTGTATCACATTATAGGTTGTTTTTATGTTTCATTATTTCCTTTTCACCCCCAACAGTGATTAGTCTAGAGTAGTGTGTGAGCCTACAAGATAGATCAAGGGAGCTAGTTCTTCAAATCTAGAGATCTATCTCTTGTAGTAGCTTGTCTATATGCAGATATAGTTCTATGTTGTGCCAAATTTGAGAAGGTATAATTGACTTATCTAGGGTGAAAATTTGGACTATAACACCACGTAATTGAATTTTTTTAACACATATATCCAAGGGCTAATATGCTATATTTATGATGTTTTTTTATGTTTCTCCTTTATGTACTTACTTAAATGTCTTGTCTTGATTATTGAGAATTTGAATACTCCCCATTGTTTATGGCCCCCATTCCTTTGTTTTATTACTTTGTAATTTTAATATTTCAATGCTTTCATTATGGATATTTGACTAAGTCATGTCCGTTATTTTAGGTCTAATTGAACTATTGTCTTTTGATTTTATTTTGAGTTCTCTTATGATTAAAGTATTATTGAGTTTAGATTGTTACTATATAGACATTACCATGATCTATATCATGCATCCTAAGGATTTATGTGATCACATTATGTATGCTTTAATGATATATCTACCTAAACATGTTTTTCCTACATGGTTCATACATAAATTATATAGTTATCTTATCCTTTTGAGGTTAGGTAACTACCAAATTATACTTCCCATTACCTTAAAATGAGGGCATATTAGTGGGGGAATGTCATATAGACATGGATTCCAAATTTTGCATAGTTCATAGATTCAAATATATAATTGGGGCATGTTATAGATACATGTTCTCCAAATTTGTCATAGTTCATAGATTCAGATATAAAGTGGGGTCATGTTATGGAAACATGTTATCCACACTTATATCCCCTCTTAATTTTAGATTTTAGTGGGGGAATGTTTTGGAAACATGTTCTCCACACTTATATAATTGTAAATTGGCCAAATTTCATAGTTATATTATTCAGATACACATTTGTGGTAGAATTATATACATTGGTACCATTGTTATACCCAAGTTTGAGTATGATACATATTTAAAGTGAATATTATATGTAAAGATCACCTAAATTTAAAAATCAAAATTATTTTCATATTTCAAAATACTTATATAGCTTAAAATTTGGGCTGTTATAGATTATTATTGATCCAATATACTATAGTAGTTGATTCACTTTTTTATATGGTTGAGGTGATTAAATCACTCAATATTTCCAAGGTTATAGGTTGGACTTGATTAAATCATCTAACCTCACTAGATTTATAGTGTGGATTGACTTAGATAGATGCATGCTAACTAGGTCATACGTATGATTGGGTTCCACAATTGACCTAATCTTAATTATCAAGTGGCAACTCATTTTTTCTGCAAGGTTGGGGGAAATTTTGTCCTTTAAACTCTCTATATATGTATGCACTTGTATATTTACAATTTTACTAATCTCAATTTAAATGATTCATAATGATACATCTTCTCGAATCAAGTTGCTAGAAGGTAAGGTGGTTGCATTGATACACATGTCTACTCCTAAAAATCACTCTTTTGATTTCAATCATTTGAATGCTTTTGATTTTATATTATATGCATTGATTATATAATATAACATGCTCTTGGTTATAGGCCAGTCACCAATAAATCACTTAAATGGGACCCATGCAAAAACAAGGTGTGTTATACACACCTAGGTACACATTAATTTTCTTATAAACTAGAAATTTGAAATGTAGACACTAAATATGAATTATATAACACCTCAATATTTTACACTTAGAAAATACATATCATGGATGTACCTTCAACTTATAGACCTTCTTACTACTAAAAATCTCATGTACATTATCTCTTTATGCCAAATTGATTATCTCTTAACTTGACCATTGTTAATATATTGACACATGCCTTCTATCATGATCAGAGTATTATAAACTTATTTATCTTCTATCTTTGTAATTTTAGGACATGTCCCTATTTTCAAGCTTCTTGGACACTTGCATCCCAGGTAGATGCCTAAGTTGATGCAAGTGTCTAGTGCCCTAAAGTCATCAAATTTGTAAATGAAATACATCCCTATACTTGGCCTAAGTGATTTAATGTGATATATTTACCTAAAGGGATTGATATATACAATATCAACCCTCATTCATTCCTAACATATCATAGACATAAAAACTAACAAGGCAACTTATCATAAACACTAAATTAAACATTCCAGTGAGCAAAGCTTCCCTATTATTCCCTATTTCAATATTAATCATAGGGATAGTACATCTATAGGTATAAAGTACAAAAAGAGGATCCCATGAGTCCTATTTTCCAAGTTAAAATATATGTAACTATTGTACTTGATTTCCACATATTTCACCCTTGTGCACACACAAGCCAACACATTAGGGGAGAACTAAATCAATCTGAGGCAATGTTTAAGGTAGTGGCCATGTAGGCATCACCCATTTATAGAGGGGTCTTTAATTTTAGCTTGACACTATGATCCCACTAACCCAATTTTTCCATAGTCACATATGAAGATGAAGAACTAGGGTTTTACTATTTGACAAGGAGTGATAACCCATAATCTAAATATGAGCACATTAGAGTGAAGGGGACATTGAACCAAAAATATCCTAGGTGGTCATATTTATATCTAGAAAGAAATTCATATTGAACACTTGCATCCAAATTAGAGAGAAAAATCAATGTAGACATCTAAAGATGATAAAAGTGTCTGAGGCTATAGGGTGAAAATTTATAGAATCTAATTACTAATCTAAGGCACTTATCTAGTCTATTCCTAGTTTGTTTCATGTTAGATCTAAATGCACATAGCTGACCAGGTACTCTTATTTTCCATTTATTTTAATATCAGTCACTAGGTGTAAATATTTTTAGTATATCTCAATATTTAAATTTAAAATATTTTTTAATCTAAGTTTACAATTAATTGGCTTGTTATAGATCTATTTATCACCCTTATATTTATGCATTTCTATATTTTTAAACCTATACTAGATTGACCTATCTCAATTTGGGGTTGAACACATTGTATATTTCAAAATAAACATGTAGTTTTTTTGCCTTTATGAATCGTGAATCAATGGACAAGTGCTACTTATCATCACCACAATTATTCTTAGGAAAAGGAAATTCTACACTCAACATTCAAAATAAAATTTATGACTGTGTGATATGATGCCACATGGGAAAATTTTAAAATAAAGGTGATACAATGGTATCTATATATCAAAAACTATTCGAATATATGACTTAGTAAAATGTAAAGAGAATCACAAAGAGTCGTGTATATTTCATAAAACTAACTACGAAACTCAATGATCCTCATTCACTTGAGAAATAAAGACATGTGTCACATTTGATTTCAGTGAAAGAAAAGGTCTAAAGAAAAAATTCAAACAATAAGAGATAGCATAAGGTCTTTTAATATATTTAAGACATAATTGAATGTGACTATTGAAGCATTCAAGTTAGCTAAATGAACTCATAGGTTTCTTGATTCCTCAATTTTCAAATGCCTAAAACTTCAAAATGAGTATAGATTACATTCAAGAATGTAAAATTAAAATTATTTGATTGAAAAGTAATTAAAAATCACCATACATTCTAACATGCAATAAATTTTCTTGTTAGACACTTAAAAAATATTTACAAACACAACATTTGATTTTGATGCATTGGGAATGAGTTTGAACTACTAAAATGTCATTTTTAACGTAGTAGAATATACCATTAATAATGGGACAATGGGATGTATGCAATAATCTATAATATTGACAAGGTTTTAAATATAATTTTGAAGTTATTCATAGAGGCAAATATACATGCAATTTTGATACCAAATGGGCAATTACTTCTTCACACTCACTTCACTGCCAAATTAGTTCATTTCATGAAAATTTTGATTCGAAGGTAGCACATGAAAATTAAGAAATTAATAGTGAAGTGATTGATTTATTCACTTATGTAAAATAAAGAGTCGATAAAACTTGAGTGTAAATTTACCTCTCACAAGTGGCAATTATTTTAAGAAGTCGACATGCATCCCCAATTATAACTACTAGTCCAAATACCTTAGTAAATCCCTTAACCACTTAAGTACAAAGTCAACTATAACTATTTGGAATTGTATCTATGTCAAAAAATTATAATTATAAGTTAACTAATAGTCTAATTTTAGCTATAGAACTCATAATCATTTTAGGTATTATATTTTTATCATAACATTGCCAATCAATGTCTTATCTACAATTTGTAAATTCACCTCCCAAAAGGGGGAATATTTTTTTAATATCACTACAAGCTTCATAATACATAGTAAATTCCATCAAATTTTTTATTTTTTATTTTTATCAAGATTTATAATGCATGAATGATTTCAAATTAAGTTAATTTAAGTTACAACATTGATGTGTACTTTAAATTTGCAAAATTTACAATGAGTGGAGAACTATTCTAACTTGTTTTATATATAAGGATCTTAATTTAATTATAGTCTATCATTGAATGTGCATAATGACCAATTTATTTAAAATTATATATCTTTATAGGTCAATGTTATAGGATTTATCTACAAATAATTTCCTTTAGACTATTTATTGTGTCGATTTTACTTTGAGTTTGTCAATGAATTAGGGTAGACATTAATTTTATGGTATGCTCAATTTCACTATGTTTATTTGTGTAAAATATTTAATTCTTGTTGACATAAGACACACTTATTTTCTACCTTACCTAGTCCACCTTTTTCATTTTTTTATTAGATCCAAACCATTTTAGCATAGGTTTTGTTCGTGGGTCATTTGGCACACCAACATTGGTTGGGAGGAGAATATATAGCCTCTCCTAAAAGGATACTTTAAATTTTACCTAAGATCTATATTTCTAAGTCATGGCATATTTGATAACCTAGTTGGTCTAAGCAAAACTATTCCATTTCAAGGGGTCTGCTAGCTTCAGCTCTAAATTAAAATCTAGGTTTAACAAATAAGAGGAAAATGCAAGGTTTATCATGCTTTCCAACGTGTGTTTTGAGTATATGACAAGGAATAATAAGCATGTGTGGATTTACCCAGATAAATTTAGTGTTCAAGATTTAATAAAGTAAATATAGTTTACATTTTAATATTTTTTCATTACATTCATTTAATAATGTGTGAAAATAAATAAATAGAGATTTGCATTCAAAATAAAGCATGTAAACACAAATTTCATTCATATTTAGTATAAACTCTAAACTAACATATTGATAAAAATATAAAAATATAAGGGCAAAGAGGAAAAGAGAGCCTATTTTGCATGAAATAAAAATCTAATTCACTTGATTGATTGAAACCCATAAAATTAATCTCTCTCCTGGCCATTATACACAAAACCAAGAATGGAAATAGTGCCAACTTTTGAGGATTAAAATAGTAGGAAGGAGAAGCAAAAATCTACCATATATACTTGTAGGAAATAAAATAAAACCTCCATAACTTTGATTAATAAAAATGTGTTTGTAAAACAAAGTATTTGGGTCAATTACAATTAGTTAAATGTAGATAAAATATTTAGTGTAATATTTTCCATATGGAAACTCTATCTATAAAGAAATAAATTAAAAAAAAGGAAAGTGTCTAGTCAACTATAGTCTCCTTAGATACATAAAGATTTAGCCCTTTGAATGGATTTTGGTTGGCCTCTTATAATAATTTGGTCAATTAGAGGTAAATAATTTTCCGTCTAAAATTCAATTGCACTTTAATTTTAAATTAGCCCCATTTCACTCTCTTTTCCACGATCTCCTTACACTTTATCCCTTTTGACACTTGAAAAATACATAAAAACAAATTACTTTTTTAACAAAATTATAAAAGCTTTTAACTCATTAAACATGCACTTTTTATAAAACTACTAGAACATAACCACACAAATGTTGAGAGATTTTTATTGGTGCATTTACTACATATAATTACAATTCCATTATGATTAAGGTATAATTATCTTCCTATTGCCATAGATGGCTCATAAAATAGACTAACAAGGCAAAATTTATGCTTGAAAACCCACCGTGTACTCCAAAATTTGCCTAGTAGACCTAATCAGGCTTCTAGTCAAGGTATAAATACAATTTTTATTTTTTATTTTACTAACCTAATCATTCTTAAAAATACTAATTAACAATAAATGTGTGTTTTAAATGGATTAAATTCCTAATCGGGGCATTAAATCTTGATTAATATTGACTTCATTTGGTGGGGGATTGATAGACCTAGTCAAATCTACAACTTCTAAATAGAACTATAAGATCACATTGAGGAGGTCATAGACCCAATCAGGGTCTAGACCTTGATTTTCAATGAGTGGGGAACATTTGGGCTCCTACATACCCCATCAGGCTCATAGGCTCATCAAAAACCATGAGGGATACTTTAAAGTCTCTGAGACCTACTCAAGGGAAATTCCTAGCTTAATAAAAGGTGGGAACCAAAAAATCCCTACAGACCTAATCAAGGTTACAACCATAATCAAACTATGGTTAATTAATTCAATGATGCCAAAATTTATTTAAACAAAAGATTTGACTATAACTATGATGAGCCCCGACCAATAATCCTAGACCTAATCAGAGTTTTCAATCCAATTAGAACTACTACACGTGGAATGCCACCCCATAAACCTAATCACATATGCAATCTTGATTAACAAATAACATTCCAAATCTAGAATTCATATACCTAATCAAGATTTGTAATCCCCATTAAAAATACATGTGCACAGATGCCTACAACAGACCTAATTGAGATTTTTAGTTATATTTTCCAAAGGATTCAAAAGCCCATTTTTTCACTAAGTGTTTTATATGAAACTTTACTACACAAACTTGGTCTCTATAATGGAGAGGTTTTTGGGACCTAGTTTGGGATGAAAAATGAGACATGAAAGAATGATAACTTTAGATAGAGGGGTAAAAAACTAGACTATGATCCAAAACAAGACTGCAACAAAAATAAAAATATGGGGACCATGATTTCAAATAAATTAGGATGTGTTGTGTAAGTAATAATAAATGGTGACTCTACTAGAAAATGCTCAAGTATTTTGAAATGAAAAAAACATGTCTACAAACCTATAATCTCTATCCAAGATAGTGCATGGAACATAAACATATTAAAGAAAGGAGAAGAAGGGAATGTTTATAAGATAAAATCTGATATTCCTATCGATTTGTGTGTGAAAACAAGTTCATTCCCATTTCATGACACTTGTAAGGACTTGTTACTATAGCCTTGATCATTAGGCTAGTGAATTGTACCTTAAAATGATTTCCTACACATTATAACAATGTTTTCATAGCCTTGATGGAGATGTCTCTAATCCCACTCAAGTCCTTTCCCTACTGCTAGTCAGGTGTCCAGGACCCCAGTAGAGGTTTCCTGAATTACTTAAAAATCAAGTTTTCTAGATAATTGATTTTATTTTATTTTATCATTTATTTTTGTTTCATTTTAGTATCCAAAATTTGGGTTGGAGACCACCATGGAAAATGAGATGTAGAATTATATATTTTTCACCCTAGATCTTGACTGTAGTAATTTCATCCAAGCAAACCCAGAGCTCATTAAAGTATATTTTTGTACACAATTTTAAGATAATATATTCATAATTTACCAAAATTCATCAAAACACAAAAAAATAAAAATACACATGATAAACCAAGCCTTTTAAACCAAACTAAAAATATATATTATGTCATAAACTACTTAGAGTACTTAAGCACCAAAACCCCAATACAAATATTTACCTACACCCCTTTTAAAAAGTTACCCACAAGATAAATAACAAATAGGACCAAATAAAAAAGAGACAATAAATGAGGGTAAACCAATGGGGGAAAAAACAAGAAAAAACCACATAAACTAATAATGAAAGCATGAAACAAAAGTATAAAGTAAAAGGAAGCTATGTATAGGAGCTTATCAAACTAGCTCATGCCTAGGAGTTATTAATGAAATTCCCATTGATTTAGAATGGAACATCCTCACTAGTTAGACACTTGAGATAGAATTAATTATCACCCAATATTTTAAAAATATGGTAGGCATCTAACTATAGAGTATCAAACTTACCGTGTTGTCCCTTTTTCTCGTGAGCCTTATCTTAGAGAAGGACTAAATCAACAATTATATTGGCTTTTACTTTGACTCATTTTTCAAACCATCATTTTAATAATCATTTATGTTTAATAAATTATAGAAAGGTTTCATCCCTTTTTTTTTTCCAATTTCATCAAGTTCAATAGTCAAGCCTTGACCTTATCATTAGTTTCTAGGTAATCTCTCTTGAACTACATCATGGGGATTCTTAAATTTATGGTAAAAATAGGATCCTAGCCATATACCATGTGGTATGGGAATGTGACCAAGGATGATTTAATCATATTTTTATAAGAAAAATTGAAAATTTTATCATATTATTCTACTCTTTATGGTTTTTGTCTAGGATATTCTTTATCCCATCTAACAGGGTTTTATTCATTGATTCAACTACTCCATTACCTTGAAAATAATAATTAGATGAAAACTTGATATTTACCTAGTTATCATATTTCAATTTAATAAATTTAAAATAGGATAAATAAAGGTCATTATCACACACCAAATTAAACAACTTTTCAAACCTGGTGATGATATGCTCCTAAAAAAAATTGATCATAATGTCAGTTGTGTAATTTTTAAATGCTTTTGCATTAGCCCAATGAGTGAAATAGTTAGTTTCCAACAAAATGAACTTTTTTCCAAATTATGAATTATAATTTATGTATCTAAAAAACTCTAACCCCCATTTTTCAAAATGTTGAACTTAAATAACCTATTCTAATGACATAATAGGGATACATTCACTATGTGTGGAAACTTGACAGGTATGGTAATCTATGAAGTGTGAGTGAGCATGTTTGAATACATGTGGTTAATATTAAATTGTATTATATGAAGGATTTTTTGAACTATATTACTCCATAAACCATGACCAATTCCATATATTTAGTGAAAATCTTAGAGTACCTCATCTTCTTCAGCTTTGTTTAAACACCTTACGTAAATCCCTTCGTGATTCTTCCTATACAACACTCCTAATTTGACCATGAATTTATTTCTATTCAAGTGTAATTATTTTCTTTGAGTTGAATTCAAGTAGTTTAGACACTTATTATTTAGTAGATAATGACTATATCTTAATACCACTCATCCTTTGTTATGGATTGCATCATGTATTAATGGTAAACTATTTTAGGAACAACTTCAGCCATTACTTTACTTAGTCCTTTCCCTCTCACAATATTCATTGGTTAGAGGTCCAAATAAAATTATTATAGAATGGTCATCCATTTATCTCATTGTTCACATATCTTAGTTTGCAAAAGTATTGATTTCACGATAGGGTCAAGTTCTATGAACAACACTTTATTTCTTATTTTATCAAATCAAATGATTATTTATCAATGGTATAATATCTAAGCTCATTTTTTTAGTGAATGAATCATGAAAAAAATAGTCTCTCATATCTAAGTTCTTTTATTTGAGTTTAAAAAATATTTCTTGAGTGTTTGGAGGCAAAGGAATAGATATATAAGGGCTACGTGTAGTTAAGACTTATTAGGACTGAAGTATTCATAATTGAAATATTGATTTTAGAAAAAAATATTTGTGTCTCAATAGTCCACTTTATCTACGCATCCTTATTCAATATATTTTTTAATGGTCTAACTATTTATGTGAAACTAGAGATGACTTTACATATGAAATTGATCTTGATGAAGTACAATTTTAGCTTCTTTCTATTACTAGGCAACATAATTTTTAGAATTACCTCTACTCTATTTAAGTTTATGGATATGCCTTTTCATAAATGATGTGACCCAAAAGTTTTCATTTTGTGACACAAAATATACATTTCTTCATATTTAAATAAATGGCATGTTCTCTACACCTTTGTAGAGCCATTCTCAAGTCCTTCACATGGTCTTCTTAATTATTGTAAAACACTATTAGATCATCCATGTAGATCATAATGCACTTGTCAATTAGATATTTCAATGAAATTTCCATGGCCTATTGAAAAGTATCACCTAAATTGACTAAACTGATGGGCATCCTTCTATATGCAAATGTTCCCCATTAGGTCATGAAGGTTATCTTGATTCAATCTTCATAGTTTACCATTACATGATTATAGCTAGAATACCCATTTAATAATGAAATCATTTACAAACCATTCACTATTTTAATACCTCATTTAGTGAAGTCAATGGGTAATTATCCTTATCCAAATTTCATTTTAGGTTCATGAAGTCCACACATAGTTATATCTTTCTATTATTATTTCAAACTGACACCATATTTTCCACCCATGTGGAATGCCTGATGGGAAATAAATTTTGGTTGATAATATTTTCTACACTTCTTTGAATATCATAGGCTCTAGTAAATGATTCATAGGTCTTTGCCTCTGATGAAATGACTTAACTCCCAATTTTAGAGTAATGGTGTGACTTAGGATTAAAGTATTAAATACCTTTAAGTCTTCATAGTTCTAGGCTATAACATCTTTAAAATATTTAGGGCTTATGCAATCCCAAACTTCAAACTTTTGGTGTAAGTTATAACTCAAAGCACATTTTAAAAATCATCAACATTGCTTAGATTAAAATCCTCATGAAACATACCTTTGATGTGGGCTATTTCCTCTTTCTCACCTTGGTAATCCATGTCAAAAATCATTTATAATGAAATCATACCTTTTAGTACATCATTTATTTTTAGATTTATCACTCCCTCATCTAGCTCAAAATCATCTATATTATCTTCATTTATGTTCTAGGACTCAAGCACATATGTATTTATGATGAATTTAATGATACAATGATCATTATCAAACACCTAGAAATTTTTTGACATTGTTTGAAATGGAAGGAGTAGAGACTAACTCCACTGAAAACCTCTTCAATTTAGAATCATAAACTAGATCTAAGGTGATTATAGTTATTTATAATGCATCTATCATGTGATTTGATCTACAAGGCACCATTTTATATTGAATACATCAAAATATTCTATTAAATTCCATAGCCATTTATGATACCTTGGTAGGTGCTTGTCATTAGAAGCATATTGTATTTTAACTTAACCACGAATTCAAACTCACCACACACCTTCAACTTCTTGACATTCCTTCTAAGAGATAACTAAAGTTCATGGACCAATGGTCCATACTTAGATGCATTATTTATGTAGGAAAATTACAACCTTAATGCACAAATAGGATTTCCCTCTTGAATTAATAAATTTAACCCCATCACCACAACGTTGCTTGGAATTAGAACCATCAAATTTTAGGGTCCATAAATGACATTTAGTTGTTTGTAACATATTCCAAGACATAGGTGCAAGTTCCATGTTAATTTCCTTGTTATTTCTCTCAATATAAATCATGCATACACTTTATTATTCACTTGATAATGATCTTATAGTTTAGTACTTGGTGACTAAAGTATGAGTTGGGTTGTTTGGAAGGGAAATAAATTCAGCTTGAGAGCTTGCAAACCTCTCTTCTATCCCTAAACCACCATGTTCTAATTTGTTGATTTTTGTCTTCAATATACCCAATGATAAAAGAAGCACTAAAATACCATGTTATACATGTGGATCAACATGTTTTAAATATATGTATGCAAGGATAATAGTATGGTATTATGGTATTTTAGGTGTATATAACACATCTTCCTCATCCAACAGTTGTAGTTCTTAAATGTCATTTCAAAGTTGACCACTTGGATTTTATTTATATTGCATGGATAACATTTTGATAGTCAAGTTATCATGATCTTTTGATTTAATTTTAAATTTATATACCCAATATTTATTTCTTCATACATGATCTCTTTAGTCTTGTTGTACTCTATGATCATATGTTGCATTTTTAACTCTTTCTCTCTTAATTCTAATATGATTGGGTATACCATGCCATGGGAGCCACATTTAAGAAAAATTAGCCACCATATATCCATTTAATTTCCTATACAAATATTTTATAAGAATCATGTCATATCATTAGGTATATCAACCACTTGAATGTTAATATATTAATGAAATCATAGAATATGATGCCAACTACATGTGAATGTGGTTTAATTCACTAACCACTCTAACTTTTGATTTATCTAGTTTGAAAACCTTCTTGTTTGACTTAGTACAAGTCAAACTCAACTTTTTAAAAATTGAGAACGGAATCACATTGCTTAAAGCGCCTTAATCTACCAAATAATTGTGTAATTTTTTTCCAAAAATATAGATTGTTGAGAGGAAAGGAGGGGTTTCAATTTTCTATTTACAAATATCTAAATGAGAATCAAATATTCTATTATCTTATTTTACTTTAGTAGAAGATAAATCTTTAAAAAACAAATCTTTCTAATTATCTATCTATATTAATTAAAACATTGTTGTGTTGGCTTTAGTTTTGTTTAGGTCTTTAATGATGTTGTATCCAAGTTTATTTTTCTCTAGATATTGGTCAGTGTGAAGGGGTGTAGCATTGTTATTTTGTTAGGAAGATAATATAGATCCCTTACATGGAAACATAATATTATTATAATTCTCATTAGGTGAAACATGAGTGTTGTTTGGAGGAGTAAATGTTGATAAATACATTTATAATTTACTTCTCAATGTGTAGTTGTTTCCCTTTTGAAACTACTTAAATGCATGAACCTCATCCAAGTTGTCTATATGCTCATTATCACTCTGATGTGGGAATTCATAGGTTTCCAAGACTAAATTAGTAATTTGAATCCATCCATTTTATTTTGAGTTATTTTTTTTATGAAAGCACTATCTCAAGATTATCCATATCCTTTTGAAAAATATTTGATGCCAATATAAAATTAGCACAATTGGTTTCAACATGGTTCTTTATATTAAATAACCTATACCATGTAGGCAATTCCAAATCAACCAAGTTGATAGAGTATGAATCATTATTATTAGTTTAATTAGTGTTGTCAATAGGACTAAGTTCACCTCCATTATTATGCTTAGAATTACATTTATGATTAGTTCTTTAAAAGTTGAAAATTTATTTTGAGGAGGGTTATTTGTGGTGTGATTATTACATGGATGTACTTGTCTCTACAAATAAACCATGTCATTTGTCCATTTTGGAACCATTTATTGTAAAGTGGCACTTCTAGGCTCACATTAGCATTCTAGTTATTTCTTGATTGTAAAAGCATGTTAACAATAATCACCATAACATTTATAAATGTGGGGACAATATATTACACTTCTTTATGGATAGTGTTAGCAAGCATTTTATTGTTTAAAAATGATGGACCAACCTACTAATTACTATTTAAAGTAGGATAATCGCTTGTGTTAGGTGTGACACTAGTGTTATTATATGAAATAGAGATAATTTGGTGATTATTTTCTTGAGGCAACACATGATTTTAAGGAACTAGTTTATAATTTTTAAGCATGTAGTTCAAGAGCATTGAGTTATAACCCTTTTTTTGGCTTGAATACATAACACCTAGGATTTGATTCATTAGTTGTGTATTATACATGAGTGTTTATTTATCATTATAATCTAGTTATATATGCTCATCTATCCTAAAGAAGGTAATGGGCTAGCCCCATACCCTTGGGGAATCATTTTTTGCAATAGTAATGTCTTCATGATATGCCAAAGATAAGGATTCAAGTATCGTAGGAGTCCTTATAACAAACATAAAGATCATTACATACAAAGATCTCAAGTAGCTTTTTATAGCATCAAATTCTATTTACATGTAGAGGTCTTTCAACCGCTTATACAACTTATGTAAATGGGTGTTGAACATTCCTATGGGTTCATTTGGTTCTCTATGAGCTATAAAAAATTGATGATATAGGATTGTAGAGTCAATAAAAAATCATTAATGATTGATGAAGATGGTTTTTAGGTCATTACAAGATATTTTAGACCCATTATGCAATCTAAGATACCAATAATAGGCCATTTTATCCAAGTTATATGGAAATAATCTACAGGCCACATCTTCATGTTAGATTTGAATTCTCATAATGAATTATTTGAACACCTGAATATGTTCTTCGATAGTTCAAATTATACCATACACATACCTAAGGTATAATTTTTTAGGTTTTTTATGTAAATCATGGGAAACTTGTAAAATGTTTATAGGGTAGTTACCTCCACCAATCCAAACTATGACCATTGATGGATTTAAACAGGAAACAAAGGGATTAATAGAGGGAATAACAATTGTAGACGAGCTACTAGCTGATTGAATATGTCTAATTTTATATTTTCTTTTGTATAATCTAGGTATTTTATGTTTGATGAGGTATAATATTTTTAATTAATCCCTAATGGAATTTTATCTCATGTGTATTCTCCTATTTTCTAATGTGATATTCATAATACCTTAATGTGGTCAAGGTCTCTAAAATGTTTAAAGTTTAGAGTTTCCATTTAAAATTTAGTTTAGGTGCTTCTTCTAGTGATAGTATGTTGATGTGTCATTTGGAAAAATAACTTAGTTATTAAAAATACCCTCCAAACTCTCCTAAAAGGAGACCCAAAAATCACTCCAAGGTTTATATTTCTAGGTCATGGTATACTAGGTAACCCAGTTGGTTTATGAGAAATTGTTCCATTTCAAGGGGCTTGTTAGTTTGAACTATAAACTAGCATTTAGATGAAAAAAATAAGAGGAAAATGGTATTTATATCTTATTTTTTAATGTGTCTTTTGAGCACCTAATAAGGAATAACAAGCATGCACAAATTTCCCTAAAAAACCAACGTTTAAGATTTAACAAACAAAATACAATTGATTTATTAGTATTTATTCATTTCAAACAATCAAAAATGCTTAAACAATAATAAACATGGATTTTAATTAATATAAGAAATGTACACACAATACATTCATATCTATTCTAAACCATTAAAAAATAGATTGATAAAAATAGCAAAAGATAATGACAAAAAGGAAAAGATTGAACCTATTTTGAATGAAATAAAAATAAGATTAAGATGATTAATGAAACCCATAAAATCTCTCCCTAGATATAATCACACAACCATTAAGGGATATGGTGATAGAGTATAAATATTAAAATATTAGGAAGGAGAAGAATAAATCAACTGTATACACATACAAAAAAAGAGATAAAACCTCCACAGCTTTGATTAATAAAAATATTCTTGTAAAATAGAGTATTTGGATCCATTGTAATTAGTTGGATGTAGATAAAATATCCAACACAAAATTTCCCACAAAATCTATCTAGAAATCAATAAATTGCAAAAGGAAAGTGTTACGTCCACTATAGTCTCCTTAGATACACAATGAACCATCCCTTTGGACGGATTTTGGCTGACCTCTTATATAAATTTGGTCAATTCGAGGGAAACACTTTTCCTTCCAAAATTAAATTACACTTTAATTTTAAATTATCTTCATTTCCCTCTCTTTTCCATGAGATCCATGCACTTTATCTCTTTTCTCCCCTAAAAAAAAGATAAAAACCAATTAGTTATTGAGAAAAATTAAAAAAGTTTATAACTCATTAAACATGCACTTTTTATAAAATAGTATAACTTAACCACACAAATTTTGATAGATTTTTATTTGTGTATTTCCTATATAGATAAAACCAATGCCATTATGGCCAAGGTGGAAATAACTTCAAAATGACATATATGGCTTGAAAAATGAAGCAATTATATAAATGTTATGCTTGAAAAAACATCATGCACTCCAAAACTTGCCCAGTAAACCTAATTTGGCTTATAGTTTAGGTGGAAATGCAATTTTTTATTCTGAATTTTCCTTACCTAATTTGGCTTTCAAAGCCTAATTAGTAAGGAGGGTGTGTTTTGAATGTCTTACAAACCTAATCAGGGCATCAAATCTTGATTAACATTGACTTCATTTGGTGGGGGGTCTACAAACCTATGTGGGTTTGGGATCCTAAATAGAACTATGGGATATAATTTTATGGGTCATAGACCTAGTTGAGGTCTAGACCCTAATTTACATTGAAAAGGGATACTTTAGGCTCCCACAAACCCAATCAGGCTTGTAAACATGGCTAATACTATGGGGGATAATTTAAAGTCTCCCTAGCCTATTCATGGGAAATTATACACTTAAAAAAGGGCAAGGACCTAATGGTACACATAGACATGATCAAGGTTAAAACCCTAACCACCATTATGATGCCTTAATTTGATGATGCCAAGACTTACTCAGACAAGAGACTCCAACTTTAATTATGATGATCCCTAACTAATAATACTAGACCTAATTGGAGTTTTTACTTTGATTATAACTATTAAATTTTAAATTCCACCCCATAAACCTAATCAAGGTTGTGGGCATGATTAGTAAAGGACATGCCAAATTTTTAATTCAATGACCAAAGATTGATTAGAACTAAATGTGTATGGATTCTTACAATAAACCTAATCAAGATTTTTAGAAATATTTTTCAAAGGCTAACAAAGGATTGAAAAGTGCCCTTTTTCACTAAGTCTTTTATATGAAACTTTAATGCACAAACTTGGTCTTCAAAATGGAGAGGTTTTCAGGACTTGGTTTTCCACACAAACTAAGATGTTCCAAAAAGAAACATGAGAGAAAGGAAAATAATTGTATTTCAAGAACAGGCAAGACCTGAACCAAAATCAAAAGAAGGGGGACCATGATTTCAAATAAATTAGGGTATGTTGTGCAAGAAACAATAAGTTTCATATGTGAATAAGTCCATGCTAGGTTTAAAAATGATTTTTTATCTATATAATATATCAACCTTTGGGAGCTTAAAAGGTAATGGGTAACCATCTTGCTCAACCCCAATTCCACCATGTGGTTATTATAAAACTAAATACTTTTAACTCATTTCATGAAGTGGTTAACCACCAATCCTAAAATGAGAGGGAATTATTCCCTTCAAGCTTGTTGGAGTGAGTCATAAACCTATATCGATAGGTATTTAGATCTGTAAGGAGGGAACCCCTCAATCTATCAATAAATAAACACAATCATTTGGGTCATAATCACATTGGATTTTCCATAAAGACTTATTAGGTCCAATTCTAAGTCTGGGTTGTTATTACTACCACATTTAGTGGTTCATTAAAGACCCAAATTAGATAAGGAAACACTAATATGTTCAATAACATAGTAGATTTCACTTACAAAATTAAATCCTTATCAACATATAGCAATGGTATGACTTGTAGGATCTGTTATTAATGTACTCAAAGATGCCCATGACTTGCCAATAAATCCTAAGAAGTACCTCCCTTTATTCACTCATGTTGTACGGTAGAAAGTTGAGGAACATATAAAGTATTTAAAAGTTTATCTGATACTTTTTAATGTCATCCATGAGTATGTCAAATTAAAAAAATTCCCATTTACTTTACAATATGTTACATACAATTTGTTTTTCAACCTTCTTGAAGATTCAAATATAGTTAAACATAATTCAATGATGGTTTTATAGCCCAAATTAGACAAGTTATTGATCTAGGTGTGTTAAACAAATTATTTTCAAGCTTAAAGAGAAAACCTAATAAACTAATCAAATATTTTATCATAAGAATACATAAGGTGTATAGTAAGGTTACCCTACCATATCAACTAAATGTTATGCTAACACTTAATATGTACAAAAATGCTCTATATTATATGACCTCTATTTTTTTCATATAGCCATCAATATTGAGACTCTTTTAGATGCCTACAAAGAAGACATAAAATTTGATATACAATTAAATCCCCAAGGATATCATGTTTTGGCTATTTCAAATGTCTACCTAAATCTTCTAGTTTTGAACCTCATTTTTAATTCTAATTAGAACATTCTGGTGGTTAATCCTACTCACATGTTCAATAAATTACCTCTAAGACATGCATCCCTAAATTAGAATATAGGGTTACTCAAAAATACCAATCAACAAAATTTTAATCAATATTTGGTTCTATTAAAAAATAACACTAACTCTGATTCCTCAAAATAAAAACTTGATGCCATCCAACACATGGTTCAAAAATTGATTGATGATTTCTTGTCTTCATGAATAGATGGAAATACTAGAGGGGAAGGTCCAGATTATAATTAGACATTTCAAAGGTATAGTAGACCATTCAAAAGATCAAATAATAACTTGATCTTTCACCAAACAAGCCACTTTAAATCAATATTTCTAACTTAGTTCTACCTAATTGGTTAGTGTGCACAATACAACTCATTATGGGGAATTGGATTCTATTATATTTTATAATTCCTTTGAAACAATTATAAAGGATATGGAAGGGTATGGAGTATTTCCTAGTCATTATAATGTTGTGATCACATCTAATACACTAATTGCATCTATGATGTTTTAGACTTACATTTTTCCCAATACAAGAGAAAAATGAAGCCCAGTAAAACATTGATGAAATTCATGTGCTTTAAAAATACCAAAGGAATAACTATACCTTGAGGATTAGAACACAAAACAAACTCTTACTACTTTCACTCCTCTAAAAAATGGTGCAACACCCCCATGTCTAAAAGCTAACAATAACCCACCTCTTCCAAAAATAAATAGTAAACATCCTCATATATATATATATATATACACAAATTAATCCTAGCAAATGTGGTTATAACATAGTGGAATATATGATTGAAATTAAAGTGAATATCACTTTGCATGAGTTATCCTAAATCATAGAACAATAAAATTTACTATTGAAATAATTGACTGATAAACCTAGATTAGGTAAACATAAATCATCCCAGACTAACACAGACATCCATAAGAACAAAGTTGAAGTTTCTCCTTTTTTGTTTAATATGATAATCTTTAGGAATAATTTACAATTTTTTTGGTAGATTCAAGGGCTTAAACAAATGTTATGCTTGAAATAATATGAAATAATCTATATTTGAATCCACTAAATTTTGAAAGGGTTGTGTTCCAATTAGACAAAACAAAATTCTCAGTATAGGGCAGTTTCTCAATGTCCACGTGTAGTTATTCATAGAGCTTAGAGTGTAGTTTATATAAATTTAGGTATATTAAATTATTTAAGATTATGTCATGATTCTAAGTTATGATTGACCCAAAATAATTAATGGATATATGGCTACTGATTATTCTCACATTTGGTTGCCTTAGAGAGTGGTAACCAATCAAATCATAGTATATAAGGAACAAAGAATGAAATACATGATTATAGAGAATAATGGCATAAATGAAAAGGTAAATTTCATCTCATCTAACATTGGTATTTACACTCTTTCCAAAAATGGTGTTCCAAGTGAAGAAAACCCTGATGACCTATTAGGACTTTAGACCATGTATTTTTATAGAGCATGTTCAAAACAAGGCTCAGGCATATGCATTGTTCCTATTGACCCACAAAGAAAATCGTATCTTGTTGCTTGAAGATTGAAATTTTCATGTACTCAAAATCTTGTTAAGTATGAAGTTCTAATTTTAGGCTTACAATTTTCCCTCGAGCATAATGTTATAAAGCTCCTAGTTTATGGTGATTTTGAACTAGTAGAAAATCAAATGAGGAGTACATTTCAAGGAAATTATCTTATATAAATAAATAAAAACATGAGACCTAGGATTTATTTAAGTCATTTGATGCTTTTAACATCATACATATTCCTATAAAACAAAACCAAACTATGGATTTTTTTAATCTTTTACTACAAATTTAGCCCCTCTTCAAGAATTAGAGTTTCAAAAAAATTCCATTAAGCTTATTCCATGTCCTTATGTCCTTAAAAATGTTGATAATTTATATGTGTTTGATGATGATCAACAAATCATATAATTTATTAATAGTATAGGTATTTTTGAGTCATATATCATTAATGAAAAGGACACATACCTAACTATTAAATACAAAATAGGAGATGATGACATTTTTTAGCTCAAAGACAATCAAATCCCCAAATATATTGTATCCTCATAAAGAATTTTTGATATAGATACACATGTATAAGATTAGATACCACCAAAATTTGAGAAATAAAGGTTCACCCTAGTTAATTTGGGTATAAAAAATCACCCTTAACATGTGAATATAGGATTTAGTTGTTCTAATTCTAAAAAAAGTGTAAATTAAAAAATTTAAAGGAACTATTATTGTCTAGTCATATGATATTTTGAAAAAAATATATCCTAGAGTTATCATGCATATAATATAACTTAGAGATGATCAAAATACTCTTAGGCAAAGTCAAATACCACTCAATCCAATCTTAGAACCACTTATTTACAATAATTTGAAAATTTATTACAGCCATAATTGTTTTCACAATCAAATATTTAACTTGGGTTACAAATTTAGGTTATTTACGTAATAAAAATGGTGAAATTAGACTTTGTGTTGATTTCATAAATCTAATAAAATGCATTGGAAAAGGATAATTATCATTGGCCTTTTCTTGGTGAGTTAATTCAAATCATCAATGGATCTAAGATGGTGTCTTTCTTAGATGGATTCTTAGATTATAATCAAGTTTTGGTTGATAAAGAGGATAGAATGAAAATAATTTTCACTAATAAATGGGGATTTTTTTCATATAAAATAATGTGTTTTGGCATAATTAATGCATGTGAAATGTTCCAATGTGTCATGTATTTTTATTTTCAACAATTAATAGGTAAGTGCATCATCATCTATATGCATGATCTAACTATTTTCTCAAATAACATGTTATAACATGTAGATAATTTGCAAATAAGTTGTCGATGCAGAAGGTATGTAATTCATTTAAATCCAAAAAGAAAAATTACAGTGACAGAAGGTAAGTTACTTGGTCATGTAAGTAATAAAGAAGGTATTTCTACTTATCTAAACAAAGTTAATGCTAATTCTAAAGTCCTAATACTAATATTAATAAGAGATTTAAATATTTATTTGGTAAAATTAATTTCATTCATAAAATTATCTTTGGATTTGATGAAAATGTTATACCATACTATGTTGAAACAACATGCTAAAATTGAATAGACATCAGAAGCCAAGAAGGTGTTTCAAGATATCAAATATGCTATTTCTCAAGATCCTATTTTGGTCAAGCCTAATTTTACAAAGGATTTATTCCTATATTCATTTTCATTTAACCACACCATTATAGAAATCCTCACTTAGAAAATTAGATGATCATGAACACCATATAACATTCATGAGTACAGATCTTGAATATGTAAAACTAAATTATTCCATGATTTATAAACAATCATATGCTCTAGCTAAAGTGGAAAATAAATTAAGACATTATATATCACATAAAAAGGTGTATGTAATCATTATGGATCCAATAATAAAGTTCATGCTTGGACAAAATGAGGTAGGAGACTGTAAAGGGAAGTGGATGGTAAAGTCATAAGAAATTGATCTCAAAATTAAGATGGAAAAGATGGTATGAGGCCATGATCTCACTTGAAAATAGAAGTAGATCCCATAATTACTATAGTATAATTTGATCAAGATAAAATAATAGGTAATGATTGTTATGATCACATCATATGTTATTTGTTATATGTGAATTATCCTTCAAAACTGAATAGAGAATAGATAATATCTCTCTGGTTGAAAGTAGCTCATTACATACTAAAAAATGGAATATTGTACAAAAATAATTATGAGGGTATTTATCTCAAATGTGTATCTAAAGAATAATATGAAGACATTTTAAGTCATTTTCATGAAAAATTAGTAAGTGTGCATCCCTATGGAAATAAAATGGTGAACAACATTTTGATATCTAGTTACTAACGGTTCATAATTTTTAAAGACACACACAATCATGTGAGGACCTATCACCAATGTCAGACATTTGTGAAAATAAAGATAAATGAAGCCATGCCACTTCAACTAATAATTAAAGGTCATCCTTTTATAATATGGAGACTATATTTTGTTGGTGTCATTAATCCCAATTCCTTTAAAGGGTATAAATTTGTGTTGAATTTTTATTATTATTACATAAGATGGGCTAAAGTTATTGTTACAAAGAACTACATAGGAAAATATACTATCAAATCTTTGAATAAAACATTGTCACAAGATCTGGCACACCAATTTCATTGGTATGTGATAATGGGCATGCTTTCCAGTCATTTTTTTAAGAATGGGCCTATGATAATAAAATAATATATAAGTTTGGTTCTAACTATTATCCATAGGGAAATTATGTATTAGAATCAACCAATAATTTTTTTATTGATTCAATACATAAATCTAAAGATAAGAAACCCAAAAAGTGTCACTCATTTTTGAAGTATGCATTATGGGAAAATAGGATTTGATACAAGTAAGAACTTAAGGCATCCCCATTTCTATTGGTATATGGGTGAGAACCAATTTTGCCAATCAATATTTCAATGCAAGTAGGAATACATGGAATATGATGACATAATTCACTCTAGATTGTTGGATATCATCCAAATGGAAAATGCACATGAATAAGCCCTTCATAAATTTAATAAATATCAGGATGTTGTTAAGAGATGGTTCAAAAATAGATCAAAAGTAAAATCTTTCAAATTTTTGGATTTGTTCTTACTTTGGGATAAGGAACATGAAAAGAAAGGACAACACAAACAAAATTAGCATTGTGGATTGGTCCACACCAAATTGTAGAAATTATCAAAAATAACACTTTCATATTAAAAGATATACAAGGTAATGATTTGGCAGTTTCCATGAATGGGTAGTACTTGAAGCATTAATTCTCAGTTTCACCTTCAAAAACTAATTTTAAGTGAATATAAGTTGTCATTTAGGAGTAGGGATAGTTAGGTAGTTATATTAGTTTCTTGTAGTTTATTGCATTTTAATTTTCCTAATTAGATTTTAATTTCTTTCATAGTTATTTTTTTTCTTATTTTTTGATAAAATATTTTTATTTATTATTTGTATTTGATAAATAAGTCCTTCAAGATAGTAATTTAGTTGAATAAAGAAACTTGTGCCAAAATCAGAATTCATGCCTATGATAGGCCAATAATTGAATGACCTAAATTATAAATATTGGTAAAAATGTGATCTTAGAAATAATTAAATTAAGATTTAAATTCACATTGATTTCTATTTTTGAACATTTCATGTTTTATTATGATTGAACATTCATCATACTGAGTTGTCAACTAATACTAGAATATTTTATGCATTAGAGAAGATCCTTACAAACACTTGAAACATTTTTAAAAATTTTGGGTGTAATATTTTAACAAAGGAAAAATTATTTTAACAAATTTACCTAACTCATCCCTAAACCCAACTATATGAGTTCTCAACCTTTGTAAAAAAAGGAAAGGGTGTAAAATTAAAAATTTCAAAGACAATTCAAAATGTAGTTTTCTCCTGAGAAGGTGATTTTATTAATCTCTATTGAGGCTATGGACCCATGATTGGTAATGGAGTAAGGCCTAGAGTTGAGCCCAAAGTATATATTTTGAGGCTATGGACATATGGTTGGTAGCAAAGCAAAGCCTAAGCCTTATTTTTTTAGCCTTAAAGTTAAACAAAAGAGTACAATAAAATTCCCATTAGAAAATTTTTTAAGTCATCAATATTAATTTATCCTACTAAAACCCATGGAAATGGTAATTCAATCATTTCACACATATGTACAACTTTTTATACAATGTATTAGCTCCCTCTATCACTAGGTATCTCTTTAACTTGAAGTTTCAATTCTAGTAACTGTGTGGAGATTTAGATGTAGTATTGATTTGATTTTTATTATCTTAACCAAGAAATCTAAATTCTAATTATTTACATCATTTACCCATATAAGTCACCATTTTTGTGACTAACACAATGCTATTCCTTTTGAAATGGACACCTTATTAGATTTGAAAGAATTTATCTTAATCAAGTACATGCACGTTGGGATTTGATTTGGGAAATGATTAATATTTTATCTGTAACTAATTTAAATTCAATATATTGATCATGCTTCTATTATTTCTTTTGAATTTTGACATTTTATTTAAGTGCTTTGATGTATATTCATACACATATATCAAAGACTTCACAATTCATCCCATATTTGAGTTCAAAAAAAATATAACCCTTTCAAAACTTAGTTCTAACTATTTTATTTATAAAATTTCCATTGAAATATCTAATTTATGTTTATCTTTATGGTGTAAAAATTTGTGTCTATTCGCACACATTCACATTGGATTTTTCACTTATTATGAAGTTGGTTTAGTTCATGTGTTTCTTATTTTCCTTTCAAAATTAATTTACACTCTTTGTAACCTTTGTGTATTTCACATAGTAATATTTAAACCTCTAAATGAAATTATATTCCACATTTCAAATTTTTATGTAGCCATATCATATAGACCAAGATTATCATATTCACATTGGGAATTTGTTTAGTGTGAAGCTCTAAGTAATTTTATAACTTTTAGGTGTCAACTACAAATTCACTCACCATTTTTAAAATTAGTTTAGACACCATATTTGGTACAAGAAAAATTTAGAAACATGTTTTTATATCCTCTTCAAACATATGCATCTCTTGACTGAGATTAGATAGGCAGTGATACAACTTCTTGTGAACCTCTTTGGATCCATCTTATTTCACTTGATTTACCTACCCCTTGGGCCTATATGTTATTTTATTAGTCTTCATCCAATGTATGCTATGGATCCCTACCTATTGTTTCCTATTTCCTATATGTTTTTAGCCCTTGGACACTTACATCTATTTTGTACACTAGCATCAAATGCTAGTGTTCAACTATGATGTAAGTATCAAATCTCATCTTTTTGTCCCTTTCTATATATTTTGTTTTATGGTCATTTATTTAATGCTCTTTTCCCATCCTATTATTTTATTTTTTCATGTCCTAGATCCTAATTAAAAATTGAGAGGTCCCTAAATATACAAAGGCTATAATTTAATTACACTACATAGAAATTTAATTTGACAATTATCAAATTGAAAAGTATTGTATATTTTAAGTTATCAAATTGCATTAAAATATTGAATTGAACATAAGAAACATCCAAAAGGTCAAATATATTATCACATTACTTATACCAAGGGTTACTATGAGAAATAGCATATAGTTGCACAGTTATAATTCCACACACATACATAAGAGAGAAAACTACATGCAAGTTTAAGACCCTCTTTGGAGTATTGGCTATGTAGGCAACATTTATCAATAAATAAGGGTTGCTCGAGTTAGCTCAACTTAGGTTTTAACCCATTTTTACCAGGTTATAAGAGGTATAATGAAAACTAATTAGGGTTTTTCTCATTGGATGAATTTAACAAACAAACATGTATAATTTGAGGCATAGGGAAGCTATATAGGTGATAGTGTAGTTATGGTGATAATTTGGATCCATTATATGTGTATCTTTTAAGATTAGATACTTGGATCAGAGGTAGATAACTGCATCGATGTTGTTATCCCTATTTATCCAATTGTTAATTGGGAAAAATAGTCAAAATGTAGAACAAACAAGGTCAAAAACTATTATGTAGTACTATGAAAATTCTTGATCATTGTCATACCTCAAAATAAAATATCAAACAAGATATGATGTCTCTTAAACCTTAATTTCCAAGTAATGTATATAATTATTACACATGTTAAATTAAGAAATATTTGTTTTATTGATTGTATTTTAGTTTAAATTTTAATATTGTCATTTATTTCAAATAATTTATCATTTTGTGTGTTATCTATGAAAATCCTAAAAAACCATAAACCATCTAGTGAACCCATTCTCTGTTATTAAACCAAAAACTTTAGTTTTCATGTAGGGTTTTCTCTTTCAAAATAATTTCATTTCAAATTTTTGTATGTTATTTTTAGATCTTATTTTCTCTTTCCTACTTGTATGGGCATAGTTTAGTAATGTTTAATTATATCATTGATTTGGCCTTAGTGGTTGTGTGATTAATAATTTACTTAAACATTAAAATCCTTATAGAGTTACTAATACAAGGCCATGTATGAAAGATTCAATATGATCATTTCTTTAATTCACTTGATGATCAATGTAATACATATGAAGATCTTATAGAACATCAAAAATAGTATCAAGCCTCTTTTTCTTACAACTATGGTAATGAACAAACCAATGATGTAAAAGAAAATATAAATGAGAAACGTGGTGACATTTTTTCTTATGTTTATGAGTGTGATGATATCCCTCTTGGATATGACACTTCTCCAATTCCTTTTTTTTATGATGATGAAGGGTTTTAAGATTCCATATATATAAAAAATGATATCATTCATAATATTGAAAATCAAAATGTTGCATGCATACATCCTATAGTTACTTTAAAAAATTATTCTTTTCCTTCCCTTATCAATGATGTAAATGTCCAAAATGTTGAATGTTCCTCCTCTATCTCTCATGATGAAAATATTGATTAAATAAATTATGTGCCTTCTTCTCCAAGCAATACTCATATTAAAAATCCTATGATTTATTTGGATGATTCAAGTAAAAATAGTTAAATTTGTTATCTCCCTTTAATTTGTGTGAATACCATGATTTTCCTATGTCTCCCATCATCTTGATTAAAGAAAAAATGAAATTACATATGATAATCATAAGGAAATGAATACAAAACATACATTGTGTAGTCATAAAATATGAAAATTGATAACTTGCTTGTGGCTTGTGACACCCAACCCATAGGTCCCTTTTTCTTGCTCTCATGATCCCCATAGGCATCTTTTCATTGATTCCTAGTCATCCATAGCCTTCAATAAAGTGATTCTACTTCCTCCAGGTAGTATTTCTAGTGATGATTTCATCCCCTAGGTCTTGTTCCTTTAGGAAAATAACACCCAACTTGGACTATAGCACAAGACCCTAGGGTGTCCATTTCTGGCACTCCTATCTAAGTGCATTTTTACCTCTAATGATTAGTTTATTTCGATTCCAATCCTCCTTCTTGTTAGCCTAATGTGATTACATTTGACCCATGACTAATAGATACTTACGAAAGCCCATTCAAAGTTAATTTATAAGGGGCTAGAAATTATTATAAATCAAGCAAGAATACAATAAAAACCATTAAGTCAATCTTCCCTATTCTCTACATACATCTAGCCAATACTACTACAAGATTATTCAAATCCTTACACCTATCCTTAGCCACCTTAAGCACATCTATTTTAGCATTTTTCATCTACATACACACTATTACAAAAAGCACATCAAGTGAGAGAACTACATATGGCTTGATCCCTCTTCAGAGTATTGGTATGTAGGTAGGATGCCCACACAAGGGGTGTGGATACATGTTCATTATATCTTACACACACTAACCCCCTCCATATTTCTTAGAGTTAATTAAAGCATAATGGAGTATAGGGTTTGAAGAATAAATCATCTCTATATGGAGTTCTTTAAACATCCATAGGTCAAAATTTCACAGGTAGGATCACATAGACATAATGAATGAAACCCAAAAGGCTCAAGTCTCCATGACAATAGAAGCAAAAGAGGACTATAACACCAAACCCTAGGGTATATTATTTTAGTGCTTCTATCTAATCATAAAATGAAGGCTAGTACCTTATTTGTGAAATTTCCCTAGTCTTGCATAGTGAATTCTAGACCCTACAATATCCATCTCAGTCAATTTTCATCTAAGTCTTATTTTCTCTCCCTTATTACTATTTTTAGAAGGTTTCAAATTACAGTCAAATTATACAAATAAATAGCTTAATTATTTCCATATTATTTACTAGTTTAACTAACTTAGACCCTTAACCAAATTAGGAATAATACTCCTATATTCCCAAAATTGTTAAATCATTTGGTGAACTTGACTTAATTTAAACATGCATAAAAACCCTAGAAACCCTAGAATAAAATTTCCTAGTATTTTTCCTATATTTTTTTGATTTTTTACTTGCATAATAAAATTAAGATAATGGAAGAAAGGATTTATATCTGGTTATATATTCTTAATTCTTTTTTATTTATTTAGATTATTTTTTGTTCACCCAAATTCCTTCAACCCAACCATATACCATGGATAAACAATCATATCAAATTCTTGCTATAGATTCTACACATCCAAATTACACTAATTTCAATTAGGATAATTTTGACATCAGTAATATGATAATAGAAATGATGATATAGACACTAATGCTCTTGACCCACCACATCAGCTTCATGATACACTTCCACCTATTATTGACAATGAAGTAGTCCTCAACAAAGATTTGATCCTAAAATTTTTTCAAGATAGACTCAGGTAAAACCCCTAAGATCATACTCTTATATTATAATCTATCATGGAAATTAAAAAGGCTAAACAAGTTAAGTCTTCCATTCCTTCAGAGTAACTAGTTTCAAATGACACTATGGGGACAACTTTGTCTCAACAACCCCTATAGCAACACAACCTGCCTCTATGCCACCACTAGTTACAGTGAGTACATCTTTGTCTCCTGATGTGGTATCCCTTGTTCAAGATATAATATCTCTTCAATTCAAGGTGATACATCTTGAGCAAGGTGCCTCTAGAACCATACAAGCTTTAGATTATTTTTCTCGATTGTATATACCATTGGCACATCATTTTGCTTCTATACCCTTGCCATAAGGTTTTGTTCAACCCAAGCCAACTTTATATGATGGCAAGGGTGATCTAGAGACACATTTGAGAGATTTTCATGTCACATTCTTGGACTATGTGCCAAATGACTGGATACTTACCAATTTATATCCATGAAGTCTAAGGGATTATGATTTACAATGGTTTTATTATCTACTAATTCAGTCAATCAATGCATTTAATCATTTATTTGACATGTTCCTAGCTCATTTCAGCATTAACATTGGTGATAAGGTTTCATATGCCCAAGTTTAACAATAGAAACAAAGGTCAAATGAGCATCTCATAGATTATGTTCTTTGATATAAGACTATTTTGGCAAGATGACTAGCCCCAATGGCTGATCAAGAGTTACAGGATCTCTTCAAATAGAGTCTTATACCAATTTTACATGAGTCAATAATGTTTAAAATATTCTTTTCCTTCACTGATTTATGTCATACACTAAAATAAAAGGAAGTCAAGCTAATTTCAATGGGAAAACTCAAGTACACAATTATATTAGAGAAAAAAACAATAATAATAGTAAAGTCCCATAAAAAGTCAATGTCAGTGATAACAAAATTCAAAATCAATCTATAGTAATTACAGCTTTAGAGCCCCCTCAACATGTGGTTTTATCAACACCTTCTCGACAAACCTTTACCAATCTACCAGTTATTCCAACTAGAGTTTTATAGAAGCTTTTGGAATGTAATATCATATCTCTCCATCTTATTTGATATGTTGATCTAATAAAGCATCTTCCATAGGGGTATGATCAGCATGCATTTTGTGAGTTTCACAAGGCACTAGGCTATACAACAAATAGATGCATTAGTTTGAGACACAAGATACAAGACTTGATAGATGGAAATGTTATTGATCTTGGCACTTCAATTGATCCTCCTTAGGTAAAGAAAACATAGAATAAAGCTTTGAAAATATTCTTAGATATTTTTTCATAGTATTCTAAATAAGAGATAGGGGACACATCAAGGGTTCACCATGCATATTATGGGCATCCCCCACCAAATCCATACAAGGCACCTTTAGTTGATTCACATCCTTTGTACAACATGATTGGTGTATACAATTCTAGATTTTCAGCTAGACCTTCCATCTCCTTCTCAAAGTAGGGGATAGTCAAGGATGATTCAGATTATCATGCATTCTTTTGTCAAAAGTTACATTCATAATCATCCTATTAATAGTGTTCTCATAGACAATGGATTTAGTGTGAACATGTGCACTATGACATTACTATAGGATTTGGAATATTTAGATCAAGATATTACCATAAAAAAAATTGTTATCAATAGATTCAATGGGCACATATAGAGTTCATTGGGTGAGATTATACTTCCTTTATAGGTTGGTCCAACACATGTGGCCACAACATTTACCATTATTCCTAGTGTAGGAGTTTATGATATGTTACTTGGTTGATCATGGATTCAAAAACTTTGAGCAATACCTTATATAGTTCATAGATGCATGAAATTCATTCATGTTAATTAGATTATTATAGTTGGTGGAGTTTCTTATGAGTTACCACTCCTCACTTCAGATCCTTCTTCTACTTTGTAGTCACTAGTTTCAATTTTTCTACTAGTTTTAGTTCTTCCTCTAGTTTAGATTCAGACACATTCAAGGCCCTCCTCACTAGTACAAAAAATTTATGCATTTCCATGGAGTCCTCTTTTAGAGAAACCATAGTTTTAGGATTTTAGATAGCTTCCAGCTACAATATTCACACCCAGAGTAGTATCATTGAGGTCTCATGCCTCTACTCATAAAGCACATGTTTAAAGAGATTATCTTACTACCATATGGGTCCCTAAGAGCCCTATAATATCATCCACTTCTTAGAGTTATAGGGGATCCCATAGTTGGTTTCCACTACAAAGATTTTAGAGTAGTTACAACATACACAACTTTTAGATCCATAGTCTCAGCCTTTCCATCATGTTTCACGATCATGCATGATCCCTCTCATTAATATAAGACACCATGATAGGGAGTCTCCCATGAGACTCACTAGTTAGTATCATCTCTCCTTAGCCTTACTTGTACATAGTTTCTTTTACATTAATTGTACATAGCTCAAAATATTAAAAAAACTAAAAAAATTCAAATATTCCAAAATACCAAAAACATTCAAATAATTAAAAAACACAAAAAAAAACATTTTGATTTTATGCATTATCCATGATTTACATTTCTACTACTATGCTAGAATTATATTTTTCTACTCTATGCTATTGTTTGTTGATTTATCTACATTACCATGCTTCACATGATCTATTTTGAGTGTCTGTAGTGAATTCTAAATCCTTGATTGCTTCACTCTACCCATTGAGGGGGAATCCTACTACATTTGAGACATACATATATATAAATCCCCACTAGGGGCATCTTCCACATGACTACATCATCCATTTTATGTCATTCCTACACTACACACTCTATTTATCATGATGATGTATATTACTTACTTTCTTACATAGATTATTCTATCAACATTTCATTAGTATAGAGCACTTGTGTATTTCTTAGCATATACTTAGTCTTTTACTACATGTCTTACATACTTTCACTTCTTGATTGGATTATTTAGATATGATTTTACTTCTAGTATATTACATGTTTTCCTTTCTTTCTTTGCATAGCTAGATATGTTTGAATTTATCATTTCCTATTTATATCCTATATGTGCCTTAAGACATTTTCCAATGTATTTTGCTTCTATTCTTGTGTGTACCTTAGGAGATTTGCCAATGTCCTTTACCTATACTCTTCTTTATGATTGTAACTTTCACACCAACCTTGCTTGTTTCAATTTTGTGTGTGTGTGTGTGTGTGTGTGTGTGTGTGTGGCACTTGAACATGTCTTGTAATCTTTCTTTCCAATTTGAGTGGCATGTGCCCATGTCCCTTATTTGTTTGGCCCCTTGGCCACTCTTGTATGCTTCTTTATTCTTGCTTTTTATGCTTGTTGCTTGATTGATTTTCAATTATTTTCAATGCCATGATCCACATCATGAATCATCTTGATTTCTTGGATGCCATGATGGACATAATTCTCCATCCATCCTTTCCAACTAAAAACTAACCAAACTTCCAATTTCAATTCAATACATCACACTCACACACACACACACACACACACACACACACACACACACACACACACACACACACACACACACACACACACACACACACACACACACACACACACACACACACACACACACACACACACACACACAGGCATACCCCTATTGATCTAATAATCTCCATTAAAAACCATGTTATATCATGAAATATCTTGTTGATTATCATTGTTATATCATGTATCTTTGTAACATAACACACTTACAGGGTTCTTTCTTCTGAGGGCAATCATTGTAGGGTCTTCATTCCTACCCTCAAAAGAGGGGAAAAAAATAAGGGTATTTTCCAAAAAGATCATAGCTCCTAACGGTTGAAAAAGTAGTTTTAGAAAACCTAAAATAATAACCAAACTTTAAACTAGGAAAAATAGACTAGGTAGATAGTGACAATATAGAACAGTCACCAGAATTAGCCTAAGAAAATAGCACCAAAATTAGACTATAACATCAAACAATAGGGTGTCTATTTTTAGTGATCCTATCTAAACAATAAAAAAATTAGGCTTTCTAGAAATAGGTAAAAAAGTAGGTTCAATTATAGCTTTGTACATTCAGACTAGTTCAAATACAACACTTTTAGTATAATTTTTCTCAAAGAATCTAGATATAATGGGCACCATGCTTGACATAATGGCTTTCACTTCCAATTTAAAATAGGGTAGTTGTTATAACTTCCAAATTAGAATCCATGTTATAGACACTAGTGATTGGAGGCAATGTGCACAACATATTTGCCTTTTTCTTCTTTTTGAGTTTAACACATTACCTAGGCATTCTCATTAGTTGTGTGCCTTATTCCATCTATAGGTGGTTGGTATAATTTTGGAGTGTCTTTCATACAAGCCTAACCTTCACATTTTTGGATGGCTTTCATATAATCCTAGTGCTTAGTTTCAGAGAGGCTTGCATATAAGCCTAATCTCCACCATTTGGAGTAGCTAAGAGTGGCCTAGTTTCTAGCATACATTCATCTATCCACACCATATTATCATATTAAAAATCATTCATGGGCTCTAGCATCCATCTCATATGACACACATTTCATATCAATATCAATTTAGAGCTTCATTTCATGGGTTAATAATGAAGCCAAAGGACTAGCTAGCCTTTGTATTATTGACCTACCTACTTAGAGGGATTGGACACATAGTCCTAACATTGATTAGCATGTGCATGATCATCTAACTTCACTTAGTAGGGGAAGATGGAGCTAAATGGATGTCCTTTACATTTTTTATCCACTTTTATAGAATTGAACACTCAACTCTATTCATGATATTACTCTTAGTATAACACATACCCTACATTACTTAACATCATCTAGCATCAATCATCACCATAATAATTTTTGTATTGGTTTATGTACTTAGTGAGGTGTATTCATTCCTTTCTCTTCCTCTCTCTATTACCCAACCTTATACATTCTTATTTTAGATATAACATATCTAGTAAGAGCTTATCTACTCTTCATTTTCTCTTGTAGATTTACACTTCACAACTTGCTCTATCTATGCACACCCAACATCACATAACTTCAAGAGATTAACCCTTGGAAGTAAGTTTAGGTATGCTTTCTATTTTTCTTTTATCATAGTATTTCACTTTGCTACATCACTAGAATAAATGTGGGAAAAATGTAGTCATATAAAATGTGAAAATTGATAACTTGAGTGTGGCTTGTGACACCTAACCCATAGGTCTTTTTTTATTTCTCTCATGACCCTCATAGGCATCTTTTCAATGATTCTCAATCATCCATATCCTTCCAAATAGTGATTCCACTTCCTCTAGGCAGTATTTGTAGTGATGATTCCATCCCCTAGGTCCCATTCCTTCAAGATAATAACACCCAACTTGGACTATAGCACCAGAGCCTAGGGTGTCCATTTCTAGTACTCATATCAAAGTGCATTTTTACCTTTAATGGTTAGCTTCTTTTAGTTTCTATCCTCCTTCTTTTTGGCCTAATGTGAATACATACGACTCATGACCAAAAAATCTCTATAAAATCCTATTCAAAGTTCATTTAGAAGGGGTTGGCAATTATTAAAAAGTAAGCAAGAATACAAGAAAAACCACTAAGGAAATATTCCTTATTCTCTACATACAGCTAGCCAATACTACTAAAAGCTTATTCAAATCCTTACACCCATCTCTAGCCACCTCAATCACATCTAGTTTAGCATTCTACATCTTCATACATAGTATTGCACAAAACACATCAAGTGGGAGAACTACATATGGATTGATCCTTCTTTGGAGTATTGGTATGTAGGGAGCATGCCCACATAAGGGGTGTGGATACACATTCAATGCATATTACACACACTAACCACCACCCCCCCCCCCCCCCCCCACCCCCGCCCCCCGCCCCCCCCCCCCCCCTCTTTCTCAAATTTCATCAAATCATAATGAATTCTAGGGTTTGAAGACTAAATCATCTCTACAAGAAGTTTCATGTTTATCTAACAGTCAAAATTTCACATGTAGGCTCACATGGACATAATGAACAAAACCTAGAAAGCTTAGGTTTCCTAGATAATAATGGTAGAAGAATATTAAAGTGTCAGACCCCATGGTGTCTAATTTCAATGCTCCTATCCAATCATAAAATGAAGGCCAAATCCTAATTTATGATATTGTCCCAATCTTGCACAATGAATTCCAAACCCTGCAATAACCATTTCAGTTAGTTTCTAGCTAAGTTTTATTTTCTCTCCTTTATTATTATTTTTAGAAAGACTCAAATTATAGTCAAATTATACAAATTATTAGCTTAGTTATTTCTATATTATTTACTATTTTAATTGACTTAGACCTTTAAATAAATTAGGATTAATACTCCAATATTCCAAAAATTGCTAAACAACATTGTTTGGGGACATAATTTAACTCCCAAGTATATTTCATGTGTCATTTTCTAATATCAAGTTAGATAAGTCATAAAAAATCAAAACTAGCATTGCATCTTCTCTCCCTCCTTTACAAAGTAAAACCAAAAGTGAAAGTTGTATTTTTTTCATCCTTTGCATTGTTTGATACAAAAGACCAAATGTTTATGAGTGAAGTTTTTTATCTACTCCTATTAGATGCCATGATATTTTAAATAGCATAGAACATTATAATGAAAATAGTATGAACCTTCATGTTATCCAACATGATATACTCACCTCTCTAACCATGGATACCCCTTTATAAAATGTTGTACAACCATGTGATGATCCTCCCCTTGATAATGGAAAGGATTCAATTATTCATATGTTTTGTGTGCATGGTAATTTACAGCCACTAGCAATAGCTTCAACATCTTCTTGTGATGTGTCATCTATTATTACTACTATTATATATTTTTAATAACAAGTCAACACTCTTAAGCTACAAATTTATTCTCATGAGGCTAATTTTGAGGAGAATATATTAGCAGAACAACCTATTATTAAGGATGCATTTGATCATCCTTACCCTTATAAATTTATTATGCCTAAATTATTATCCTTTGATGGTTAAGTAGATCCTTTTATTCATTTATAACAATGTATACACCCTTTTAACGTTGGGCCCAAAATGGAATCTTTCTCTTAAAATATTTTAACAATAGCTTAACCCCAGGGGCTCTTGAATGGTTTTATAGTCTTCCAATTGGTTCCTTATAAACTTTCAAAAAACTTGAAGATGTATTTCTATTGCATTTTCATCATTATACCTTACATAAGTTACCATTGTAATATTTTCAAGCATTGGCATAAATACAAATTGAGTTTATACAAGACTATGTTATTCAATTTAAGGATGTTTTATATTCTTTAATTTATACATCTTCAAATTTGGAAGTGTAATTTATATTTAATATAGGACTTATTTCTCCACTCAGATAAAGAGAATTTTATAGGCCCTTTTCTTCATTCAATACCTTATATTGGGATATGTATAAATATGCATGCACTCTAATGCATATCCAAACCAAGTTGCATATTTATTCACCAAAAATAATTCATGATAAGAACTATGTTTCCAAGGAAAATAAAAAAGTTACAAAAGATAATGAACCAATTCAAGCATCTTTTTTAGAACCAACATTATATGGAAATAAACACAAGATACTTTTAAAAAAAAAAGGAAAGTAACATGCTTACAGAGTATCTCTCATAATTAGACATATACCTTTACAAAATGATAGCCTCTTCAGTTTAAATGGTACTATGATAAACCTCATTGACATATTATGCATGTCATTAGATAAACAAATGATAATACTTCCTCTTAATTCACATTATCCAACACACCCATTTGAGAATTCAAAAGTATAACACTTTTTTACTTACCATGGTATTAATGAACACTGAGATAATGAGTGTTTTGATCTTGAGAAAAAGATTACATAGCTAATCAGGTAATTATTGCATATTGAAAATACATATCTAGACCTATTTCAAATACTTATTCTAGAGGCTCATCTAAGAATACTTATCTAACCCATGTTGATTCATTTGAGGAACACATGTTCCATAGACATTTGAAGGAATGAACACTAGTAAAAGTCATTCTCTTAGTATACTCTCTACTAGGACTTATCGTTCCCACACCAATCCTATTAGGGAATCATTGGTGGATCAAGACCTAAATATAGGGACATTTTGAGGGGATGTACATACATAATATATTTGGATGCCAAAACTAGTACCTAAATATTTATAGGTCATTTCTATAGATTCATAGGTCACTCATATAGATACAACAAAATTATCTATAAAAACACAATCACCAATTTCATTACCCCATGATCATTAAAATAGTCCATTCTTACTTATTTTTGGGTTCCAATTCATATGATGATTATTATATTATCAATATAATTCATATATCAAATTAAATTAACATATTCATTATACAATTTACAAACATCTAATCAAACATTACATAAATAAACATAGAAATCAAATATAAAACACTAGATGTTGCATATTCATTTAACATAAAATAAACCATATGAAGAATGCCATATATATCAAATGATAAACACTTTATACAAATGAAAAACACCAATAATATGTCATGGGTATATCCCCAGGTGTGTACTCCTTGTCTCTATCTATATCCATGATCCTCACATCTCTCAATGATGAGGCACTATGATCTAACTAGGGCCTATATACATAGGATAAATCACATACTCTCTCCTCAAAGGATCCTAGATTCCACACCGTATCCTCATGCTCATGTCCTAGAGTGTCATATTGATCAATTAGAGATTTAATGAAAATTTTGGCACTATTGTATGTGATGTCCTATTTATCTAGATTGGCATGCATCTCCACATGCTCAGTTGCCATAACATGATATTCTACCAAAAATATCACTACATGGTAAAAAAAAGGTGCATGAGTACCTAAAATATCAATTATCCTCTTGATAAACCCATCCCAAACTATATCCATGAACACACTATGTGTGATGGATTGTATCACATGATCTACCATCATCACCCACTCATGGTTGCCTTTAAAATAAAGATATACACTACCAGTTAGCCACATATATCAAACAAAATACTTTATCTAATATTGTATGTAAATAAAATACCAAAATTAAAAACTATGTTACACATATGTGGCTCTAACGGTTTCCTCATCTACTGGTGTTAGTCCCATACGATCATTATCACCTGTATTTGCACCTATCTCTCTTTATATACCCCATTATGCCATGGTAATGATAACTGGGGGTAAATAAAATATGAAACAATAATGGGCATCAGTATCCCACCCACCATTGATTATAACCACATGTGCATATCACATCATCCCCTAAAGCTAGGGGAACCATGGAATCTCTCTCGTCAGTATGACACAAATCTAGATCTATAGGTGTAGGTGTTGGCCTACTATGGGGTCTATGCCAAATCCATGTTGTTCGATGCTAAGGGTAGGGTGTCAATGGCACTCTATGATCTATAAAAAAAATTAAAACATGATCATACTAAAACAACTTATACACAATAGGGATTCGATCAACTAACCACATGATGATCTAGACCCTATGCAACTCCTAACCATCCTAAGGGCATCCAATAAATTTCCTATACAAATGCCATATAATATGTAATGAAGTCAACCTATCTATAATAACATAATATTCCATCATGTTTTTAGTCTACCATGGGGAAATACCCCCCACTATACAAATATATATGGATGGGCCCACCCAGTTAAGGGTCCACCAACCGATTGTATCACTATAATGTGCTCATATGCCCAAACATACAAAAGAGTACCTACTCTAATCCCTCTATTATGGTTCACCAATGCAAATCTGTAAAGGTCCCTATATAAGTGGGATAATACAATGTGACCCTTAGAATATTTGGTATGATCAAGCTAAATATGTTGAACTATATGGTATATAAAATATGAGATACCCATTGTGCCACCCTTTGATACTATGAATGACACTAGTAAAACACAAATAAACTTCCATAATCATAAAACATCACCTCTAATAATGTTATCTAAATGAATCATAATAATCATCTCTATGTCTAGAGCCCTTTGTCCACTGAAATATATGTGAAATGTTGAATATAACTAGGGTTTCCATCTCCAATAACCTAAACTCTATCACCTTTAATAAGAAGCTAGAAAATTTGATACACATCTTCCAATGTGATCATCATCTCCCCCATAGGGAGCGAAAAAGTGCATGTGTCTAGGTTCCACCTATTGGCTAGGCCTCTGAGGATGTGGGTATCATATGGAATTTATCCCAAATAGGCAATGTGACCCAACCCTACTTGATCTAAAATGGCCCAATTGGTTTCATCTAGACCTTACTTTATTAATTTAAAATAATCTCTATCATGCCAAAACTCCCAAATATGTATATCTTTATGCAACTAAAAACATATAAATAAATACTCATTAGCAATCAAATTTTGGTTCAAAAATATAGAGATTACAACAAAAAATTGATAAAATAAAAAGATACTAACATTGGATTCTAACATTGATGTAAACACAATAGCATTAGATGCTAGCATCAACACAGGATAATAACATTAATACACTAATGTTGACATAGAATTGTAACTTTAGATATTTGCATATAAGCTTGGACAATAGCATCGTATTACTAATGTAAGTGTCTTAAACCTCAATGCATGTGTCCATTGATGAACTTAAAAATAAAAAATCATGTCCAAAATGATAATTTTTCAAAAATTAAAAATTACTAGTGAATTAACAACTAAACCTACTTACCAACTCAATGAAATCCTAACCAGCTAGAGTTATGGAGTACATCAAATTGCATTAGTCAAGGGTCTGTATGATGTGACATGCTTCTCTTCTACTTAGAGGTTTTTTTTGAAATGTTACATAATGCAAATGAATTCAAATTTCTATTCAAAGTACTTAATATACAACTTTTACACAAACTTCAAATGTGCATATCTTGAGCATCAGTGGTCCAAATCCAAAACTATGAGTTGCATTGGGATCCAAACAATAAGACATTCCATATTAAATAAAAATTTTAAATTTTCAACCATTACCAAAATTCACTAAAAAATTCCTACACACAAACATTATACTAGATTTTAGGTATTATAAAAATAATGTTACAAATTATCACCACTAATATTACCAACATACAACTTCATCCCTACATCAATAAAATTATCACCTTTTCCTTTTATTAAGATATTAATAATAGGTACTATATCCCCTCCTTATAAAAGGGGTGCATATTATTAGGGGTATGTTTACAAGCATGTTCTTAAGAGTTAATTATAATTTGTACATTCTTCAAACTCAGTGAGGACATGATTTGGAAGCATGTTCTCCATACATGTTTAGTATTCAACATATCTAGATTCAATAGTGGCATGTATTGAGAACATGTCCTCTACATTGGCACTTATATCAATTTTTAGATTTATCCATATATAGTGGGGGAATGTTATGGTAACAGGATACCCACACCTACACAAAACTCAAAATTGGAAAAAAAAACATAATTATATGATTCAAATTCATAGTTGTGGAAAAATTATATACAATGGTACCATTTTTATACATAGTTTTAGCATGAGACATATCTAAGGTGTATATGTTATGCAATGTGAACCTAATATTGAAAAAATAAAAATCTATTTCATATTTCAAAACACTCTAAGGTACTATCATCACCCACCAGGATATAATTTTATACACTAATACTTAGGATGTAATTTTATGGATTGTATTGAGCCTTACCTGTCTGTATAAATTGGCTCTTTTGGTTAGATTAGTGTGATTAAATCATCTAGTTTCACCAAATTTTTGGGTGAAATTGATTACATCACTTATCCTATACCAAGTTATATATGTTTTCCCTTATGTTATGATAGTCAATAAATGATACTCTCGATGGCCCAAGTACCACTCTTTTTAATGCAGGTTGGGAACATGATCACCTCCCTACTCTTCTTATTCTACGTACAACACCATCATGGTGAAAACTAGTTAGCCAATTTTAAGTTCATTCATCTTCTGGGTTAGAATATGGATGAGGTTAAAATCCCCCTATCTACTTATCCAATTTATAGTACTCCAAAACCATTGAGACACAATACATACATAGGTGTATTCTATCCACATTATTTATTTTACACTTTTTTTTTATTATTGCTTACATGAAAATTATATATGTTGATTGATTTATTTCATACTCTTGGTTATAAGTAATATTCAAATGAAAGATTCAAGGAAATCTCAATAAAATGAAAGGTGTGTCATCCACACCATGATAGGCATTTTATTTTCCTTTAAACTAGTAATTTTAGTTTTGCTGCATTACTAGATTAAAGGGGGGGGATGTAGATACCCATATTTGGTACAAGCATAATTTAGCATCATGACCTCTTTGCATATATGCATATCTTGATGGAGGATTAGATATATAATGATGCAACCTCTTGTGGACCTCTTCAATTTCATCGTATTTCACTGGATTTACCTACCCCTTAGGATTGTGTGTTATTTTATTACTCTTCATCCAATGTATGCTTAGGGTCCCTACCTTTTATTTTCTATTTTTTGTATGTTTTTATGACACTTGTATTCATTTTAGACACTAGTTTATACTCTAGTGTCCAACTATGACGCAAGTATCCAAGCTTATCTTTTTGTCCCTTTCCATATCTTTTTTGTATGTTTTTATGACACTTGTATTCATTTTAGACACTAGTTTATACTCTAGTGTCCAACTATGATGCAAGTATCCAAGCTTATCTTTTTGTCCCTTTCCATATCTTTCACTTTGTAATCATTTGTTTAACCCTCTTTGCCCATCCTACTATTAGATTTTCACATGTCACTGGATCCTAATTCAAAATCAAGAGGTCCTTATATATTCAAAGGCTATAGTTATATTGCACTACCTATAAATTTAATTTGACAATTACCAAATTGAAAAGTACTATATATTTCAAGTTATCAAGTTGTATTACAGTAATGAAATGAACATCTAAATCATTCAAAAAGTCCAAAATACTATTTCATTGCTTGTACCAAGGGTTAATAGGGTAAATATCATATATTTTCATAGTTATAATTCCACACAAATACCTAGGAGGGATAACTACATATGGGTTTGAGGCCCTCTTGGGAGTATCAACTATGTAGGCAACACTTATCAATAAATGGGTTTGTTAGGGTTATATCAACTCACGTGTTAAACCATTTTTATGAAGGTACACTAGGTCCAATCCAAAATAACTAGGGTTTTACACATTGGATGAATTTAGCACATAAGTAGGTATAATGTAAGGCATAGGGTAGTTATCAGGTGACAATGTAGGTCTAGTGTAAATTTGGATCCACTCTTGTATGTATCTTGGACTAGACACTTGTATCGGAGGTAGATACCTATGTTGATGCTACTAACACTATTTGACACAAAAATATTATGGGTAAAAATTGTCAAAACATATAATGAGCAAGGTAAAAACTTATGATGTAATCCTATGATGATTCTTGACCACTGTAATATACCTCAGAATAGAATATCAAACAATATATGTTGTCTCTTATCCCTTAACTTCTTTATACTTGTTTTATTTATTTCACATGCTAAATTAGGAAAGATCTATATTATTGACTATGTTTTAGTGTAAATATGAATATTTTCATTCCTTTCAAATAATTTATCAATTTACGTGTTTCATTTGAAAATCCACCAAAATCATTAAACACTTAGTAATTAAGGCATTTTCAACAAAGCAACATTACAAGTTTGTGACCCAATAAAAACATTTTAAATGTCAATACTCTATTCAATCACAACTTCACAGTCTAGCTATTCATAGTAATTTGTATTCATATCATAAAGTTCACATGAATGTGACCCAATTTTAAGCCACCATGTGTCATGGTTTCATACCCTCATAACAAAAAGCTAAATTTTAAAGTAATGTGACTTAATTGGAGCAACAAACTTGTTAGCATTGTGTCTACTCATAGCCTCAAAATTTAATAATCAAGATGTTTTTCAAAGAAGTGCTACACTCAATGGGACTATGACCTAATAATATGTTGTCATTTTTCATGAATGTGCATCTTCACAATACAGAGACAAATTTTAAGGAGTGAAACCATGTCATATAATACCACATGTCATAATTTCATAATGTCATAACATTGTGTAGTTCAAAATAAATATAGAAGGGTTTCTACCTCTAAAAATTGTGACTCAATGGGAAAGTGCCACTTGTTATCATTGCACTTAATCATAGGAAAAGGAAAGTCTACACTTGACATTCATAATAAAATTTTTGACTATGTGATATGATGCCTCATGGAAAAATCATAAAATAAAAGTGGCATGGTGGCATCCAACTATCAAACATACAAATAGTCAAATATATGACTCAACACAATGGAAAAAGAAGCACAAATAATTGTGTATATTGCATAAGACTGACTAATCAGTTCAAGAACCCCTATTGTGTGAAGCAAAGACAATTGTCTTGTTTTATTTCCTTAGGAAATAAAAGTATCTAAAGGAAAAAATTAAATGATATGAGCTGGCATAAGTCCATTTAATATAATTAAGCCACACAAATGAAGTTGATTGCTAAAGAATTAAAGGCAACTAAATGTACTCACATAGTTATGTATTCTTTAATCTTTCAAATGCCTATAACTTCACAACAAGTCTAGGTTTTATTTAAGAAATAAAAACTAGAATTACATAACTACAAGTCAATTCAAATTCATCTTGTAGACTAACATGGAATATATTTGCTTGTTAGGCATTAACCAACTATTTATAGACACACCATTCAATTTTGATGCATTGGGAATCAGTTTGAAGAACTACAATGTAATTTTTGATGAAGTAGAATATCCTTTCAATAATGAGACAATGAGATGCATGTAATAATTTGTAATTTTTACAAGGTTGTAGACATAATTTTGGATTTATTCAAGGATACCAATATACATGTTATTTTGATACCAAATGGTCAATTAGTTATTCACACTGACTTAACTACATAATTATTTCCTTTTATGACAAGTTTGAGAATAAGGTATCACATGAAAATTAAGGAATCAGTATTGAAGTGATTAACTTAGTCACTTATTTAAAATAAAGAGTGCATACAAATTGATTGGAAAAATAGTTCACAGAAATGGTCATTATTTTGAGGATTCAACATGTGTACCCAAATATAATTCATAGTCAAAGTACCTAAACTGATCTTTCAACCACTCAAGTATAAATTCAACTATAACTATATGGAATTCTATTTGTGTTATAATTTTCTAATTATAAGTTAAGTCATAGTATAATTTTAGTTGTGGAGAATAATAAAACCTACTTATTTAGCCTATCAAATAAAAGAAAAGTATAATTTTAGTTGTGGAACTCTTGATCATTGCATGTATTCTATTTTTATCACAACATTTTTTATCAATGGTTTATTTATACTTTGTAAACTCACCTCCCAAAATGAGGACAATTTTTCTAATATCAATAAAAGCTTCAGAATTCATAAGAAAGTCCATCAAGATTTTTTTGCTCTTTCTAAAGTATTATGAATACATGAATAATTTTTGTATACACCCTAAATTGGTCAAACAACCACACATATCATGTTTTTTCACATTCTTCTTCATAGGATACTCTGACTAGAGAATACGAGCCTTGTTCACACTAGCCATGTCTTTGCTTTGCTTGTCTTGGTCTTGTTTCTCACTTTTTTCACCTTTCCATTATGCTAGTCAACTAACCTATACCCCTAGAGACCCCAAACTTGTCTTGTATCAGTCCTAACCTATTTTTATGAGTCCCAGATAATAGAATTCTATTGGACTACAATTCTTGGTGCTCGTATCCCCCCTAGTCTTATTGTCTAACGATCATTTTTCCTTAATTAATGGGTCCCAAACCCTTCTTAGCCCCTCCCTTAAGTTTTATTTATATTTTTGATGTTGGTTGGCATGAATAAAGCTCCAAAATTCAAAATAAAGAGTCTCCTATATAAAGGACTTCATAAGGAATTTTATATCTAGCACTTATGACATTAGCACACTAAATAAATAAAATTAGTCAAAATATAACTTAGAATTTTGTATCACACATTGATTTACATTCTTGATCAAATAAGGGCCTAGGTGAAAGTTTATTCTTACATCTACTATGTACATTAATTATACACATTCCCTAAGGGAGAGCCATATTTGATTTGAGACCCTATCTTGATGGTTAATGTAGGCAACAATTAAGACAGTAGGGGTTCTAGATCATGTGATCATACTTCCCCTAGCCTATTTTTTTCCCTTTTATATTTTTATATGTTTGTTTTTTCATGTATGTAGGTAGACCTAGGATGTGAAAGTAAAATAGGTCATAAAGTTACAAGGAAACGAGGACACCTATAATCATAAATAAAAAATCAAAACAAACAACAGCACTAAAATTTGAAAATAGTGACAAATGCTCCTATCCGAACAATAGTGGTAAGCACTCCTATATAGAAAATAGTTATGGGTGCTCCTATCCAAACTTGATGCTTCTATATAAAGAAAATTTGAGTTTTAGATCTAGAAATACATCCTTATTCTTGACTATTCTTGACTATTTTTGTCTAGAACCTACAGATGACTATTTACCTAGATAAGTCATTTATTTTCCCCATGTAATTAATTTGGTCAAATTAGTATAAATATAGGTTTTACTATAATGATTTTATTTTACCCCTTAATCCAGCCCCTTTATTGTTGAAAAACTAACCCTAGTTTCCCAAACACAATAAAACATTTGGTGAACCCAACTTACTTTGAATAAATCTCAAAACCCTAGGTACCCCTAGGGTTTTCCTTCACATTTTTGTGTAAAAATTCAATTTAAAAATTATTATTTTTGTATAAATTTTTGTACATTTGTTTTATTCAAATTTATTTTAGAATTCAAATTATAGCAATAATTTCAAATTTCTAAAACTCCAACCTAAAACCCTAGATTTCCAGCCTTCCTCCCTTTTAATTTTTAGATAAAAATTTTGGAATTTTTGAAAATTATTTGGAGTGTCAAAAATATTTTTAAAATACCTATGTTAGTAGTCATTATTGCATTTATTTTCTTAATAGTAATTTTACATAATCTGTTTGGTGAAAGCAATAAAATGGCCACTAAGGCACTTCTTCCCTCTCATCCTATAGATAAATTCCTAAATTTTTCTCATAATTATGACAATGAATGGAAAAATTTGAAAGTTTCACATCAGAAAAATATGAGGAAAATAATTTCATTTACAATGAAGACAATTAATATTTTTTTAATGAGGAATATGATGATGCATATGAAAGTGATAGTGAAGAAAAAGTAGATGCATCTTCTCTCAAACCTATCATTTTTCTTGCCTCTTCCAAAGAAAATAATTTTGATAAATGTGAAAGTTACTTTTCACCTCATTATCCTATGCAGTATACATAAAATGTACAAATTAGTCATGCAATTCCAACTGAACCTCTCATTGGTGATAATTTACTTGTATTTGAACCTAGTTTCTCCCTCTCTTTTGTTACTTCTATGTTCAAATTACAACAATATAAATAGAATAGAATTAAATTTCCAATGCATAGTTAAGACAATCCATATCATGTTCTTAACTCTACTTTGTCCTCTCAAAAAATGACAAAATAATGTCTAAATAATTACTCTCTTAGTCTTACTTCTCATATTGTAAATGAAAATAATGCATGCACTCCATTCAAGGATAACATAGATGCACATAGTATTCCAATTTCACATGATAATTTATTGCATATTAGAAAAGAATTAACATCTTATCTTACCCCTCTCCCTAGTGATAATGAGGATGATATTGAACATTAAAATGAATATGATAATGAGAGTGAATATGAAAGTGATACTTCTACTTTTCCTCTTTCAAATGGACAAAATTCTGATTGTGATAATGCATGGAATAATGATGCCTATTAAACATATAGTGAAGAATAAAATGCATCTCATGATTTTAAATCTTCTCTCACTCCTTATCTCAAACATAATGCATTACAAAATGTGGCTTCTACTTCTATGCATGATTCTATTTCAAATGATACACATGTCAATGATAACATCACATCTTCTATTCAATTGAATGTGATTCACTAAATACTAAAGATACCGATGAATCTCTAAAGCTACCCCCTAATATAGTAGTACCTATTTATCACTCTCCACCTAAAGAGAATGGTAGCCCACATACCTCTACTAAGGTCCCAGTTACCATTCCTCCAAAGGTTCAAGTGAGCACACCTCCTCTCTATGCTCTAATTACTAAATGTAGCATTCCCATGGCTAAAATAAATGATCAAACTTAGAATTTAAATGAACCACTTCAAGATACTAATATACCATCCCAAAATATTATGTTTTTGATGCATGCAATTGGTGAATTACAACACCAAGTATATCTCCTTAGTTTGGAAAACAAGGCTTATAAGTCTTGTATGGATGTCAATGACTTGCATGGTAACCCTATTCTGAAGACATTTTTCAAAGCTTCATTGCCTAAGCACTCCTAGATACCATCATTGCCTCAACTTTATAAAACTCAAAATCCATTTGTACACCTTAAAGCCTTTTGAAAGGCTTTGACATCTCATGTGAGTCTTTTGATTCTACTTAAGTTATTTCATCAGACATTAGTGGGTAATGCATAGAATTGGTTCTTTCATCTACTCCATATTGGTTACTTGCATACATATGATGACTTACAAGAGGAATTATTATATCTTACATATAAAATATGGGCCCTCATGTTACATATGAGAAACTTGTTGCATTGCATCAAAATCCTTTAGAGTCAGTTAATGATTATATCTTATGATTTAAGACTTGCATGTTATGCTTGATCTATAAACCAATATATTTAGAGGTCCAACATATATTTATTAAGGATATTTTCCAACCCCTCCTAAATCACATAGTATATTAGATAGATTCTTATATTAGGCACTTACGTTATACAATTTTATATTTGGAGAAGAAATTGGGATTGATTGAGTTATATTCACTTAATCATCTTACTCTAGATTTCACAGCGTTACCTCCATCTACAGCTCCTAGCACACAACATCCACCATGTCCTAAACAAGATAAGAGACCACACCCATAAAAGTAACTAGTTTATAATAAAGATCCAATTTCTAGAGCACCATCTATAATATCCACTATAGAGAATAGCAATAGGGTACCACTACAATTTGATTCAAAATAAGATAGCCCATATGTCATATTATTATCATTAATAGATAGGATGTTAATCACATTACCTTATACTCATCATCAAGATCCACATTTCTTACATAGATATCCACATCACCCTTTTGTAACTATCATCGTATCCATGGACATAGAGACAATGATTATTATAGACTCAAGGACTATATTAACAGATGTGTTGATAACAACATCATATCATTCACACTAGGGGCATCAAGATATCCTCTACCATGGATCCATCGACACATTCCTCCATGATTGATTCATCCTAGGACATTATTTCATAAGAATCATTGGTTAATCATCATGAGATTAATTTGGTTTTTAGGAAAGAGCCTCATAGGAGATCTCCTATCCCACCTACTCAAAGGGTTTGGAGACTAGTACAATGAGAGTAGCCTACATATAGTAGCGTAGTTTATGGATTACATAGTATAGTTTAATATACATATCCATCACAATCACAGGCACCACAGTAGAGCTTTTAGGGTCCTATCTCATGTAGTAGCCCACTACAATTAAGATTAGATGAACCCACATCACAAAGTATTACTCCAAATAGATATTCACTACAACCATGTTTTTAGGGACCTATTTCATGTAGAAACCTACTATTATTGAGATTAGATGAACCCCCATCATAGCTTATAGTTCCATCTTGATGTATTACTCATTCATATGCATCACAACAAAGGCCACAGGGTGTTATTTCATGTAGCAATCCATTATGATTGTAGATAGATGAGCCTCTTTTATAGAACATAGTTTCAATTATGTATCCATTGAGGTTAAATATTATAGAGTATCCATATATAGATATTGTTAGTGCACCACAAATAACATCAGATACAAGGCATGCTCTTACATAGCATGAGTAGTATGGCCACTTGTTTAGTTGGCCATCAGGGTTTAGATAGTGATATATCAGCCATGGGGATGATATGCACAAGAGTGATCTTACATTGCCTTCTACTAAAAAATAAAATTTCTATTTCCAAATAACCATCCCTATCCAAACCAAATTATCCAATTCTCGATCTTACCAATATCCTATTTAACCAATCTTAAAGCAATTCACTTTATCAAATCAATTTACCAATTATAAAACAATAAAGATTCTTACTCACATATGATTTAAAATAAAAACTAGCATCACACTTGAACCTATCAACATCAATCAAATCACATCCTATATACCATTTAACCAAACATATACAACCTCAACATCAATGCCAAATTAACTAGTTCTAATCAACCATTTACAAAAAATATATTAATATACTCCAAATTCCATAACATAATATGCATGAGTCAAAATCAAATAAGTATCCATATATATATATAACAAGTTTTCAATACATATACACCACTATTAAGTACAATCAATCATGAATGGGCATCAATCCCTCACTCTCAGTCTCACTCTCTCTACCAGTGATAGTCCCATAATCTACCCTAGCACTTGATGGCCCTAAACCCCTTCGAGATGCCACATGCTTCTTGCAATGGCTCTCTCACTCTAGTATCCAACTATGCTCCTCATGAAAGTATGTGTATTGTCTTTGAAGATCTACATACTCATCCATGATCCTCATGTTAATAGATATAAAATTAAGTGGGAGCATCCTATCCCTATCTAGCTAAACTCTTAGCTCATCTCTCTCTCTCTCTCTCTTACTATCCTAACATATGTAGTTATTTCTATAGCAGACCTATCAAACATATGGGCATGGATACCAACTATGATCATCACTTGCTCTATTAATCCCTCCTCTATTGTATCATCAAGTATATGTTGTGTGATCTCTTGGAGTGTTGAATTGGTTACTGTCTCCCATTAATCATCATCTCCACCTCCTACCCTATCTTGTACTCCATCCTTATCACTTCCCACTTCACCTATGTACAAAGTATGACACTATGTTAAATATATACTTTGAAATCAAACTAAATAATAAATTTATACATAGTTCAAATGTAATCACTACTTATCTCGCATCATTTGGATCAGCTCAAGATCCTCATATTATAGAGCATCCCCTACCTCAATAGGTACAAAAAAGCCCACTAATGCCTATTCAACCACATGGTATATGCATCTATACATCCAACATTATCCACATCTATAATATCTATGATCACATCCCTCACATCCAAAGGTAATGGTGTGAGCTCAGCCTTAGTAGGCCGTACATGAGCTCTTACCCTTGTAGATGCTCATGCACTCCTCACCTAAATTCGTGTTATTATGGGCACATATTATAGTACCCCAAACTATCTAGTAACATACTCATGTTGAAAACACTCATATACTCCACCCCAGTTATCATGTATCCGATAGTTGACCCTCATGTATCGTAATTGTACTCTATCCTCTGTCCACCTAGGAAATCCTTTATAAGGCCTCCATATGATATTGCTAGCCACTAATTTATTTAAAAATAACATATAATAGTCCATCCCATGGGATAAAATAGCCATTATGCTCTTCCACCACTCCCTAAATGATTTTGGTGGTTCTCATTATGCCATTAATAATCCAATCGGCTACACAACTGTTATGTGCTCATAGGCCCAACAATGTAATAAGGTTAACATGCTCACCCTACCACTAAATGACTCATGTGTAGACCTGTAGATGTCCTTATATAGGTGGGCTAGCATATTCCTCCCCCATGAAAATATAGTGCCATATATATTGATACTATGCACAATATTGTGTATCCTATATGTAATAGATACTCTACTCCCATCCACAACAACAAAAGATGTAAATAAACCATCCAACCACTTTTGAAAGCATGGAAAATTAGATTATAAAATGATTGATAGTAGTACATCACTATCACTACCTCTTTGATGTGTACCCCAGGGCACACCAATAAAGTACAAAGATGCATGATCAATCACATCAGCACCCATGTCATCTCGTATTATCACTCACCACCCACTAATTGGTAAATGTAGTATATGATACACATCCTCTAAAGTCATAGTCATCTCCCTTATAGGAAGTTAAAAAGTACATGTATCTACATTCCACCTCTCACATAAGGTAATCATTAGATATCAATCTTAGTACATTATACTTAGGTCACACAAGTGACCCAACCCTACCCTACCCTATCCATAATCACTCTCATTAGCAGATAATGGTAGCATCTTCAATGTCTCCATCACCTAGGCCCAGTGGAACTCTCTCATCTACACTTTACCCTACATCACCAAAAGTAACAAATATATCAATCAATAATATCAAGTTGAAATCCAAGCTAGCACAATAGTAAACAACAAAGTAGCATCATAGAAAAATTCTTCCTCTTAGATAATATCATTGTAGTAAGGACAATAGTGCTAGATAGGAGCACCCCAAAAGGATAGGAGCACTAAAGCCTTGGACATGAGTACTAGACTATAAGACAGTAGCATTGAAAAAAGAAAAAAATTCCTAAGATACCTTTAAGCCCTCAAAAACACCAAAATGCGCCTAAAAGTTGACAAAAACCAATTGTTTGAGATACTTATCAGGGTCACATCGCCATTAACTTAAACCGAGGTTACTAGTTACTCAAACTAGTCATAATAGGTGCTCATCTCCTTGGAATTTTTCTCACTCTAGAGCTCAAAATATCAACCTAGCAAATGCACAAATGAATCAAGAATAAATCCAATTTCCTATGTTAACCAAATTTTTCATTCAAAATGAAATTCCATTTTACCTATAACTCAAACCCTGTAACTCCATTTTTCATACCATTTCCTTCCATGAAATCATGAAAATGATACCTTTGACATCACTCAAGCTTCACTCTCTTACTACCTTATCTACCTAATACAACATGAACATTTCTATAATTCTCTTATACCTAGACACGCACCTTGGTTGTTACTAATCAAAATGTGTTCCACTCTCCATAACACAATTTAATCAATCAAATAACCTTTCAATATATTCACAACATACCAACCTTATTTTTATTACTATGTCAGTAGTCATCACTTCTGGCTTGACCTCCTCTATCACAGATTTTGTCCCTCTCTCTAAAATGAGGGCATCATTCATACTATTCCTATTTTTACACTTAGCTAGCATACCCATCCACTCTCATAAGTGGATACACCATGGTTCTTACACAACCAACATTCATATTATCATATACAACTCAGATTGGTCAAGATATATAGTGGTTCAAATTATATGGATTCACAATAATTTTGATATAGATACATAGACTATTCAAATATAGTGGTTTATATTATATGGATTCATAGTGATCTTGATATAGATATAGAATTAGATACCAAATTTGGGGGCATGTACATGCTACACATCTCACACATACATCTTCATATAACATGACACAGTTATAAAATTAGATAGTAGACTATAGGCATAGTACAAAGCACAATTTTTTGGTATCCAATTTTGCACATGAGGCATGGTAATATATGTCATATCACATCTAGTTGTATAAATTACTAGATTATGTAGATGCATTACTCACATACTAGTTTTAAGGGAATGGCATAGTTGTTCATGTTCTACATCACTCATGATTATATAGATGGAATGGTAAGACATGTAATTCTGTTCTTGCACATTGACCATATTTTCATATTACACCCAAATATACCTAGGTTGTCACCAAGTTAGATTTCACAACTATCTACAACGGTTAGTCCATTGTATTACTCAGATCTAGACTACATGAGTTTGTGTAGGATAGAGGAAAAACATTGGTTTTGGTCCTCTAAGAACTTCTCAATTCTAGTTTAGATATTTAGAGTGGTGGCATGGTATATTTTACTCTTCATAGTATACATATTTTATGCATACATCTAGATTACATGAGTTTATGTGGGATAGAAGACAAACATTAGTTTTAGGCCTCCAAGCATTCCTCATATTCAATAAAATTCAATATAGGGGGAAAGCATTACCCTCCTTCATGATACATATATTTCACATTCATATTTAGTATAGGAGGAATTCACTCCATGGATTCCTTCTCTCTAGGCACTACTCAACTCTCGATCCACTTCCCTGGCTAGGAAGTGAGTTGGGCCTTCACAACACATTCACCTCCACATAGGTAGGTTCAGGTACACATTTTATTATTATTTCTTTTACTCTAGTATTTCATTTCATTGCATCACTAAAATAAAATGGGGGTATATGTATACACACTAAATTGGTCAAGTAATCACACATATCATGTCTTTTCATAGTCTTCTTCACAAGAGACTCTGACTAGATAATATGAGCCTTCTTCACACTAGCCATGTCTTTGTTTTTTTTTTTTTTTTGTTATTGTTTCTTGATTTTTCCACCCTTTCATTATCTCAGTCAACTGACCTATACCCATAGAGACCCCCAAAATTGGCATGTAGCAGTCCCAGCCTATTTTTTTGAGTCCCAAACAATAGAATTTTAATGGACTATAGCGCTTGATACTCCTATCCTCCCTAGCATTGTTGTCCAATGGTCATTTTTCCTTGTTTAATGGGTCATAAACCCTTATTATCCCCTCACTTAAGTTTTATTTATCTTTTTTATTTTAGTTAGTGTGAATAAAGCTCTTAAATTCAAAATAGTCTCGTATATAAAGGACTTCACAAGGTATTTTATATCTAACACTTAAAACTTTGGCACATTAAATAATTAAAATTATTCAATAGTATAGCTCAAAATTCTATATCACACAAATTTACATGCTTAATCAAGGAAGGGCCTAAGGGAGAACTACATTTGATCTGAGACCCTAGATTGAGGGTTAATGTAGGGATTGATTAGGATAGTAGGGGTTCTAGATCATGTGATAATACTTCCCCTAACCTTGTTTTTAACCATTTGGATTTTGATATGTTTGTTATTTTATGTGTGTAGGTAGACCTAGGGTTTGAGAATAAAATAGGTCATACAATGGCATAAACAGGTGATCACAAAGAAATAAAGACACCTACAGTTCCCCAAAATCAGACTACACTAGAATCCAAAATCAAAAATTGAAATGGATAATAGTGCTAGAATCAAACACCAATGATGAATTCTCATGTCTTGACAATAGTGATGGGCACTCCTATCCAAACTCAGTGCTCCTATCCAGATCAAATTTGAGTTATAGACCTAGAAACAAATCCTTATTCCTAATTATTCCTATTTTTTTTTTTAAACTATTCTAGAACCTATAGATGACTTTTTTCCTAGATAAGTTAATTCTTTTCCCCTTCCAATTAATTTGGTCAAATTGGTATAAATCTATGTTTAACTATACTTGATTGTATCTTACCCCTTTATTGTTTAGAAACTAACCCTAGTTTCCCAAACATAATAAAATAATTTCATTTAAGTTTATTTAAGTTTTGAGAATAATGTTTGATTTAAATTTTCAAAAGTTAGATTAAATGAGCATTTATTATAACTTTTTATGTATAAAAGGATCCTAATTTTATTCTAATTTAAATTGCATTTTCATGATGAGTAATGTATTATAAAGTAGAAATATTTATAGGTCAATGTTATAGGATTTATCTACAAATAATTTCCCTTAGACTCTTTATTGTGTCCACTTTGCTTTGAGTTTATCTCTAAAGTAGGTAAAACATTAGTTTCATTATATATTTAATCCCGCTAAGTTGATTTTATTAAAACATTTGGTTCTTGTTGACAGAAGACACCCTTCTTTTCTACCCTACCTAGCCCTCATTTTTAATTTTTTATCAAATCCAAACCAATTTATCATAGTTTCATATGTCATCAATTCTACCTTAGGTTTATATATGATTAGTTAGTTTTAGAATATATCAACCTCTAGGAGCCTCTAAGGTAACAAGTAATCATATTGATAAATTATTATTCCATGATGTGGTTACAATAAAGTTGAAAACCCGAAACTCATGTCATTCAATGGGTAATCATTTATCCTAAAATGAGGTGGATGTATTATTCTCAAGCATTTTGGAGTGGATCATAAACTTGTATCAACAAGATCTCACATTTATGTCACAACCTAAAGCATCTATTAGTATAATATCTCATGCATCTATGTCAATCATAATATGCATTGATATTAAACCCTTTAGATTGTAAATTTTTCATATCAACCTCTATTGGTAGAGGAATATATATTAGATTGTATTCAATTAACCTTTGTAACACCTTATGATGGGGTTATAAAAATTGTATAAGTTTCATTCTTTGTGGATCCAATAGAATAATCTTATTATTAGATTGAAAAATCAAATTAACCATTCATTTAGCATAATTCTTAGTATCAGTAGCCTTAGATTTTAAATTTTGTTTTCTCTAAAAACTAGCACCAAAATATTTGGAGGATGGGATCCATAGTTTAGCTTATTCATATAAATAAGATTAACAACCCGATATTTACCCATATGACATATTTCATCAAAATATTGAAAGCATTTTAACATAATAGACTCATTCAATGAAATAAGTAAAATTTTCTTGGAGATATCTTATAATTCATTATCAACCATTTAATTTTTCATTTTAGAGAGCATAGTATTATAATCAAACACATAATCAATGATGGGATCTTTAGGTCCTTGTTTAAGTTTTTAAATTTGTGCATAGGAAACCTCATCACTGATGTTGATAGAACATTATGCTAATAATTTATTGGATAAATGACTGAAATCATACACTTATTAGATAAGGAGGACATAAAACCATCATAAAACATCCTCTTTAAGACTCCTTGGAAAAATCTTAGTCAACAACATAATATTAGATGCATAATCCAAACATGTTACATTAAAGGCTCTAAGTTCTTATTCTAAATCACTTTTACCATCATAGGGTTTAAGCTTAGGTACAAAAAATCATATAGGTAAAGGATAAAATAAAATATCTAGAGCCAAATGGTTATGTAATAATGCTTGAGAATTAATTGAATGGTCTACTCTAGAATAATCATGTTCCAATTGAGAAACCTTGGATTAAAGATATATAATAGTTTGCATAAGATTTTGAGTAGTTGGTATGGAATATTGAATAACAATAATTTATGTCTTGAGTAGCAATCCTAGAAGGGAAAAAAGTATTTTTTGCAGCAATGGCCATAGAAATATAAGGAATAACTTGTGTTTCCCCCACACCATGGGAGAGAACCACATGTGTAGCCATCAGTGTATACCTATGATTATTAGAACTAGGATTAGTTGTTTAAGCACCTATTTTAGAATATGTGCCTCTAAAAAATAAATTAGTATCATTAAAGAGTCAAATTGCATTCCTAAAATATAGGTTCGTTAGGAATATTTTTATTTTAATCTCTATTTACATGTAACAATGCATCAATCATGTGTGGATTAATTTTTATATATTCAAGTAATTCATTTTGATCATATCATCAAATCTATCATGTAAATCAATGTAATCATTTCCATGATTAACATCCACATAAATTATATTTTCCATTATGCTTGAATGTGAAAATATGGAAAATCATTAATCAAATTCAAACCTTAATGTGAGAAAAATATGAAAACCCTAAGAAGGAAAAAAGAAAATTTAAAGAGAAAGATATAGAATTTTTCATGCTCAAAATAAAGATCAGGTTTACTAGAATGTTTTAATTTTTTTATATTTAGGTGATCTAAATAACATAAAACTATTGAAATTCATATTGTACAAGGTTAAGCATAAATTATGCAAATCTAAATGTAACAAAGAGATTTGTTACACTTAATAAATATATAAATGACCAAGAAAATAGGGGAGATAATGCATTTATTTGATATATTGACTTATATTTTTCATGATTTATGTTGAAATACATTAAAATTCTCTATAATATATCTATAACTATTTAGATCAAGAAATAGATTGTCAAAATCCATACGTATACTACCAATGAAGCCCAGACACCTATGACAACTAGTATTATCCACTATCTTCTAAAATGATCCACATTGATTATGTCAATATATTAAACCATAGATTACTATACTTGATTTTATATATGGTTTATATATGTTTACATTCCATTGATCCTATGTGTATATTCTAATTTTTCTTATTTTTGCCTTAAACCCTAGCTTCACTTTTGAAACAAGATTATCTTGAAAAAGGGGGTAGAAATATGGGTTGGACAGCCTAAACTACTCTGTGTTAAGTGTTTAAGTGTTTTCTACATTCTGATAATTTGAAGAGGGATCAAACCACACATAATTATCCTACCTCGATGTATGTGTGTTCAATCATGATCCACTAGAGTGTAATGAAATACTTTGGATTTCAACAATTAATAACATGAAACATTAACCTTCATTTATATTCAAAATTTGATTTGGGGATTATCCTTTGACATATTTTCATATGTGAATTCTTTTATATAACGAATCAAAGGTTTACTAATGTATTTATCAAGCTTGTGAGGATTTTCCAAGATTAGATCTAGATAGGTTTAGCCTTAGGATTTATTTGTATTTATAAATGTCTCTTTGGTACTCCCTCCATAACCAATAGAGTAAATATGCTTAGGCTAAGCCAAGGGAGACATTTAAAATTTTAAAAATAGTTTCTAAGGATCCTAGGGAATTTTTAGTTAATCCATACACCTACAATAACCACTAGCATCTGAATTTTGTTAGAACTATCTATAAAGTTAAAATTGAGGATCTAGAATACGTCAATAGTTGGCATAACTCTCAAGATTTATGATAATGGGATTCCTAGGTAATAGTTGGAATTTTTAGTGAATCCCATTATCAAAAATCATGAGAGTTTGAATCCTTTTACCATGTATTATATCATAAAAACTCAACATGAAAACCTAACTCAAAATTCTAAACATGTTCAATCCATCTTCATCAATAACATCAAACATGTATAGTTATATAGTAGAAATATCCATTATCAAATTCCTTGAGTTATTAAATACATTAAGTAGAGATCCCATGCTACTAATTCAATCCATCCATTCTTCATTTAATTTATGATGATGAAAAATGTATTCTAATAAAAAATAAAACACCTTATGATTTATAGATCATTACTACTTTAAGACTCTAATATTTATACTTTCAAATTATTGTTAGAATAACTTGTTAGATTACTGTAACTGATAGTTTAATATAAATTTCCAAAACCCTAGATGCTCAAATGGAGGTACAAATTAGATTTCATGAGAAATAAAAGGCATGTTTATCTCAATGGGTGCAAGAAATCAATAAAAATTTTGAATAAGTTATCCTTAATTTTTTTTTATAGATATCTTCATTTCAATCTAGTAAAAACTATAATTTTTAACTATGTTATAGGTTGAAAGACACATGAAACCAATGATATAATCATAGAGTAAGTACATGCAAGAAATATTTGATAAATCACAAAGAGTACTTTCATCACAAAGATGTGGATATGAAGGAATTGAATTTTTTATGGCAAATCTTAAATTTTTTTAAAACATTTTATCACAAACTATGAATATCCACAAATGTATGGATATAATATAATAGGCTAAAATGCACAAGAATATTCTAACATTGCATATTATTCGTATCAAATCTACTTGGAAGACATTGTTCACAAGAATCACGTGGAAACAAATATAAATGATCTTATAGATAAAATTTTAAGAAAAAGTTTATAAAATATTATTCTAAAGAACTAGGTACTACTAAACTTCAATATTTATGTCTCAATATTTTAATAAAATAGCCTCTAGCTATTGAATCATGCTTCTATTACATTACATGAATAAATACAAACTAGAAAAAGTAGATTTCCCTTTCTAGGAATACTCCAAACAAAGATACATGGATATTGTTGGGCATCTACATGGTTTTTTATAAAAATTCATGTACATTTAACTTACATTCATTTTTCATTAACAAATACAAACTAATTTCTTTTATAAAAAAATCCCTTCCAGACATGGCTTGTCTACACTTATAGTATAGATATAGACATTGAATAATTCTAATCTATATAAATCCAACCTCTATCACTCCTTTAAGAAAAAGTACATTTTTTCCCCCTATATTCAATGAAAAAATATAGTAAAATAAATAAATGTTCCATGAAAATATGTAAGGATAGAAAAAAATTTCCTTTCTATGTATTAAAAAAATCCTATTATTAGAAACCCATATGACTTGTTCAAATTGACTACATATATGCTTAGCTTATATTGATTTATAACCTAACAAATAAAAACTATAAAATAGTTTCAAAACTTTCTTTTGGGTACTCTCCAAACTTGGGCATATAATCATTTTTGAATACCCACATGACTTGTCCAAACTTATACCATATACAAATACTTAATATCTCCAATATATATCACTCCTTGAAAAAAATTTAAAAAATGGAAATAATGCAAAGCTTTCCTTCTAGGTTTGCTTCAAAGACATAAATGCATTTTTTTTTTTTTGGAACACACAAGTTTTATAAACAATATACAAAGTAAATATATGCAACATATTTTTTTAAGAAAAAAAACTATAAAAACATAATACTACTCTTGTAGGTGTCTTGTAAATACAAATGCATGTCCCACATGGATTTATTCATAAACAATGCATATATATAATTAATATACCTCACTTTTATTATATTTCAACTAAAAATATATAGGAAAAAAATAAAACATTTGTTTCCTATAAAGAAATATAGATTGCACCTGTTCACAAATTGAAGATGCCCAAAATGGAATGGTGAATAGTGATTTACTAGTGATATGTTTAACAACTATTTTTTGATACCCACATCACTTGTCTAAACTTATAACATTTATATAAAATGAATATATCCATCTTCTATCATTATTTCAAAAAACATTAAAAAAATGCAGAAACTATATATCAAGGTTTTTTTTACAATACATGTATGAATATATTAAGTTTTTTTATAAAAAGACAAACTAAAAAATTGCAAAATTTTCATTTTGAGTATCCTGCAAATATAAAGTCATGTCTATTTTATGGCATCTGCATGGTTTTATTCACAAATGTTGCATATATTCAATAATATATCTTGATTATATTACATTTCAAACAAATAATATAGAAATAGAAATAAGTGATCAACCTATATCACTTATCCAATAAAATGTTCAAAATTGAAACAATACGAAACTTTCCTTTTGGTTTTACTTCAAATATAAATTAAAATTTAATATTGGGACACCTAGATGGTTTGTTTACAATACACACAATGAATATATCTAGAATATTTTTTACTGCATAAATGGAAAAAAATCACCTATGGGTATCCTACAAACATAAATGCATATTTATTTTATCAAAACCCACATGAATTTATTCACAAAAAATGTATATATCCCACTTTTACTATATTTTAATGAAAAACTATAAGGATAGATATATTGTTTATTGCCAATAAAACATTGTAATCTACACCCATTCATAGATAGAAGACACTAATAATCAATAAGTATTCCATTTCCAATGATCTCATATAATTTGAAGTATAATGGAATTTTATCCACAAATAAAATTTTAAATTAACTTCAAATAACAAAATACACCTCCATTGAACGTAATGGATAAGTGATAACATGGCATGCCTCATATATTGAAAGTGAATATGGCATCCCTAATGTATTAAATGTGAAGCATGATAGATATTAAACACATGTATGCCAGTGTAGATGATGACAACCATTAAATATTTTTTAAATAAAATATTATTTTTTATAAATAATATAATCACACAAAAAAAAATCTTGTGGTGTTTTCACATCAAGCAAGGAAAAAATGGATATAATTCACTAATTGAAAATTCCCATTTGGTTAGGAAATTATTACAATTGATTAAATGCAATAAATTATTTTTAAAAAATATTAAAAAAATGTTTATTTTTTAAAAACTATAGGCCAAAAATATCAAATCGTACATAGTGAAATGCAATTAGGCATATCAAGAAAATTAATGGTGTTAGTGAAACCTATATTCCCTGTCAAAAAAATTAATAGTTTTGGTTAAGACTATATTCCATACCTTTGATAACATGATAAGGGTTCTTATTAGATAGATACCTTTAATTCATCTATTGAAACCATATTGATATTAATGATTATTTAATTCAATGAGTAAAATATAAGTATAACATATTTCATCTAATTATATGTTTATCTCTATTTGGGGTATTATAGATACTCAAAATTAGGGTTGTGGATGTTGACACTAGCTTATCTAAATAAGAGTGATCACCTTAGATATCCATACCTTGATTTAAATCATTTACAGTAGTGAAATTGTGGGGTTCATTCATGTTGGTATGTAAAAGCCTCATTGATATTAATATTGAAAATCCACCCCCACATAGCTTCACAACAATTAATCCTAATCTCTCCAAGAGAGAGATAAACAATGGAATTTATACTAATATTTATTAAGCCTATCTCTAGTCGACATGATCTCAACCTAAATATTCACTCACCTCAAAAATTCAACACTACTTAGACTTATATCTTCACTTTAATTGTGGGTTCATTGAGACATACCAGTATATCAATCATAATCATCATATTTTAAAATTTATTATTTAGATCCTAAGACCAAGGACCACTTTATTATGGGATGTTCTGATGCAGAGCTTTTACAACTTCTCTTAGCTTTGTCTTTGTATTTGATTCACTTCCTTTGGCAATGCCTTATAGGTTTACTCCTTCATGCAAGTTTATAGGGTTTGATTGATTATTTTGGGATTATCAATGCTTTATAGAAACTTATTAAAACATTTTAGTGTCCTTCATGAAAAACATAAACTTCTCAGAGTAACAAATCACTCCTTACAACATCCTACCTGTATAATACACAAGCTGTGTAGCCTTTTTTAGACTATTTGGCTTAGTACAAAAATGTACAAACTAATGTATAAAAATAACACCAAATAAAAATACCCTCTATAGGATTTAGTCAATTGTTAGGTCACTTTTATAAGGTTTTCTTGTTCCCTATTTAGTTTTTTTAGGCCTCTCATCCCTATTTTCATACACACTACCCAATATTCCATACTATAAAGTATGTATAAATTTATTTATTTCAAAATATATTTATATATCCTAACACCCTTCTACACACAAAATTTTAGACTATATTAATGGTGGCAATTCCCTATACACACTAAACCCTAGTTTAGGGCTTGTATGGCTCTGTCATAGCCTAAGAGCAAAGGAAAATCATTGATAGAGTTTTCAAGGGTTTCAAAAAAATATGTTAAATTATTTAGGTCTATTTTTATCTCATTAAAGTCCTCAAAATTTTGGTTATCATTTCCCAATCCATTTTTAAGGTTTGCTAATCCAAAATGCTTTTGCATGTGTAAGAAAACTAATGTCTACAGGTTTGTGTTCCTATATAAGTGAAAAAAACCCAATTATATGTAGTATAAAGATTCAATAAACTCAAAACACATTCTATACACATAATAAAATGAACAAAAACACTTTTGAAATGTCCTAATGATCTTTCCTTTCAAGAAACCAACACACAGTCCATCTTGACCATGCACACTATAAGAAAACAAGGGTTTGTTGATGTATTTTTATTAGCACCAGATGGTTTATTCACCTCTTTCTTGAAAATTTTAATCATAAAAATTAAAAAAAACATTCAATAACATTTTTAACTAGTTACCAATTTCATTTATTTGACAATCTTGAAATATAATCTGTAACAAGAAAATAATGAACAATAAACAGGGGTCTGCTTTTCCTCTATCCTTTCAAAGATTATATTATCTTACATAAATTCCATCACATATATTATATATCACATTAAATTATCATAAAAAAGGCTCAAAAATTCATTATAATTATTAGATTCAACACATTAAATCTCTTTCCCATGAGCAAACTAATCATAGTCATCATATTTGACAATAAACAAGAGAGACAAAGTTACATGTTTCCTTTATCAAAAATTTGACATATTCATTCATTGTTCTTGGGATTGAAGTCCCCCTTTATTTTAATACACATCAAAAAATTAATGTAAAACTAAAATTCACAAACTTTATATTTCCCTACCACCTCACAACTGAATTGTGTTTCATTCTCCATGTGGGAGTCTTAGACAAACCCTTCATTGCAAGGTAACTAATATCAAAACCATGTCATAGGAGTCTCAAGACATTATAAACTCTTCACCTTTTCATAAGACTCATAATTACTTAATAATATATCTCAACATCATCAAATAGATGATGTAATCCCTCAAAGGGCTTCCAAGAATTTAAATTTTTGAATAAGTGCTTTTGGTAGGAAACTATGAAATTTGAATTTTAAACATCTTAGACACCTAGTGAAGACTCCTAAGGACCAAAAAAAACTCTATAATACCTCCTACCTTTACCAAAATAAAAAATGACATCATGGTGACATCCCTATAAGATGCCCTTGCATCATACTACCAAGCTGGAGATTGTTTCCCATATGCTCTTATTGATATACTTGATTGATGTTCCTTGTTGATCTACTTCCACTTGTCTCTCATAAATTTATACATGTACTTGGGTCCCATATTTAGGCCTCCACTTTCTCAATCCCTTGATGGACATACCTACACATAACATAATAGGGTTAAAGAAAACATATGCCCTATTGTCTTGAGCATACTTTGAAGGCTTATTCCATCTTGCCATATCTACAAATTGTTCAAATTATTCTTTGTCTTCATGTTGGACTTCTTGTGTAGGTGTCTTAACATCTTTTTTCTTAACCTCCTTCACCACTTCTATCTATTTTTTCCATACTACCTTATATTCCACTTATTCTTATTCCTTAGATGTTTCATATTGTTGTAAACTCCTATACTATTGTTCATACACATTATTGTGTTGTTCCTCCTTCTTCAAGGGGTGATTGTATAGTTCCCTATTTCATTGTGTTCCTTAACAACTTCTACCAATGCCTCATCCTCTTATCCTTTAACTTCTTGAACACTATCTTGTGAGTCAAGTTCCTGATTTTTGTGGACCTACTATCTACTTATCAGCCCATCGCTCTCCTGATCTTCTTTAACAAACTTACTAAAATCATTAATTTTATCCACAAACCCTTATATATATTCATTACTATAAATCATTTTCAAATGCTTAGATAGGTTTGTAAACAAATAATTTACACACTCACATGAGAAACATTGATTGTGTCATGACTTGTCATGTTCTTCTTGGGCTGTAATAGTCTTTTTAGGTTAAATTATTGTCTCCAATTCTTCATCTTGTTGTACAAACTCCTTATGGCCTACAATCAGCACCCTAGATGTTAAACCAATAGCATTATCATATTCTTTATGAATTACTTCATCTACCTCCTAAAAAATTTTATGCACATTAGCAAAATCAAAATGTTCAACATATTTGTTTACCTCTTTATACCTTTCATCTTCTTTTGAGATAAACTCTTCCTTTTGTATGCTATCAATGAAGCTATAAACTTCACCTATTCTGTCCATGTCATCTAGTTGTTCACCTTCCTTAAGATAACACAATTTTGTGTTTGCGTATTCACTTAACCATCCATCTTCCCTATCCTCATATTTTTTAAACTCTTCAATCATTTCTTCTAGTTTATATCTCATATGAAAAAATGCCTTCTATATTTTTATATCTTCCATCTTCTCGCTGAATGCACAATGTAATATCTTCTTGATCTTGATACTAAACTTCTTTTTAAACACCATTAACAACTCTCTCAATCTCTCTTCCATACATATTAACTCTTTTCTCAACTCAATAATCTCCTTATCCATATCCACTTCTTCATTTTATACTTTATTTTTCATCTTTTTGTGATAATTTTTTTTAGTAATCCCATCATTATTCTTTTTAATTTACTTCACTCTTTTTTGACAAGGTTTTGTTCACACTTGCCTTCTTGACCTCACCTGGGTCACCTCTATTATCGTTTATCTCTCTTTGGAATCTCACTTGGAGTCTCCTACTTCTTTCCTTGGTACTCATTTGGGACTGATATCCATCTTCTTAAGTTCCCTCTTGAGCTATCAATATCTCTCTCTATTCTCCATAGAATTTTTTGGCTTTGGGCTTCTTTGCGATGTTATCCTTTTATCTACATTCACCTCTTAAGGTTCTCTATCCTTCAACTTATCTTTCCTCTTCTTTAAATAAATAACCAAATGCATATAACTTGATAAAATACATCTAAAACCTTGTAAAATCAATCATAAACAATCATACCTTATTATAAATTGTACTAGCTTCTTGTCTTCTCATGCTTTACTCTGTCTTGCATTTTATCACTCACTTTGTCTCTTTTCTTGGTTGTTCCCTACAATATTCAAAAAATATTGAATAATATCAAAAATTAATCATCATATATCCTTATTTTACCTATACCCAAGGTATAACATGGATCTAATACCAAATGATACAAAGCTTTTACAACTTCTCTCAGTGTTGTCTTTGTATTTGATTCACTTCCTTTGGAAATGCCTTGTAGGTTTAATCCTTCATGTAAGTTTATAGGGTTTTCATTCTTAGTTTTATATTTTCAATTCCTTATATAAAATTATTACAATATTTTAGTTTCCTTCATGTAAAACACAAACTTATTATACTAACAACTCACTCCTTACATCATTCTGCTTGTATAATAAATAGTCTTTGTATCCCTTTTTTAGAATATTTAGCTTAGTAGAGAAATGTACAGATGGTTTGAGAAACAATAACACTAGATAATAATAACATATATTTCCTTCTTTTCTTTCACTAAGTTTCAGGCTTTAGTCAATTGTTAAGTCACTTTTATAAGGCTTTCTTGTTCCCTATTTAGGCCTTTTAAGCCTCTCATCCCTATTTTCATACACACTGTGAAATATTCCATAATATAAAGTATGTATAAAATTATTTATTTCAAAATATCTCTATATATCCTAACACCCTTTTACACATAAAATTTTAGACTATATTAATGGTGACAACTCCCTATACACACTAAACCCTAGTTTAGGGTTTGTATGGCTTTATCATAGCTTGAGAGCAAAGGAAAACCATTGAGAGAGTATTAAACGGTTTAAAATGATTGTGTTAAATTAATTAGGTATGTTTTGACCTCATTCAATTCCTATAAATATTTTTTATCATTTCCCAATCAACTGTTAAGGTTTGTTAATCCCAAATACTTTTGCCTATGCAAGAAAACTAATGTCTACAGGTCTGTGTTCCTATAGAAGTGAAATAAACCCAATGATATGCAATATAAATATTTAAAAAACTCAAAAAACATTTTATAGAATTACTAAAATGATCCAAAATAATTTTTGAACATACCAATGATCTTTCCTTTCATGAAACCAACACACAATCCATCTTTACCATGTACACTACAAGAAAATAGGGGTCTATTGACGTATTTATCTTAGCACCAGATGGTTTATTCACCTCTTTATTCAAAAATTTAATTGAATAACATAACAACAACCTTTAATAACATTTTTAACCTTTTACCAATTTCATTTATTTAACAATCTTGAAATACAGTATGTAACAAGAAAATAGTGAACAACAAGCGAGGGTCTATTTTTCCTCTATCCTTCCAAAGATTGTATTTACTTAAATACATGCCATCACAAATTTTATATATCAAATTCAATTATAATTAAAAATACTCAAAAATTAATTCTAATTATTATATTCAACACATTGAAGCTCTTTCCCATGAACAAACTGATCATAATCATCATATTTGACAATAAACAAGAGAGACAAAGTTACAAGTTTCCTTCATCAAAAGGTTGACATCTTCATTCAATATTCTTGGGACTAAATTCCCCATTTCTTCTAATACACATCAAAAATTTTAATGTAAAACTAAAATTCACAAACTTTATATTTCCCTACCACCTCATAACTGAATCTTGTTTCATTCTCCATGTGGGAGGCTTGGACAAACCCTTAGTTACAAGGTAACTAATATCAAAGCCATGTCATAGGAGGCTCAAGACATTAGAAACTCTTAATATTTTCATACTACTCATAATTATTTAATAATATATCTCAACATCATCAAATAGATGTTATAGTCGCTCAAAGGGCTTCCAATAATTTAAATTTTTGAATAAGTGTTTTTGGTGAGAAAATATGAAATTTGAATTTTAAACATCCTAGACACCTAGTAAAAACTCATAAGGATCACAAAAAACTCTAAGACACCTCCTAACATAACCAAAACCAAAAATGACATCATGATGACATCCTTATAACATTCCCTTGCATCATGTTATTTTTATTATGAGATAATTGGGTGGTTATTTTTACTCTTCATAAATTATCTTGGATCTCTCTAGGCATTCATGGCTTTTGAAAATTGGATATGTTTATCCTTCTGTCTCTAAGATATGTTTAAATTTTCCAATGGATTTTCAAATATAATTCCCAAAGGGGGTACTTGTACTATATTAATTACATTTTAGTTCTCAAATCTCACGTCATTATTAGGAACAGGCCATGTGGCTATCTTCCAAAATCATATGGTATGCCATCGTGATGTCATAGACTAAATGATGCAGGAACATAGGATTACAGGACTTTTTTTTTTTCTTTTGGTTTTTAATTTTATTAGGTTTATAGGTCTTGTTTAGTGATTTAGGAAGTTACCAAATCACTAGCATTCCAAAATTTATCCATTTTGGCTTGTCTTCCATTTTCCCACCAAAAGTGCCTATTTGAAAATTTGAATCTATATAGGTTATTTTAAAGGTATTTTTCATCTCCTAGTGAATCCAAAGATCATGGTCCTTCTTTGATGGGTTAAGTAAGGTCCTAGGCATGATTTTAAACAAACCAAATGTCTTAACTCATATGTAATTGAGAAAGTTTATGATGGAATGAAGAAGGGAGAATGAGAAGAGGGTTAATATAGTTGAGGAGTGAATGGATAATAAATTATAATGAGGATAAACAAGATAAAATGCAAAATTCTCCGAGATTTGGAGAAAAAGAGAAGAAATTCAGAAAAATAGGGTTGTGAAAAGGCTTGTGTAATGTTTGCATTCAAAAATCAATAGAAAGATTATCTTATTGAGATTTTTTATTACATTTAAAGGTAATTTAATATGTAAAAAAATGTTTTTTTTTTTTTTGAATTCTATCTTTTCTTTGGAAGTTATTCTTGCATGTTGCAGACTTGAAAAAGACAATACAAGATTATGTAGTCAAATAAGGGTCTGATAGTCAACTAAAAGTTATATTTTATCACTTTTTAAGGCTGGTAAAGAACTAAAATCATGTGGAAAGTAAATATAAATGTGAAATAAGGTTTGAAAATTTAAAATAATCCAAACAGATCTTAATAATTATAAATTTTAGTCATTTTATGCTTTTTGCTTGTACACAGTCAAAGAAAAGGTCTTTTACAGTCAAGGAAAGTTTGTTTTCATCATGTTATGGGATTGTTCAAGGTGTTTAATTAATTTAAATAGGAGGATAATGGTGGTTAATATCATATAAAATTTAAATATTTTAAAAATATGTCATAAAATTCAAATTATCCTTTATTGAGTGTTCTCAAACTAAGTATAGGCATGTTATGTTTAGAAGACAAAAATCACTGTCTAAAAAATTAACCCTTAATATATATATATATATATATATATATATATATATATATATATATATATATAAAATCCTCATACATATTTATAAAAAGTTATATATATATATATATATATATATATATATATATATATATATATATATTAAAAAAATCCTCATACATATTTATAAAAAGTTATATATATATATATATATATATATATATATATATATATAACTTGTTATAAATATGTATGAGGATTTTTTTTAAGTTTTAAAAGTGGTATTAGATTGATTTTTAATCTTTAAATAAAGTTATTCAAAAAACTTAGGCTACATGTCTAAAAGAACGCTCATTTAGAGCATTAGAACCACTAAAATCATCATAAATTAAAAATGACATTGCCAAATGAAATGAAATTTTTTACAGAGGTGAATGAATATAAATGTGAGTTTTAAATTTATTTTTAATATTTTAGGATACATAAAACTCAATTTATTTAAGAAACACAATTTACAAGCTTAATTATAAAGGCTATAAACCGTATTTTGTGTTTTCTTACATTTTCAAGGTTGGATAAAGGAATAAATTTGTATGTTGAGTTGATTTAACATAAAATTAATGTGTAAAATCTTTTTATATTATAAATATTAATTTTTTAACATCAAATTACTCTCAATAAGGCTTGTAGGCCTAATCTCTCTCTCATAAGCATATTGCAAGTTTGATCTTCCTTAAACCTCTCCATCATTTTTGGTATTAGATCAGGATTTGGTTATACTTCAAGGTGACTTAACAAGAAGTATTTCATTAATAATAGTGAAAATATATTTTAAAAATTAAACTTTAAATAAAGTTAAAGAATCACACTTAGAGGAGCAGCCAGAGGTGGTGTTAGAGTAAGTCCAAGAAGATAACCAAGAGATGTATTGTTGGAAGAGATGAGAAATATGAAAGCACATTTGTAATAAATATGAATTATAAAAGAATAGGTGTTGTAATAGGTGATGTGAGTTAAGGAGAGTAAGAACCACAAGAAGAGTTTGCTAAATAATAAGATGAAGAGTTTTCTAAAGAAGAAGGTGAAGAAAGAATGGAAGAAAGACTCTTAAAAAAGTCATAGGTATAGTATCAAAGCCCAAATTGGAGGTTACAGTACATGGAGTTAGTCTATATGTTGAATAATTTATGGATTAGATAAATGCAATGGACAAACACTTTAATTTTGAAGAAATAGTGAAAGATAATAAGGTTATGTTTATTTGTACAAGACTGAAGGGACATACATATCTTTGGTGGGATAATGTCCAAGAAGAAAGAAAGAAAGAAAATAAACCAATAGAATATCAAGTCATGAGATAGAATGGTAGCCAAACTCAAATCCAAATTTATGCATGTATATTATCAAACAAACTTAGTTAATAAACTCCAAAAATTGAAGTAGAAATAAATGAGTGTAAAGGACTACACTAAATAATGACACAATCTTACATTTAGAGTTGGTCATGTAAATGAAGATGTTGATAAATTAACGAGATACATCAATCGTTTGAGGTTCAATATTAAAGATGAAATTAGTTTTTATCTCTAAGATCAGTTTAATAACCTTTAAGTTTGTTCTTAAGGTAGAAGAGAATTTGGCTAGAAGACAAAGCCAATAGTTTAGAGGAAGTAGAAATTATATGCAATCAAAAATACATCATGTCTATAAATCCATCTTGGCTTGGAGAAGATAGAGAATATTTACACTTTCAATTGGGAATATATTTTTTAAGCAGGGGAATGACCAATAAGGGGATCTGCTAGACCCGATTGGGGGATCACTTATCACAATACACCATTCTAGGAAGGGTTCAAAAACCTATAGTCTAACACAATCACGCAACCCTAAAAGAGTCTTAGGTTTAATTTTCAATATATTATAATAATAAGAAAGTATATCTAATCTAGTGGACACCAAAGCTTATGGCACAAAGTAGGGGTTAGAAATAAAATAAAATAAACTAAGCATATATATAAGACATATACTCATGTCAATGTATACAAAATCCTAATGCATCAAAGAAAGAAGTATAACTACATTATCTATCTACTCTTACAAAGGAGAAATAAAGTTAGGAATACTTACCTTTAAAGATGAACCTAGTGAGCCTTAATCTCTCCCTTAGCCAAGTTAATTCACAAGAGATTATTGTGGTATGTAAGGATAAAAAAGACAAATCAGCTCTAGGCTACATAACCTATGTATACATCCAAAACACTTCTACAAAATACAAGATTCATATCTCTTAAGAAAGTATAGAAACCTAAGATTTATTCCTCAAGTAGAATGATCAATAAGTAGATGTTCATTCCCACTTATTCTTCTTTACTTATCTTCTTACAAATGGTTGGAAATTAACTTGTATATATAGGTGGATCTTGCCCTAAATCCTCCTAAAAACATCAGTTGTATAAGGTCAACCTAGTCAACCCTATATGTTTTTGAGGATAATTCACTAGGTTTAATCTCAGTTGGTGGAAAGGCTAAAAAACCCAAAAAGGGAAAAATACCCCTAAACTATATCGGGTCAACCTAGTATAATTGACTGTCCAAAAGTGAATTAAGGCAAGAAAAGGAGGATGGAAAGAGGAAAATGATTGAAATGGGTAAGGATGAGAAGAATAAGCTTAGGGTTAATTTTTTTAGGAGATGAGTGTGTATATGACAAGTAGTAAAAGGGACAATAATCTTATGAATCACCAATGGTTTTCCCACCCCTTTGTTGGTGCACCCCTTAAGGTATGTGTTGACATCGAAGGTTGCACCCTTGGCAAGAGGCTGAGCTCCTATCTTCTCCTCACAATTATGGAAATTCCCCTCTCACCTATGGGACTGCCAAAGCTGGAGAGGAGAGTCTCTAGGTAAGGGATAGCTCCCTCTGATGCATCATGTTCATTCCAGCAAGTTATAATACATACATACATACATACATACATACATGCATACATACATACATACACATATACTGGGGGGATGAAAAGGGAGAAAGATGTAGGAAAAAAAACTACTCTAAGGAGGTCATGCAACAAAATGAAATGACCTTCTCACATCCACTCTTAAAATTAGACAAATACATACATACACTTCACACTCGGTAGAAGAACCAGACTGCAAAAACTTGATAGGGAGGTTTTAATGAAAATACAGAGAATGGAGTTTTACCAAAGGTGCTATGAGAGGCACTCTGTAAGGTAATTCCTTCTATTTCTCCACCCCAAATAGAACTCTTCTTACCAGCTACAAAAAAGGGCACTTTGTAGACAACATATACATTGGTGTTGAACCCGTGAAAGCATCAAAAAACAATGGTTGAACACAAATTAACACTCAGAACATACACATAAATGTCTATCCAAAATAGAGGTAAAAAATGCGTTTATTGATTCAAGTGAAATTTTGCCAGGGCTATGCCTTACAAATGTGGAAGATCCTTTTTCTAAAATGACAAGTCCTCAATATATAGGAGAAGAAAGGAGGCCCATTTGGCACCCCCTTTTTACAAGTGGCTCATTTGTATCCCCTCATTAGGAAGAGTAGGCTGGTCAAAACATTAATGAGCTGCCACTTTGTTTATTTATAAGGCCGCTTCTTCAAGGTGATTACATGTTTTGTTTACTCATTAATGTGAAATAGAGAAAACTAGTTGCACTACTAGCTGTTTGCATCCTCTAATGGTCAATTCACTGGCATTGTTTCACCTGCTAGAGTCAATTCTTGAATCAGTGCTTCCCTTCACCACTTAGACCATATGCTTGCTCATTCCATGCTTGTCACTTTTTCCTTTCTCTACTTTGTCTCTTTTAGCTCCTTCGACCCTCAGGGGCAAATTTTTGGTGGGTCACTACATTCTGGGCTCTCATGGTTAGTATTCTTTCATTTGAAAACAAATGGCTATTTCATTGCGCTAATTTTAACATTCTCATGGCCATCATTGGTTTGAAAACCAATGGCTAATTTGATTTGTTAATTTTGATGGCCTTCGAGATGTCCTCATCCCTGTCAAAATGTCATCAAGTCTTTTGTTGGCTTTTTGTGGCTTTGCTTTCATCTTAGCACCCTCTCTACAGGTGCTTCATTGCCTTTGTATCTCCTTAGCACTTTCCTAAAGGGAAAGTGACCCTCTGGCCTTTGAAAGTGCCCTTTGTATTTGGGCTAAGAGTCCCCCGTAAGGGCATCTACCTTTCAGGGTCCTTCGGTGGGTCCTTTGTTCCTTCGGATGGTCTCCCAGGTTCTTGCAGACTTTTGTCTGTAGACAATTTCCCTGTAGACTTTTGTCTATGGACATTTTCCCAGGTCTGTCTATGCTTTGTATATTTTCCATGGGATTTTGTCTGTGGACATTTTCCCACAGACAAAAAGTATGCAGAAATTCTCCCCGGCCCCGGCCTTTGCTTTGTATATGCAGCCCAAATTCTTTCAGACTTTTTGTTCGAAGGAATTCCTTCAGGAAAAAAGTCCAAAAGAATTTGGGCCACATATACAAAGTAAAGGCTAGGGTTGGGGATAATTTTTCAAACCTTCAAGCAAAAAGTTTGAAGGAATTCGGGACTTAAACGAATTCAAACTTAAATAATTTTTAACTTACTCGGTCCTTTTCCTTTGAAGTGACTGCCCTTCGTAAGGGCATTGAACTTGGACTGCCCCTCGACCAACTGGCATACCCTTAAACCAAGCTGTTGAACCAAAAAATGGTTCAACGATTCAAGTGGTTCAGCCATTGCATGCCAATGAGCTAACTGATTGAACTAGGTTGATGAACCAAGGCTGATGAATCAATGTGTTAAACCAAGTCAAAGAACCATGGCATTGGACTTGTGCAACCTGAAATTGACTGGTTTTGAAAAGTAAGGGAAGAAGGGGATCAAAATTTTGCCTATTGGGCAAAATTGGTCAACAAATTGGTGACTTCCAGGGGAAGCATGCCTGTTATGCTTTAAAGACTAGTTGCCTTACAGTCTATTGGGTGCAAAGTCAGATTGTAACTTTAAAATTAGCAATAGCCCCAAAAGATTCAAGAATCAAACATGAATCTTTTTACCCCACACACAAAGGGAAACACACAAGGCTAAAAAACACTACCTGTGTAAATTGCACTTAGGGAAAACAGGTAAAGAAACTGAAAAAAAACTACTATATACAACTAACCAAGAATGTCCACCTCCCTCCTAAATCAAAGGGAAAACTTCTTAAGTCCCCTTCCTAGCAAGAAGACTTATGGTGCCAGGAGAGTAGCTAAATGAAAAAGAGAGTTGGTGACCTACTCCTCTTGCTTGCCACCTGAGTTGGTTTATATCTGAGTGGGTCAGATTCAAACATGCCTCCAACATACATGTATTCTTATTGTCCCTAGAGGCTTGTTGAATGTTGGTCCTTCATATTGGTGCTCATCACCAAGAAATCAATGGCTACTAGCTCATCACCATAAGCCTTTTGATCTGCACATTCCCTCTACAATGTATCATGGTCTGACTTATTTCCTTCTGCCTCATTAAAGACTCTGCCAGACTCATTCTCTAATTCCTTTTGGCCTTCATGAAGAAGGGTAACTATGGTGATGTCTAAAATGAACTCACAAAATGATTTCTCATCCCATAGAACATCACCTCTCTATTTAAAGCTCTCTTCTTCAAGTCATTCCTCTAGGAAGATAGACCTCTCCTTTTCCTCCTCAAAGATCAGGACCTCTAGACGTTTAAAGGTATCCTCCTGATCCTCCTCTAACTCGAGCTCCTTAGTATAGTCATTCTCATCATCAAAATAGCAAGGAAGTTCATCAAATAAAGGGGAAGAGAGCTCACCATGCTTTTGTTCCTCCTCGTATTGTTGGAACATCTGCATATATACAAGACCTGCATCTTCTCCAATGCTGATAAGGTCTTCACAAGGAGCATTGATGATGATTTCTTCTTTATTGTCACTCATGATAGCCTCTTAAAGAACTATAGATTGGATCTTCTACTCCTCACTCACCTCCTACAAAATAGGTTCCTCCTTGAGAAGAGGTGAAGTGGAGAAAACATGTGGAAGAGGAGGTAGTCCCTGAGCTAGAATCGAATGATTCTCCTCTTTCCACTTCGTCAACACTTCATCAATATCAGGTGCAGCCTGATATCTCTCTTGGAAATGTGTAGGTGGGGTGTGTTCAGAGATGGAGTGTGCTATTTGGTCTGAGCCATCAATCACATATTGGCTGAGGAATCTCTCTCTAGACTCCAACTCTGCTATTCCCCTAGCTAGATCTTCTTGGAAATGCCTTTCTTGGAGGTTACCAGCATCATCATGAATAGGGGCAGCCTTAGCTTCTTCAAGTTTTTGAGAAAAACCTTGCTTCTCCTCCTTCCTGCCCCATGATTCTACTATTTTTCCCTAGTTCAAGATCTCAGAATTGGAATTTTGCTCTTGTGAATAGGTAGTAACTTTGTTTTCTCCAAGGTCCTATGGCTCCTCCATAAGGTCTGGAAGTTCAAACTCTCCTTCAAGAAGTAGCTTCATCCTAGCCTCTAAATCTTCAACTTGCTTGGCTAGATTGTCCTAAAAGAGTCTTTCTTGGAGGTCACTAGCATGATCCTCTTCAAAGTTCTGAGCTGGTCCTTGGCATTCCTTCCTCCAACCTGGAATCTGCACATCATGCTAAAGGACTTGGGGAGGTTGAGGAATGCAAGGGAGAGACTATTGATGCACTAGAAGAGTCTCTAGAAGAGGGATGTGTTGGCTCATGGTATTCCCCTCAATGGAAGATTCACAACATAAGGAATTGAGAAGGTTGATTTCCATGGGGGGTTGCTCTAATGCCCTTGGATGTTGGAAAGCCAAGTACATGGGATTGAGAGTAGATGTGTCAAATGAGCTGGAGTGAGCAAGTGTTATCTGATAGAAAGGATTTGGTGCAAAAAGAGGGGGCTTTCTTTAGGATAGGAGGGGGTGTGCAAGGCTGACTACCTTGAATAAATGGATTTCTCCATTTTGCTACCTCCTCTTACATGGGTTACAAGGCCTATGCTTGCCTAAATAAACACTCCTCTTTATACATCAGCTCCTGCTAATATCTATACTGCTCTTTCAATCTGTTAATCTCTAATTCTAGGGACATTTCCCCTATCATTGAAGGGCAACTAAGAGAGCTACTTGAGGGGATTGCATAAATATCTGGAGCCTGATCATAATCACACAAAGGAAAACAAGACCCATGATCTTGTGCAAAAGAAAAATACATACAAAAAAATGATTTTTGATGGCACCAGACTGCTTAACTAGTAGATTTAACTTGGAGTCACCAGATGCTGAAAATATTTGATTTGCTATAACAGGACCAACATCAATCCTAAGACCTTACTGAGTTGTAAAACTATGTCCCACCAGGCATGCCAAAACTATTGACGTCAAAGATTGCACCCTTGGCAGGAGGTCGAGCTCCTGCCTTCTCCTCGCAACTATGGAAACTCCCCTCTCACTTGTGGGACTAGTGAAGCTAGAGGGGAGAGTCTCTAGGTAAGGGATAGCTCCCTCTGATGCATCATGTTCATTCTAGCAAGTGCTAATACATATATATATATATACACACACACACACACATACTGGGGGGATGAAAAGGGAGAAAGATGCAGGAAAACAAACTACTGTAAGGAGGTGATGCACCAAAATGAAATGACCTTCTCACATCCACTCTTAAAATTAGACAAATACATACATACACTTCACAATTGGCAGAAGAACTAGATTGTAAAAACTTGATAGGGAGGTTTTAATGAAAATACAGAGAATAGAGGTTCACCAAAGATGCTATGAGAGGCACTCTGTAAGGTAATTCCTTCTGTTTCTACACCCCAAATAGAACTCACCTTACCATCTGTAGAAAAGGGCACTTTTTAGATAATAGATACGTTGGTGTTGAACCTGTGAAAGCATCAAAAAATAATGGCTGAACATAAATTAACACTTAGAACATACACAAAAATGTCTATCTAAGATAGAGGTAAAAATGCATTTATTGATTTAGGTGAAATTTTGCTAGGGCTACACCTTACAAATGTGGAAGATCCTTTTTATAAAATGACAAGTCCTTAATATATAAGAGAAGAAAGGAGGCCCATTTAGCACCCCCTTTTTACAAGTGGCTCATCTGCATCCCCTCATTGGGAAGAGCAAGCCAATCAAAACATTAATGAGATATTTCTTTGTCTATTTATAAGGCTACTTCTTTAAGGTGATTACACAGTTTGTCTACTCATTAATGTGAAATGGAGAAAGCCAGTTGCACTGCTAGCTGTTTGCATCCTCTAATGGTCAATTTGTTAGCACTATTTCACCTACTGGAGTCAATTCTTGAATCAGCGCTTCCCTTCACCACTTAGACCATCTACTTGCTTGTTCCATGCTTGTCACTTTATCCTTTCTCTATTTTGTCTCTTCTAGCTCCTTCGGCCCTTAGGGGTGAATTTCTTGTGGGTCGCTACATTCTGGGCTCTCATGGTTAGCGCTCTTTCATTTGAAAACAAATAGCTATTTTGTTGTGCTAATTTTGACATTCTCACGGCCATCATTGGTTTGAAAACCAATGGCTAATTTTCTTTGTTAATTTGATGGCCTCTGGGATGTCCTTGTCCCTATCAAAATGTCATCAGGTCCTTTGCTAGCTTTCTATAGCTTTGCTTTCATCTTAGCACCCTCTCTGCAGGTGCTTCCTTGCCTTTGCATCTCCTTAGCACTTTCTCGAAGGGAAAGTGACCCTCCATCCTTTGAAAGTGCACTTTGTATTTGGGCCGAGAGTCCCCTCAAGGGCATTTTCCCTTTGGGGTCATTCGGTGGATCCTTTGTTCCTTGGATGGTCTCTCAGGTTCTCACAAACTTTTGTTCGTGGACAATTTCCCTACAAACTTTTGTCTGAGGACATTTTCCTGAGTCTGTTTGTGCTTTGTATATTTTTTGTGGGCTTTTATTTGCAAACATTTTCTTACAGACAAAAAGTCCATGGAAATTTTCCTCGGCCCTAGCCTTTACTTTGTATATGCGGCCCGAATTCCTTCAGACTTTTTATTTGAAGGAATTCCTTTAGGCAAAAAGTTTGAAGGAATTTCAGACTTAAATGAATTTGAACTTAAACAATTTTGAACTTACCTGATCCTTTTCCTTTGAAGTGCCTACCCTTCTCAAGGGCATTGAACTTGAATTACCCCTCGACCAACTGACATACCCCTAAACTAAGCCATTGAACCAAAAAATGGTTCAACAGTTCAAGTGGTTCAACCATTGCGCACCAATTAACTTGCCAATGAGCTGACTAATTGAACTAGGTCGATGAACCAAGGCTGATGAATCAATGTGTTGAACCAAGTTGAAGAACCATGGCATTGAACTTGCACAACCTAAAATTGATTGGTTTTGAAAAGCAAGGGAAGGGGACCAAAATTTTTCCTGTTGGGCAAAATTGGTCAACAGTATGCACTCAGAGATATTGAGACTTGATGGGTTCTTTCAAGATACAAAGTGTCAGTAATCAATAAAAGTTTAAAAATATTATGTATACATATGCCCCACTTTAAGCTCATCATGTGTCATGTAATTGCAACATGGGCTGGTGCTTCAAGATAGAACATGATAACACACAATTTTGATGCTAAGTAAAGTGCAATAAGTAGCAAATAAGATAAAGGAAATGATAGAATTGAAAAACACATACTTTTACTTACCTTATTGTTGTAGATAAAGAAGTAGACTACAAGAGATGTGAAGGTATCCAATGTGAATAACATTAGAAAAACCTTTAGAGATTAGTGCAAAAAATAGACAAAAATCAAATTTTTGGGAAGATAGGCATATAATAGTGTAAAATGAGTTAAGACAAAGATATTCTGGTATTAGGAAAAATTGGAAAATTAGGATTGTTAAGGCAAGGATAGAATATTGAAGGCAAATAATTGATAAAAGGATGGAAAATAAATGATAAAATAATTGTAAAATACATTAAATCATGTTGGAAAGTATGTAAAACATAAATGGCAAAAAGGAATGTAGAACATACTAAATCACGTTTGGAAGCATGTAAAACATAAATGGTAAAAAGGAATGTAGAACATACTAAATAATGTTGAGAAGTATATAAAACATGAATGATAAATGAAATATCAATACAAGAAAATTTCAACAAAGATATGTAAGAAACGAAAAAATAATCTCATGTAAGATAGGCAAAAATAAAAACATAAAAGACTTAAAATGAACTGAAATTGCAAATGTGCGACAAATAGGAAGAAGGCATACATAAAGATAAACATGTAATAATGGAAAATGTCATATGTAAGATAAGTTAAGTCCACAAAAATAAAATAAGAACATGATGAAGAAATGAAAATCAAAATCTCTAAAGGATGAAAACTCAAACTTAGTGCTTGTTTAAGATATAATGTAAGAAAATACAACCACTTAATAACATGATTAGTATGACAATGAGATGGTCTAGTAAATAAATAGTGTAAGAGTGTAATCCATAGTTAATCAAACATGTTTTTTGTCTAAGGATAGATAAAATTAAAATAAATTAGTGGTAGCATGTTTTTAAGAGGTGAAGAAGAAGGACTAATAGAAGAGGGTAAACAGATTTGGAATCACAATTTGCATGTCAAGGGGGGAAATGAAATGGGTGGAGGGAAGAATGAACTAAAAACCAAGGTATAGGAACTCTTTATCAGATTCAAAACACTCAAATTAGGTTTATCAAAATAAGAGGAATTTCAACCTTAAGGACTATGAATAACTTCTCTTAGCCACACAAGTCTTAGGTGAATAAATGAAGTATATAAATCATCTTATGAAGGCTATATGCATGAAAAGTAAAATGGACCTACCTTTCCACAAAATGTTCCCCATTCCCTAGGATGACTTATAGAGCCATCAATATACTATGAATATTGGGTACTTACATGAGAAAGTAGGTAGTACCATAAAGTTTGTTAAAATTTCCCTATTCTAATATACTAGCCTACCACACCTGAAAGGACCTTAGCTCTATGTGATGCCAACTATGGAGTTTGATCTTTGAATAGAGATAGGATATGTGATTTTAATCACATCTTTTGTTTTGATGTAGATTTTTGAGATTGTATCTTTCCTTTTAGATATCATTGTCTTTTGTTTCAAATGATTAGGCTTTTAATTTTCTTGATGGATTTTTCTATCCCTACTTCATATAGATTTCTAAAACTAAACATGGGTGATAAATATGACTTTCATTTAAATACATGGGACTTAGTTTCTAAGAGAGAGAACTTCAAAGAGTATGGGGTCTAAGAGTCTCATAAATCCAGGTGAAATAAAAGTGCTATCTTGACTTCAACCTTGTTTTATCCAATATGGAGTGAAAGAAAGGGAAAATCAAGAGGAATGGCACATGAAATAATTTTAATTGCTTCAAACCATTAAAAAATGTGGAAAATTACAAAAAGAGATACAATGATGGTAAAGTGTGATTCCTTAACATAAAAATGAGATAAATAGATGAAAACATGATAACATGGAATGTTATGCAAATTCCATCTATAAAAAGAAGCAAAAACTAAAGCTGAGAACAAGGATCAAAAGCATGTTCTAGAAAAGGAATGACAAGATGTTATTTTTATGAGGAGTTTTGGGTCTTATCCATGGTCTTACAAAGTAACTCATAAAATGGAAATCAATGGGGTTTCCAAAAATCATGTATGTTAATTAATAAAATGAGAAAATAAGAAAAGATGGTATTTTGTGAGGAGGGCCAGGTCCTATCCATGGTCCTTACAAAACAAATCACAAAAGAGATTCCCAAGGGGTGAATTCTAAATAAAGGGAAAAATTAATCATAAATATACTAAGGCAAAGTATAACATAAAAAGATAAAAGAAATATATGAGGACAAAAATGAAAGAAAATGCCAAATGTAATGTGAAATAAAACCAAAGAATGTAAAATAAGACAATGATGCTTATAAAGTGAAAGTAAAAGAAATAAAGTGCACAAAAACAAAGAAACATGAGACAAAAAGAAAAAGAAAAAGTAACATCTATGCTAACATATGTATCAAAGATGAGCATGTGAAACATAATTCTATAAGTCTCGAAAGGTTTTTTTAAGCTAGATGTATTTGTTATTATGCATTGTAGAATAATAGTGGGCATCACAAGATGCCCCAAAGTCTCAAGGGATATGTGGATGGGCATAGAAAGATGCCCCAACATGTGAGTTAAAGTGAGGTAACATTGAATCATTAGAATGATTTACATTAGGTTGGTAAGTGAATTTGTGTATAGGCAAATGTGTTGGTTTGTTAGATTTTAAGGATATTAAACGTGACATATGATGGGTAGGAGAGGTATGAAGATGTAAAGGAGGACCATGTATGATATGAATGGGAGTAGGCATTTTAACAAGGTACTCTTTTGGTTTATGTGACCTAAGAGGTTTTGGTTTAATGAATGCCACAATATGTTTAAAGTTGTTCATGTGAGCTAAATTTTCCTTATTGGTGTAGGAAGAAGGATCAACTGTGGTTTGAAAAAAATTATCAGATGAGGTATAAGTATGGGATTATTATTTTTGATCACTAGGTAGTTCATTTTGATGTGATTATGGTTCTTGAGATTGAATTTTAGAAGCTTGAATATAGTCTTGATAACATTATTTTATTAGAGTATCAAGATTAAAATGCAAACCAAGCAAGGAAAAAATAATACATCAATAAAGATCATAACAAAACTCATGAGAATGACCTATAGTAGCATGCCACCAATAAAATTTATCAGGATTGTACCATTTTGGAGGAGGTTTGGAAGGATCAAAGCTCATGGGTTTAGAGGGTGGCAATTTCATCTTAAGTTGTTCTAGACTCAAGGGAGGGTGGGTTGGGTTAAAATTGGTTGAATTGGATGCTACAATTTGAGTTTGGGGAGGCTTATATGAATCAATGTTATGAGAATATGATTAGAAATTTTATTTAATAGTTTTTTAAGATGGTTCAAATTGAGTTATAATAAAGTCTTACCTTTTTACTTGGTCTAAGGTTTCATCTAAAGTTTTACGAGAAAAGATTCAAACTTTGTATTGAAGGGGAGGTTTAAGAGTAGTGACAAATGGTTTTAATAGAGTATCATCACTAATTTTATGATCCATATTATGAGTGAGAGACTTCCATCATTTGATTAAAGCATTTGCAAATTCATTAGGAAGCTTCTTGGCATTGATGAAATGGCTAAGGTAATTTTTAGGAAGGTCATCATGTTGGAATTCCTTCACTAGAGCATTGACTAAATCATCTGGTTGTGGGATGGAATGTCTAAGAAGTTGGTTTTACCATTCAAGTGCATCACCAAAAAATGTTTTGGCTAAGATATTGGTGGTAGCTAAGGTGTTAGTTTGGACCCATTCCTTATAGAGATTACCAAAAGACTTAAGAAAGATAGTAGGATCCTTAGTCCCATTATATGTGATAATTGGAGAAATGTTTCCAATATATATGAATGCAATGAATGTGGCTAAAGGTTCATTTTGAATATGTTGAGGCATTTTGTTATTTATTAGAGGTTGAGGGATGATATTATAATTGAAATCTCTAAGAGGAGGAAGGGAAAAATTTGGATTTGGTTGAGACATGATGACTTGAGGTGGTTGCCTAGTCATGTGTAATAAATTTTGTTGCATTTTCTTCATTTGAGATTGATTGGTTGTTTTCATGATGTTCATTTGATGTATGACTTTTACAAGAAGTTGAGTTGTATCAATAGGTGGGTTGAATGTGGGGAAATTGTGTTTTTAGGAAGAGGATTGTAAGTCTTGGTGGGAGGAGGATTCTTTGTATGTGGAGGATTCCCAATATTAGTATTAGTTGCCTTAAGTGTGGTAGAATAAGAAAGAAGCTTGGTAAAGCCACCATTATTGTGAAGAGTGTAAATTGTATTATCATCAAGGTTTTTAAATAATTGGTAACCATCTTGATTATCAATTTGAGTGGTTTCAACCATGTGACTTTGGGAATTGATAAGACTTGGTGATCTTGTTATGGGTGTAACAAGAGGATTGTGAACATTGGTTGTAATGGTATGAGTGTTGAGAGGAGAGGGATTAGTTGGTGGAAGATTAGAAAAATTGGTATTTAGAAGAGGATTAATATGAATGACCTCCACTACATTACATTTTGTAGTGATTAGTTTTGGTTTAGGACAAGAGGAAGTAAGAAATTGGATAGTTTCATTTGAAGTAATGAAATAAGTAAGGTTATTATTTAAATCCTTAATTATGTAATGTTATTGACTAAAATAAGGCTGAAAAAATGTCATCATGATGAGATAATACTAGATAACCACACAAGGAAATAGGAAGAGGTAGGAAACTATACAAGGTTGACTAGGTTGATCCAACATAGGAAATAGCACCTGCAAATTGTATAGGGTTAACTCGGTCGACCTAGTATGGTGAATAGGGGCTAGAAAAAAGTATAGGGTTGACTGAGTCAGCCTAGTATAGAAGAGAGGGAAATTAAAAAATTTATGATATATTTTTGGACTGAAATAAGATAGCTTTTTCAAGTAATTTATAAAATAAATGATAGAAAGGAAATAAACAGTTAATTAGATTAATGTTGGCTAATCCAATTGAAGCACACAACACAAAACCTTGCACCAGCATTGGCTTATGCAAGTTTTTGAAATATAAAACATAATTGAACAAATATAAATCAATCAACTTCGAAATTAAAGAGCTAATTAATTGGTCAACCTAAATATTAATTAGATTATTAAGATATGATTTTAAATGTGATGGGAAGTTGGTTGTAAGAAAGGAAGTAAAATATAAATCTAAGGATGGTTTCAAGTAGTTTGGGTTGAAAGGTACTATAGTGGCAATGGTACATGATTAGTATTTTGGCCTACCCACTCACTTCACACACAATAATGATAAAGGTGTTGGGTGCTTAGCTAGAATATACCATTATCCATGTTTTATACTTGACTAGAGTATCAAGTCAGTTTCCCCCTTAGTGATGAAATCCAAGTAGGTTGACCTTGAGTAGACAAATGTTAAACTAATTATTTAGATTATTTGATTCAGCCATTTGTGCATAAAATATAAAATAGTGAACTAATGATTAATTAAAAACTAATTAATTAGACTATGTGATCTATTCTAAGCATGCAAGCAACAAGAAAAGAAAGTATGAATTAATTTTTAGCATATAAGGTTAATTTCATCTCTAAAACAAGGTAAACTATTGATATGGTCAACAATGTATGCATAAAATATATAATAGGGTTGATAGGGTCAAACCTGTACTATAGAAGTAAGCTATGAAAATGAATAGGGTTAGCAGAATTTAACCTAGTTATCCAAACAACACATAAAACATAGAATTGGGTTGGTAGTGTTGATCCAGTTGACTGTGTAAGGGCAGTTTTGAAGACTAAATACTATGGAAAAAAATATAGTAAAGAAAGAATAGAGAGATATAAAGGAACCTTGGTGGATCAAAGATGTATAAAATCAAGATTATTGTTTAAGAACCTTGATATATGCTTGAAAATTTTGCTAACTAGGTTGACTAGGTTAATCAAGCTTTACAGAAACTTGTTGAGGGCCTAAAATGTATAGGGTCGACTGGGTCAACCTAGTATGCTAAACCTAACATCTAAAAAAGTATAGGGTTGACTAGGTTGACTTAGTAATTTGGACTAGATGTCTAAAAATCTCAAAACCTATACTAGGTCAATAGGGTTGATCTAGTAGCCTGTACCTAAAAACTTACACATATAAGTTAAATATTTGGTCAATATAATAGATCTAGTATGGAAAATATATGATAAAAATAATGATGAAAGAATGAAAGAAATAAAATAACATGAAAAAATATTACAAGGGTCAGTTCACATTGAGTTCACCAGAATGTATATAATAAAATATGCATCATGTTTATAAATTAATCTTGGCTCAGAGAAGATAGAGCATACCTACAATTCCAATTGGGAATACATTTGTTAATCAGGAACATGACCAATATGGGGATCTACTAGACCTAATTAGGGGATTACTTGTCATAATACACCATATTAGGAATGATTCCAAATCCTACAGTCCAACATGATCATGTAAAAAACCTAAAAGAGTCCAACGTTTAATGTTCAATTTATTCTAATAACAAGAAAGTAAATCTAATCTAGTGCATACCAAATCTTTTGGCACAAAGTGGGGGTTATAAATAAAACAAAATAAACTAATCATGCATAAAAGACATATACTCATGTCAATGTATACAGAATCCTAATGCATGGAAGAAACAAGCATAGCTACATTATTTATCTATTCTTACAATTGAGAAATAAAGTTAAGAATACTTACCTTTGAATATGAACCCATCGAGCCTCAATATCTCCCTTGGCCAAGGATCTTTGCAAAATATTTTTCTAGTATGTAAGGATAACAAAGACAAATCAGTGCTAGGCTACACAACCTATTTATGCATCCAAAAGACTTCTCCACAAGATAAGATAAATATCTCTTAAGAAAATATAGAACCCTAAGCTTTGTTTCTCAAGTAAAATTCTCAATAAGCAAATGTTCATTCACACTTATTATTTTTTTCTCTCTTATTAAAAATGGTTATAAATGAACTTGTATATAAAGGCAAATCTTTCCCTAAATCCTCTTAGAAACATCAATTGTACAGGGTTGAACCTGTATGTTTTCAAGGATAATTCACTAGATCTAAGCTAGGTTGGTCGAAAGGCTAACAAACCCGAAAAGTGAAAATAACCCTAAACTATATAGATTTGACCTAGTCAGCCTAGTACAATTGACTATCCAAAAGGGAATTAAGGAAAGAAAAGAAGGATGGAAAGAGGAAAATGACTAGGATGGGTAAGGCTAAGAATAATAAGCTTAGGGTTAATGTTTTTAGGAGATGAGTATGTAGATGGTAAGTGGAAAAATGGATAACAATCTTACAAAACACCAATGGTCTACCCACCCTTTTCTTGGTGTACCCCTTAAGGCATTCGCTCAGAGAGATTGAGACTTGATGGGTTCCTGCAAGATAAAAAGTGTCAATAATCAATAAAAGTTTAAAACTATTATGTGTATATAGAAATTTTAGAGCTAGAAGGCAAAAAGGTGGTAGAAATCAGTTGCACATTCATAATGAAGAAGTAAGCAAATCTCAAGCTCAAGATAATAGTACAAGAGGAAGCCATTAATAAAAAGGAAGAAGTCCATATATAAGAGGCAAAGGAGAAGTATTTTGGGGAAATTATTTCAAGTGTAATAGTTATGTTGGTCATAGATCATATGAAAGCCCTGATAATCTACCAACAAGTCAAATAAGAACTAAAAGTAGCAATTAATTTGTTCAATCTAAATAATTAAGTGTAGGATCACTATCACATGTGGAAGAACCTAAAGTGGGAGAGTCCTTGTTGATTAATATAGTATTACTAAATCCAAAAAAGAAAGTGAAGGAACCAACCCAAAGGAAGACATTGTTTATAACTAAATACAAATTAAAAGGTAAGTGTTGTAAAGTTATCATTTATAGTGGTAGTACAAATAACTTGGCTTCTTTATAAATGGTTGAAAAACTAGGATTGAAAATATTGACACATCTTACACCATACAAAGTATCTTGGCTCCAAAAGGGACATCAAGTACTAGTCAATGAATAATGTAAGGTTGATTTTTAGATTGGTAGTTATAAAGATGAAGTAATTTGTGATATTATGTCTATGGATGTTTGTCATGTGTTGTTGGGTACACCTTGGAAGTTTGATAGGATAGATGGACATGATGAAAAGAATAACACCTATACATTGGAAAAGAATGACAAGAAGCATACATTGACACCAATGAAAGATGGTAATGAAGCTAAAACTAGTACTAAGGTATTTTTGGTGAGTGGAAAAGAATTCATTCAACTAGTAAAAGAAGAAGATGTTGGTTTTGCATTGGTTTCCAAGCCCAACATAGTCATTTCAATCACTAATTTGACTAATATACTAGATGAGTATGTGGATATAGTGGTTGATGAGTTTCCTAATGAGTTTCCATGAATGAGAAACATAATCCATTATATGGATTTCATCATGATCTAGTTTGTCAAATAAATCAACCTGTATAATGACACTTAAGGAGTATTAAATTTATGAGAAACCCATAGAGTAATTAGTTCTTATGAAGGATAAGATATATGTGATAGAGTTGAATAAATAATATGGAAGCCATGTAGAATTATAGATAGTGGAAGAGAGTAGCCAAGTATATTTGCATGTGTTCATGGTGTAATCATTGGATGTAGAGGTTGTATAAGCTAGTGCACACAAGGAGATAATTGAGAAGTTTAAACTATGCAAAGGAGATGGAATCAAATATGTGATTAAGAAGAAGATATCATTAGAGGTGGTTGATATGTAGCTTTTGAGAGCTCGTTGTGAGAGTGAAAAGCATGAGAAACATACTAGCATTAGAGATGGGTTTGAAAAAATGCCTTTGGAGCATCATGAGATGGTTTATGAGGTAAATAAGGGAACTCTTATTTTTCCTAATATGTTTGTGCATTGTGTAGGTCTAGCCATGGATATGATATTGAAGAAGAAAACTAAGTGTGGATCAGTTAAACATTTTTATTGGTATGAGAGGTGGAGTGAATAAGCTAACAAAGTTATTGATATGTCAACAACGACTAGATATCTAGTTGCTGTTGATGTTTCATCCAATGTGGAGGGAATTTAAGCTAATTTGAAGATAAGAGAGTGTGATAGAACATGAAACAAGTTAGTTTTTAAGACGATATATAGGTGAATGATTTATTATAGCCAATTGAGGAATAATAATAGTTTAAATTTGTTTCATAAAGCTTTGAGAAGCCAAATCTTTACATGGATAAATATTATATCATAATGAAGGATAAATTGGAGCAACATTGAAGACCTCATGAGAAAGAGCTCATGAATATTTTTTGAGCACATGGAGCCTAATGTAGGAGCATAGGATTAAAAGACTTATTTTTGTTGTCCTTATTTTGGTTTTGTATTTTATTAGGTTTAGGATGTCTTTTTTAGTCATTTAAGAGGTTTTCAAATCACTATCATTCCAAAAAAAATCCATTTTGGCTTGTTTTCTATTTTCCCACCAAAACTACCTATTTGAAAATTTGAATTTATATAGGTTATTTGAAAGGTATTTCTCATATCCTAGTGCATATAGAGGTCATGGTAATTATTAGAGGGGTTAAAGAACATCCTATTAATTATTTATAACAAACCAAATGTCTTAACTCATATGTAATTAAGTCAAACTCAATGGAGGTTAAAATCGTGAGTTAAGTTTACTAAGTTGGTTAGGTAATTTGATAAAGTTTAGTGGATTAGAGAGAAGAATGGAGAATTAAGAGAGGGAGAATATATTTGAGTATTTATTTTATAATATATTATAAGGAATAAAAACAAGAGATAATACAAAAGACTCCAAGAATTGGAGAAAAGGAGAGAAGTTCAAAAAAATAAGGTTGTGAATAGGATTGTGTAATGTTTGCATTCAAAAATCAATAGAAATATTATCTTATTGAGATAATTTATATCATATAATATGTAATTAATTTTTTTTTTTAAAAAAAAAATTGGAATTATATATTTGTTTTTTAAGTTATTCTTGTATATTTCAGACTTGAAGAAGACAATACAGGTTTTTGCAATCAAATAAGGGTTTCAAAGTCAAGTAAAAAATATATTATCACTTTTTAAGGTTGATCAAGAATTAAAATAAAGTGGAAACTAAATATACATGTGTTTTAATGTTTTAAAATTTAAAATAATCCAAACTATATCTTAATAATTATAATTTATATTCATTTTATTCTTGATGCATGTACACAGTCAAATAAAAAGTATTTTGCAATCAAAAAAAGTTTATTTTCATCATTTTATGGGATTGTTAAAGGTGTATAATTAATTTAAATAGAAGTATAATTTTTTTTAATACCATATATAAATTAAATATTTTAAAAATAAGTAATAAAATTTAAATTATCCTTGATTGAGTGCTCTCAGCTTATGTACATGCATGCTACAGTTTAGAGGATAAAAATCACTATATCTTGAAAACTAATCCTTCAAAATTCATGATTTTTTTTAGAAATGTGTATGAATATGTTTTAAAAGTTTTATAAGTTATTTTACATTTTAAATAAATTTATTAAAAAAATTCAAACTATAGGTCTAAAATAAGGCTTGTTTAGAGCACTAAACCCACTAAAATCATCATAACTTGAAAATAACCCAATAAAATGCAATGAAATTTCATAGAGATATTCATGAATGTAAATTTTAGTTTTATTTTTTTTTAAGTGTTTTATAATATTACAACTCATGTTATTTAATAAACACAGTATGTAGGCTTAATTGCAAAGGTTAGAAACCTGATTATGTGTTTTCTTACATTTCAAAGTTGGATAAAGGAATAAATCAGTATGCTATGTTTAGATAACAAAAAATGAATATGGAATAAACTTTTATAGTATAAATATTCATTTTTTACCATTAAATTACTCTCAAGAAAGATTGTATGCCTAATCTCTCTCATAAGCATATTGCAAGTTTGATCTTCCTTACACCTCTCCATCACTAAGTGATTCACATGGCCTCACACCCATCACCTGATTATTAACAAAATTTAATATCAGAAGTGTTTCTTTAGTTGAATTGGGTACATAATTTTTCTCTTCAAAATTCTTTATTATCTTGTAAATCACCATTATTGAATTAGGAATTAAAGAAACTATGGATAATGGTGTTTCCCTATGTTATATGGGGAATATGGAAGGAACACAATAACATAATTTTTAGGTATACAAAGGCATATCCTAAAAATTTTACTTTAAAAATTAAATCTTCTTATGGAAAATTGGAAAATTATTAAATGGAGTAAGAAGTAGAAATTTACCTCTCAAAAACAATTGATTGCTAAGAATTGGAACATTAATGTTGATGGTGAGATACCAATATATCCTAGAATCAAGATCAAAAAACATGTTAAATGGATGAATCCTCCACATGGTTGGATTAAATTGAACTTTAATGGATCTTCTAAAGTTAATCCATGTTTTTTTGGTGGTGGTGGTATTTGAAAGGATGAGTATATTCAGGTTATATGTGCTTATGAAGGTAGTATGGGGTATCGGATGATTCATCTAGTTGAAGCTCTTGAATCATTATGGGGAACTAAAATGGTAAAGGATTTTTTTTTTGAAAAATTAATTGTTTAGGATGATTATATGAATATTATCAATTGCATTAATAATATGAATAAGTCCAATTGTAGTATAAGTCACATTATTGAATAATGTATGAGCTTGGGAAAATCATTTTAGTCAATTAGATTCCTTAATAATTTGTATAAAATAGATATATTACTTAATGAATTCAAAATTATTATGTATATAAAAAATCCCATTAATGTTTATTAATTTTATGATGAATATTCATGATGATTTCGATGCTGTGTACTTGTTGTAGGATGGGTGTAAGACATATGGTAAAATATATGGAAATAAGTTTTTTGATATGATTCATATTAATCATAACTTATGTGTGGAGATTAATTCATTATATTGTAATGATTTCATCAATCTATTAAAAAGGATGTATGGGTAGATATTCAAAAAACCTATTGATAACGAATGGTTTTTGTATTTCAAAAGGTATTCGCTATTGTTTTTAATTCAAGAAAGTACTAGCTTGGTGATTAATAGAATGGGTGTAACTTTGTATCATGTGGAGCTAATGTCAACTATGAGAATCAAGTAGAATTCAGAGGTATGGGAGATTCTCTAAATAGGTGGATTAGTGATTTTCATGGAAAACATAGATAGAATGAATGTAAGGTTGGAAAAAATGTGACTATGGAAATATCTAATGGGTTAATTTCTCAAGTTACAGTCTTAGGGTTGAGGATACTAAGTATTTAAAATCCATTAAATATTATAAAGAGGAGAAGGCAAAATTCCTAAGTGATGGTGAGGAAATTATTGAATATCAAGGGGGTTTTTACAAGAAAGATTTTCCTCAACTCTATGATGAAGTGGCAAAACAAATTATAAGGCATGTGACACTCAAAGGTAGATTCATGGTATCTCATTTTTATCATTTTCCGATCTTCAACTAATTTAGATGTCAAATCCCTGTTAGTCTTCCATTATACATTTTCCATTCATTAGAAATATCTATTTTGCATGTTAAAAAAGGGAAGCAACAATACCCTTTACATTAGGATATTATATTTTTGATCTAATTTTTATTAAAGGGATTAATCCTTCCACTATAACCCCTTATCCTAAGAATAAATCTTATAAGTCAAATATAGCCTCCAAAAGAGTTCTTAGGATGTCAACAGGGAAAAAATAGACGAATTATCAGTAGGGAGGTCAGATTAGAAACCTTACTAACCTTGAAAAGGAGGATCATGATACTTAAGATACCAATAATGTGGTTGAAGGGTGGGAAAGATAGAGGTACTTGGAGATGGTAAATGAGAAGCCTTTAAAATGCAATGTTGAATTATATGCTATGGTCATAGAAGAGAACAAACTAAATGAAGTTATTAAAGGTTTGTAGTAACTTAAGGAGGGGTGTGTGGAAAATGTGGAAATTATCAATAAGTAAGATGGAGTTACTAACAAAGAGAAAATTGACAAGGATCTTGATGTTGTTATAACATCCCTTAAGATCCAAAATAAATTGGAACAAATGGGTGATGAATATGAGTTACATAAGGCTATTTTGCATTGGTTTATGAGGGATCATGTTAGGCTCAATGAAACTATGAATAACATGAACAAGAATGATGAAATTTATTTCATGAGGGATTAGTTAATGAAAATCAGTCTACAAATGGAAAGAATGAATGATAAGGTTTCAAGGATTGAGAATGAAAATGAAGCACTCAAGGACAATCTAAGAATCATACTTAATTTTATTGTTATCATTATTATGTAAAATTATCTTCAAAACATGGAAGGTTTAAGATTGGTGACTAAAAGGAAGAATGAAGTTAAGGAGCATGGCATAATGGATAAGAAAAATAATGGAGTGGTAGAGGATATTTAGGATCCAAACACACTTTAGATAATGGATTTAATGATAACTAAAATGATTAAAAATTTGAATGATGTAACATAAGGGTGGAAGTTCCCAAGATGTTAGTGTTATTGTATTGCTATCTTTCTATTGTGTTTTGGATGTCATTTAGTTGTAAGTTATATTCATGCTCTTTTTTGGTCTTTCAACAGGATTTTTTGTTTACTTACATTTTTTAGAACTTGCCTATTTGTAGTTTGTAATGGGGTGGGTCCCCTTTAATAACCTGCTTTTACCATTAATTAAAAAATTTCAACACATGACCCTCCTCTTTTTTATCTTCTTCATGGTATCTTATTTTATTAGATTGTGGCTTTATATTTACTCATTTTTATTCTTTTAGGTGTGCTACTGCACTTCCCCTATCTTATTTACATTGTATATTTTGTTGACCCATAGGTCCATATTAATCTTTTGTGAACAATAATAAATAAATATGATATAATATAATAGGATATGATAAAAATACTAATATTAAAAGTGTCTCCTTATAGATATGTTGAATAGACTAATATATAATATTATTTCTTATAAAAATATTGAACTCTATAACATACTATTGTCCTAGGTTCTTATTATTAATGTATTGCTACTTGGTATATATTATTTTAAAAAATATATGTTGTCCATTTTATTATATTAAATATCATAAAATTTTACCATGATATATTGTTCTTAGAATTATATAATGGTATTGTTTTTATGGTGAAAATATAATACCTAAGCATGTGTAACAAAAAACTATTTTTTATGCATACCTAAGAATGGCATGAGCAAAGTAAGTTGGCATATTTCACTTTTGTATTTCCATATTTTAATAGTGGAGGTTATTTTGAGGGTTGCATTGAATGGTTATTATCATAAATAATATGATGAGAGAGAGGACTGTAGAATAAGAAGGAATGAGTTGATTTTTCCTTCCTTTTTCTTCTTTTTACATTATTTCTCATTTATGTGTTTCTTTATTACTATTTATTTCATTTCACTTGTGATGACACTTTATGAGACCATTATTGGCAAGGTACAAACTAGATATGGTGAGACATAGGATGTTTAGAGTACCATAGGTATTAAATAAGATTTCACACTCTCTTTTACATTATTTGGACTATGTATTGATAAACCAAAGGAAATACTTCCATATATATTAAGTGTAGAAAATGGTTCTTTACTATTCAAAGTCTCTTTCAATTATCTTATTTATAAATGACATTATTTTGATGCTTCACTTGGTGAGAACATTCCAAAATGATACTCATGAGCTTAGAGTTAATTTGGGTAAAACAAAAGCCATGGATTTTAAAATTTTCATAAATAAGGTAATGTGCATGATTATTTTCTATAGAGGTGAGAGGTTTGAGGTAGTCTCTTCATAAATGTATATTTGGGGATCATTTTCTATATGCCATAATTTAGATTAACTTCAGGAGTTAAATCCAAAATGAATGAGGGATATGAAGATCTCACACCCCTTGAAAATCATTTTTTTGGCTTCACTTTTAGGTAAGTTTCAAGACATTCTAATGAATATCTACCTCTTTCACTCATTAGTCACACCTACCCTATTTTTTGGTTGTAATTTTTTGGGATGATATTATAAAATTAAGGACCAAGAATTAGTATAGATAGTAATTATCAAAATGTTATCCAAACATATTAACTCCAAGATATCAATCCCTCACACCATCATCCTTACATAATTTGGAAAATCCTCACTTATTGCTCAAGTGAATTTTTATTTGGTGTCAATGACTCTTAGACTCAAATAGTTGGGTAACTCTCAGAGTGGTTACCTTAATTATCTATACCTCACTTTCATATCATTTATGGATTAGGCTACCCATGGGGATAATTCATGTTTTTATTTGAGAGCCTCCTCATTACATCACCTCATCAATATTAATATTGAAGGGGCACCCACACATATATTCCTAGTGGATAATCCTAATGTATTTGAGGGAGATAAACAATGGCATGTGTACTGATATTAACATAGCCTACCTCTAGTCCACATAGTCTCATCATAAAGAATCACTCACCTCAAAACTTCAACACCACTCAATTTTTTCTCTTCACTTGAGTTATAGGTTCATCTAATCACCAAGGTACACAAAACTATAGTTTCCTTGCTAGCTAAGGGTTCCCATTACTAAGCTTATATTTTTATTAAATCAATTTTACATTAAGACAAACCAACATATCCCTTAGGAGCGTCATATTTTTTATGTTTTCTCTTTGTAATTTGAGATTGAGGACTAACATTTTTTATATTCTCTCCATATTATGAGATAAGGGGTAAAATCTTTTAATTTTCAAAAACTCTTTTGGATCTCTATATAAATTTATGGCTCATAAAGACCAGAGATTCTTATCTTTCTTCCTTCAAGACATGTTCAACCTTTGCCAAACTAAATTATATATGGCTCTAAGGGGGTTTTTCACTTGTTTAATTACATCCTACTTCCACCTATCTCACATTTAGTAGGAACAGGCCCTATGACCATCTTCCAAACTTATATGGTAGATTAGTGAGACATCATAGAATCATTAATCCACATGGTCTCACATGCTTCTTTATCACTTTGAGTAGCATAAGTGTTTCTCTAGAGTAATAGGGTTAATATCATTATGCATTAACCTCCTCATTTTTATCTTAATCATGGTTTTTTTGTTAGACTATTGCTTTCCATTTACTCATTTTATATTTAGTTCTATATTTTATTCTTTGGGGTGTGTTTTGCACTTCCCTATCTTTTTTTTTTTTTTTTTTGTGAAATACCATGTGAAAATATTTTCCTAAGAATTATAATTGGTCATGGTTTGTATTGGCAAATCAAAGGCTTGTGTGAGGTAGACATTATAGAGGAAGGTGGCAAAGTATACAATGGTGAGCATTAGTTTCAATCTTTTGGCCACTTAGGAAAGAATGATTTTTGTGACATGAGGAAGGAAGGTAAAGATATGATATTATCTATAGATAGTGGGTTTATGAAATCAAAAAACAATTCTAGTAGTTGTCAAGGGTAGTCCTTTGGAATAAGTTTTTGACTGTGACTAGATTTATGTGGACTATAAGAATATTCGTAATATGAATCACTATTGTGGTGCCTCTTGAAAAGAACATATTTTATTTGTGAATTTATCTTATTTATATTTAATCCAAAAGAACTCTCAAGTCATCATTTCCCCTTATATTATTTTTGTTTCCCTATAATTTGAGATAAGGTCTCCTTGGTGTAAGCTTACTCTAATTCGAACCCTGAAGATAAGCATGCAAGTTTTAAGCAACATGATTCTTGTGCTTTCTATATGGGTTATGTTTCTACTTATTTATCTAAATATTACCCTATTATATAAATTAATGATGATTTTTACATTCCATGGCTAAGCATATCACAAAATATCCCTAATGTGAAAATGTGTGAGGAACATAATTCACCTTGAAAATTTGTCTAGATCATAATTGGTCTGAAGTGACATAGTTAAAACTTATTTTTCCTTATTTAATAATGGATTTTTCATTTATTTTTCAATACTATTGTAGATCATGCATTTGTTTGGTCCATTAGGTCATGGTATTATGGGAAATTTGGGTTTTTATTTTTCCCTTGGTCTCCTTTCTTTGATCCTTCAGTTTCTCAAATCACAAATGCTCCAATATAGTTCAAGTGCAAAACATTTTTTTGGTTATGAGAAACTCCATAATCATCAAATTTTTGGTAGCAAAGGTATCATTCTTTTTTAAAATTGATGTTAATTCTTTGGGGAATAGGTTCATGAGGATTTTTATTTTTATGGATCTTTCAAATGCCTTATTTTCAAATCCATTATTTCATTATATCAAGCTTATGTCTCTCTTGGTTTGTGGATTCAATACCTCAATTTTAAAAGTCTTCCTCTTAGATGTTTTCATTACAACTAGCTAGGTGTAGTAACCCCTTTGGGTTACTCTATGAAAATGGCTAAAAAAAATTATTTATTTAACTCCCCAAAGGTTTTCTTAATTGTTCCCAAACTTAACATGCATTCTTTATTACAAATAAAAATTGATTATAATGATACAATGCATCATAATGGAAAAGTTTAACAACTCCTAGAAATTACTCATACATTCTAACTCAAGTACGCTTTTTCATAGTATGTATTCTAACATAATCAATGATCTACCCATGCAATAAGGATTATAAATGTTTATAAACCATACTTCAAAATACACAAACTAGATAATGGATTTACATCATTAAATGACCTCTTAATTACATCCTTGATTGAATTACATCTTTGAATACATTATATATTTATACTTTAAAATTATTAATGAATTTGATAATGGAACATAATTATAATTTTTTCAATTTAATTTGACTAACATCCTTTGGATCAAGGCTAAAGACACCCATCCATAATTCATAAAATATGTATTTTCAAGCATAATAATTTTTTAAGTATGAAATTTATCAAAATGTATTCCTAGATTTATACAACCTAGAATAGTTACTTAATTTTATAATCATCATTTTACAATTACATTGTTTGCATCAATATAATAAATAAAAGGAAGTAGTATACATATATAATATATTATCATTTCAAATTATACAATAGATAATTCTTTGGTTCAAGTTTAAATGTCCTTATAATTACATAGTTGACAATGTTTCATCATTTATAACATCCTTTCAAAATAAATAGATACAATGCAAATAATATTGAACAACTGTTTCTTAATGTGAACTAAGATAAACAAGAGACCATATTAGTTTGGTATCATATTATATGAATTATTAGAGGGAGATTATCATAAATGGATTTATCTCCAATTACAAATCCATTTGGATCCCATACACACCTCTCATCCATTGAGAGTGGACCCACACTTTTTGAAAATGATAGATATGAATCTGAAGACAAGAAAAAAATCAAACAAGGTGATTACATTGGCACCATAGCTACTGAATGCAACATAATTCAATTGCAACTATGAAATAATATAGAAATTGGTACATTCCTAATATATACTACCTACATACATTACTTATGACCATGATTATATATTTGACAAGTCCTCCTTGTCGTAACAAACTCAATATATCATTGAGTTAATGTGATTCTAACTAGGATTCCTTCCTATCTCTTAGTATTCACACCCCAAGGTATTCTTAACCTAATAATATATAAATTTATAGGCCTTAATGTTTCCTATTAGTAAATATTATTATCATTAGAATGAGTTTATGATACAACACCTTACATGGGTGTCCCATACCACCCACATAGTCAAGGTCCCATCCACACCTTTATGAATTATCATATAAAATTTTGGTGTACATTTGGTTTATGCTTCATAATTTCTATCACTTAAGAAATTTTTTAGAACCTTAGTGAGGTAAACATAGATAATGAACCTAAATCTTGCAAATCTTGTATCCATATGGTAAATTTGATTGAAGGCTAAGTACTACTTATTTTAGATTAGTTTTTTAATTGTGTTTGTTAATGTTTAATAACCTTTTTAACCCTAAAAATCTAGAGTAGGGTATATAAGATTTAAATGGGATAGAGATAGCCTAGAGTACAAGGGTGATAAACTATCTCCAAATTAGGCTAATTAAATGTTAAACTAAGATATAACATATGTTGAATTCATTAAACTAAGATATGCTAAAAATAGTAAGTACAACTATGCTAGATATGGAAATGACAAAGAACAATGTTGTTTTAACCTTTTAGGACTTAGCACATGTAAATCCTATGTTTGATTAAAGGTATTAGTAGCCTAAATTAGGGAATAATAAGCAATAAATACATCCACTAATTTTTTACAAAATTAACTAGGTTTGACTTTTCTAAAAATAGTAATAAATAGTGTAAATAAAGACTTAGTCAAAAAATAATTGATATAGATGATCTAAGTGTTTGAAACTAAGATGGAAGCTAGTTTGAGAGTCATAAGCTAGATCCCTATGTCATAAACCCTCCTAGATATTAGCTCTAAAATTGGATAGTAACACCATTATAGGTAAAGTGGTAGTAGTGTTCAGATATTGGCAATAATGTCCTCTATGCAAGACTATCTCAAGCTTTTGGATACACTTGTGTCTATATTCTTGGGTTTTGTTCCTATGTGCATGAATTCTATAAACATGTATTATGCTTGTAATGATTTATTTATTGTGTAAACCCTAATCCTTCATATAACTAGGGCATGAGCTGAAAAGTGTGTTCATTAGTAGGGTAGACTGGACATCCTCAACACCCTACTATGAATAGAGTTGCCTACATACAATTACTCTTAGAAGGGATAAACCTTGATGTAGTTCTCCCCACCTAAGTGATGGTTTGAGTGTAAGTGATGCTAGTATTATAGTGGCCTTAAGTTCCTTGAGTGTGATTGAGACTGAAAATCTAGAAAATTTGAGATTAGAGATGCTATAAATGGTAGTATGCTGAAGTAGGGAGTAAGAGGGATTGAAAACCTTAATCATGCTCAACTTGTTTCATGTTTTAATGTGTATTTTGCATTTTATTTACATCTAGTGGATAGAGGGATAAAATTCATGTATTTTTACCATTCTATTGCTTATATAAATGATAAAATATGTCTAGGTCGAGCTTAGTAGGCTTTAGGTTTTGAAAAGATATTCATTCAAAAAATCTAGGTAAAATGACAGTAGTGCCATTTTGGGGAAAATAACTCTAAATGGTGCTAGTGTCCTTATTATGGTGTTAGTGTTCATATGGCATAACACATGGCACAAAGGTCTAGGATTGGTAAATGACGTTCTGGGACTACTTTTGGACTAACTAGGTATGTTTGTGGTCTATACAAAGGCTGAATAAGTGTTATAATAGGATCTAAGATAGGTCTAGGGCTAAGCTAGGAATAGGTAGTCTCAATTAGCACTATTAACACTCAAATACCACCTTTAGGTGATTACATTTCCCCCACCTTTATTCTAGAAATGTAAAAAATAAAAATGACTAGGATAAAAGAAAAAGAAGAGTACCTAGACTTACCTAGATAGTGAATCTCATAAAGCTAAGTCTGAGTAAGTGAAGCCAAGTCTACATGCATGAAGCATGCTCCAATGCATGTCTTGAAAATGAAACATGCATAAACCAATATTTTAGAGATATCAAAAATAAAAGACTATGCTAAGTAAAAAATTAAAACTAATTAAAGAGGAAAGGAATGAATACACCTCACAGGGTTTGAAAACTAATGCATGAACCTAGGGACAACCTGTGTGTGTGAATGTATATAGTGATCAATCAATGAATAATTTAGGAATATTTTATAGCTTGATCAATCTTCATTTATGGGTGGTTCAAGAATTCAATCTAGTTTTGACTCCATAATTGTCCACCCTTGTTTGGTGGATCATGACCTGTGAATAGCTTAGATTGCATTGATAACGTGTCTAACCCTATCATGCAGGTGGATTAAGAACTCAAGTAAGTTATGACTCTATCATTTATCATCTATGTGTAATAGATGCATATGAAACTAAACTACACAAATTAATATAAATGTCTAATTGTGTATGTCAGTTCAATGGCCACTTGGGTATATTAGGTGGCTCTGGACCACTCAGGAATGCCAACTACTATAGATGGATTAAGGCATGAAATTTGTGTGTAACCTAGAATATAATATTAGGTATATATATATCATATAAAATTACATGTAATTTATCATTCTATATGATTAACCAATGTGTAACTGAGTATACAAAAATAATGTGTTGCACACATGCCCCTAAATCTGATATCTGAGTATATGGATTCTGGACTGAGTTGTAATAAATTATATTTGAGTGTCTAAATTGAATATAGGAATGGTCATGTTGTACATGATGCCCATAATCTAATCAAATTAACACAAATCTAGGAAAAACTAAGTATAGCTAATAAACTTGTAACTGAATATGTACAAACATGTATTATACCTATTGTACTATTTTGATCAATCTGAGTTGTTCTAAAACTGAGGCTATTTGACAGTAGCACCATATCTTAGATAGTATTACCATGTGGTTTTCATGTCCAAATTTGGGTGATAATGACCTTATGGTCTAAAATATGTGCCACTGTACTAATTTTTTAGTTTCTATTTTCCCAATGTGTTTACCTATGTCTAATTTTTTGTAACTAATCTTGTGTGCTAAAAATGTATCATGAATGCAATATAGGAGCCTGATCTCTATGACAAACCCTTGTGAATGCCCCTGTTTTGAGGGGAGTTTTTAAACATATGCAATAATTGTCTTAAAAATAAAAAACTCTACAAAATGTGTGTTAGCTAAAGTATATATGATAAATGTGTGATAATCCAATATAGTGTGCATACATAACATCAAAATGTAAGATAATCTAAGCATACATATGTAATGTATGATGTATGTCATGTTTATCATTCCACAAGGGTGTCAATATGGATGTATTCAATGTATATAACAAAAAAATGGAGTAAAATTGGGTAGCTACCTATGGGGATGGGGCCTGATGTCCATAATGTCACCCAAGTAGGAAGGGTAGATGCATGAGGTCCCTCATGGCATCACAAATTATTGTGTGTAACAAGTAAAGATAAGTGTCATGGCCATGAATCATATAATAAAGCATATAAAAAACACATGAGGCACACAAAGTAGGTCGAGGGGCCAAAATACAAGTGAAATGGGCACATGTCACTAAACTTGAGAAAATAAGACATACAAGGACATGTTCAAATGTCCACATACATAAGCAACAAGAAAGTTGGATTAGAGCCACATATAAGTACATGTTCAAATTTTTTTATACATAATCAAGAAATCACACAAAAGGAAATGGATAAATGTCTAAAGCATACATACTATGAATAGAAATGGCTTAGAGCCAAAGAACAATGGCATATTCAAATGCCCTCAAATAGAAGAAGCATATAAATACAATCAAGTCTAAACTAGGTAAGCTATAATTTAAAGTATGCATGAATATGTAATATAAATATGTGTAAGAGTTATGATGTATATATTTTGATTCTAAATTGGTAATAATTAGCAAAAAATATGAGTAAGAGCAGTAATGATCAATATCAAGATATAACAATGCTAAAACTAGAATGTAAAGTATATAAGGATAAAACCTGGTAATCAAAACTAAGAATAAGATTCCTCCAAGTGGGTGAATGTATCGAGTGAAGACTTGTGTATTGGTTTATATGCTCCTAGTGGGTAGATAATAGCAAGTCTAGATCAGTGTAATGGACATAAGTCCTATAAGCAATTTGTAAGCACTCGATAAGAACAAGCAAAGCATGTATGTATGATAAAAATAACTAATACTAAGATATTAAGCACATGTAGTGTTTTGAAAATATAATAAATGTACACATAACAATGCCTGCAATCTATAAAATTTGTGCTTTTTGAGTAATTATTTGAATGTTTTTATCTTTTTTAAAAATAAGCTATGTACAAGCAATATGAAAATGAACTATGTATAAGGAGAAAGAAAGAGAGGGAAAGTATGTAAAATAAAAGAGAAACCATACTAACTAATGAGTCTCATGGGAGACACACTATCATTGTGGTATGTGTCAAAAATAGGAATAATAATCTCTCATGTAGTGTGATTGATATGTTGGAAGTGAATGGTGTTGCAGTATGAATCTAGGTATTGTTAATAATAATAATAATAATAATAATAATAATAATAATAATAATAATAATAATAACCTAGAATGTTAGAGGTAATTGCCTCATACTATGGAGTTGACCTTTCTAAATATTGCTTTGGAGGATTGATTGTGATTTTTCCCTTTGAAACTATGTTTATTGTAGACATATGGTGTTGTGGAGACTCTATTGTTAGAAACCCTCTTTTGAGAATGCTTGTTGGCTTAGCATTATTTTTACTTTATAACTTAAGTTCTTGATCTTTTTTTAACATTTCATGTGTATCTAGACTTATTGCCTTGATAAACTATATATGTGAATGATTTTCCTTAGGATGTTCAATAAATCCCAAACCTTGTTGACCAACATTATCAGTAGCTAGAATAGAAGAAGTGATTCCTTGGGCCTGCTTGCCCAAACCTTAACCATGATCATCAAAATTTTGTAGATATTTTTGAACATAATCATGCCATTTTGAAAGTTGAGCCTCATTTTAGAGAGGTATATTTGCATCTTTTACTTTCTTTACTTGTGTTTATTGTACTATTCCTTGTACTGATTGTGCTTTATGAACCTATTGTTGTTCTGAGTTATGTTTTGGTAACCATATTTGTATCATTTATGAATTTAACCTTTTTTGAATTTGTAGATGTGCCATATGTTATTTGTATGATGTATCACTATTTTAGTCATTTTTATCTAGTATCTATTGTTTTTTCCTTTTCAATGCTAAATATTAATCGTTATGATGCCTGTGCATTCTATGATATACACAATAATATTAGGATCTCCTCATTAGGTGTAGATGGGTTTAGGTTGATCAACTTATCTTTAATCATTTCCCTTAGTGCCTCACTTGAAATCTTATTTGTTCTTGAATGCTTTTTGAATCACTAGTTGTAGATGTACTTTATTATGATTTATGATTTGGATATGAAAGAGTGATAGGCACAATTATGCTAGGTGTAGATGTATATACCTTAGCTACACTATCATATTATAAAGATTGTGTGCATGTAATGTGATTTTCCAATAATTTAACCTTTCCACTTAATAACTAATTTTGATTCTGTGAATATGATATTAGCTTGCTCATACTAATAATTTGATATCTTAGAGTCTCACAAGTGTAAACCCTAGTTTATTTTGATTAAACATGTAGGCACACAACGTATAGGGAAGAAGTGTGAATAGGCTAAGTATGGGGATTGGTGAAAATGGTATAGGTTGTTTCATATTGTGAAGGAGTGATATCATGGACTTAGTTGGTTCTGATGCTAACATGATATCATGGACTTAGTTGGTTCTGATGCTAACATAATTATAGATCTGGAATAGATAAGAGTGTAGACTAAAAGAGGATTTTAGAACAATCACAAAATTTTAGATTGAGTAGCTCTAGAGCTTCGTACACTAGAATTAACTTTGGACTTTTGCATTGAAACTATTGTTTGAACTAAATGTAGGTGTCCTATACAAAATACCTATTGGAAAAGGATCAAAACACCTATATTCTTTTTGTTTTTTCATCACATTCACTCTGGTACATTTTGATCTTGATAATGGAATATTTTTCCTCATGAAATTACAAAAACCTAGTTTTACATCTTCATAGTGACCTTGAAAAAACAGGTTAGCTATCATAATATGTTGAGTTAACCCCAAAGACTCCTCTATAAATAATCACTACCTACAAAGCTAATATTCCAAATAGGTCCTTAGACTGATGTAGTTCCCTTTACGTGTTAGCTTGTGTGTGAATCCTGTAATATGTGGAAAGCAAGTATGATAGTGACCTAGCTTGTAACTTAGAAAATTAGGATCTTAGGCTTCTCTTTAGATATTCATAGATGTATATGTGTTGTCCCTATGACTAATATGGAAATAGGAATAAATAAGGAAGATTTACTCAATTCAATTCTCTTTAAATGCTCTTTTTAGTATGAATGCTAGTTAAGGAATGAATGATGAGTGATTGTGAATATATACCACTCCTATCAAGAAATATCTCACATTAAAAATATTAAGATGACCATTAATATATGTTTTATTTAAAAATTACATGACTTTAGGTCACTTGACATATACATCAGGATGAGACACTAGCATCGATATAGGGGTTTAGGACTAATGCATGTGTCTTAGAAGTTATAAAATAGGTATAATCTCAAAAAATTTAAGGGCATAAGATAAGTACATTTTAAGCATTTTAGGTAAGATAGAAGTTATAGGTCATCAACATAAAATTGGTTGAACTAAGAGATAGGCCAAGAGGCATGTGAGACTTCAAAAAGTAGGAAAGGTTCAAAACTAAGAGGAACAACCAAGGTCTAAGTTTTAACAAGTGTACAAGACTAAAGTATTATATATTCCATTTATATCATCTAAATTTGTCCCCCATTCAATCTAGTAATGAAATTGTTAGTTTAAAGGAGAAGAAATGTGTACCTAGGTGTGTATAACACACCTTACCTTGGTATGAGTCTATCTTGAATATTTTGTTAGTGACGGAACTACAAAAAATATCATGTTACAATATATATCAGTGTATATAATCTAAAATTCAAAGTATTGAAAAAATTAAAATTGAAAGAGCAAGGTTTAAGAGTACACATGTGTATTGATGTGATTGCCTTGCCTATTAGCAAGTTGATTTGAAAATATGTATCATTGTAAAGATTTAAAAATAAAATTAGGACAAATATATAAATCTAAAAAGTGCATATATCTAAGGAGATAGAGAGAGATTGGAAGGCACATGACCCCAACCTTGGAGAAAAAGTGAGTTGCCACTCGATAGTTAAGATTAGTTCAATCATGGAAGCCCATCATATTTATAACCTAGTGAGCATGAGTGAGAAAATCTATCTCATAATATCAAACTGGTGAGGCTTGATGATATAATTAATTCCAACCTAAAAACACGGTGAGATTTATTTCTTTAATCACCTAAATCACACCAAAAGTGAAACAACTACTGCATTAGATTGGCTAAATACAGTCTATAAAATTCCATCCTAATGGGTGATGATAGTCCCTAAGAGTGTTTTTAAATTTGAATTTGATTTGGATTTTGCAATATTAGGCATACATTTCATATCATATACACCTTATATATGTCTCATGATGACATTGTGTATAACAATGGTACCTATGTATAAAATTCTACTATAAATATGAATTTGAATCGTGTAACTATGTGCTTTAGCCAATTTAGGAACTATGTATGTGTGGATAAAATGCTTCCAAATCATTACCCTGATATATACAAAGAAATATAAAAATTTAAATAAGTGCCAATGTGGAGGACATTTTTTCAAAACATGCCCCCATTGAATCTAGTTGTGTTGAATATTGAATAAGTGTGGAGAACATGTTTCCAAAGCATGCCTCCACTAGATCTAGAAACTATTTAAAATATTGAATAAGTATGGATAACATGCTTCTAAAGCATGCCCCCACTGAATCTAAAATTTTTGTCAAATTTGATGAAGTGTGGATAACATGCTTCTAAAGCATACCCTCATTGAATTTAAAAATTGTGCCAATTGTGAATAACATGCCTCTATGATATGACCCAAATAATATACCCCCATTTTAGGTGAGGAAAGATTAGAAAAAAATATCTACCTCACCTTAAAAGGATAATAAAAATAAATAATCTATGAATGGAACCATGTAACATATAAAATAACATGTCTAGGTAAATGTAGCATTGAAACACATAGAATAATATGATCACATGAAGGCCTAAAATGCATGTTAAGATCATGGTAAAGTCTAGATAGTAATAGTACAATATCAAAAATCAAACAAGTACACACACAAGATCACTTGATAATAAGTCAACATATAATGGTCCTAGGAGACCACAACCAAGGGGCATGTTCAAATTTCTCACAATCAAAGGTAAATGACTTAGCCAAATGTCTAAAAAAGCAAGGATGACATATTTAAATGTCCATACAATAAACAATGACATGTTTGAATGTCAAATAAATCACACATATGCATAGGGGTCATAAATAAAGGAGCATATTCAAATGCTTGATCAGTCAAGATAATAAAATGCAAGACACTCAAGGAAGTGCATAAAGGAAAGCATAAACAACCAACATAAACATATCATAGTATCACATGGATCAAATATATTAGCAAAAAACATCAAGTGAATATCATATCAAGTACTTGTAAAATATATAATCATGGATAAATGCATGTGTATGTAAATATAAGCTCTAACATGATACTTAAAAGTGATCCTTGAACTATATAACTTGAGATTATCATGATCAAAGAAGCATGCATCCCATAAATACATATGGCATGAGTATAGGGAAGGCCCAACATCTAAAATAGGAATATATCATGTATCTATGTATGCATGTATCATACTCAATTATAAGTATGGAACACATGTATGTATAAGTAATGAATATTCCATCCATAAACATGGAACTAACACATAGATGCCAAGGAGGTAATAGAGTATGTTTATGCTGAAAATATTTTTGTATTTTTGAAGAGTTCTCATGTAATTTATTTATGAAAGTGCATAATGATCATAGGAATTTTTAGAGGTTTTCCTTAAAGTTTATCAAGGTAGTATATGCATTTTACCAACTTTTTTATAACTTTGAATGGTCCCAACTAGTTTAGTTTGAACTTTCCTTTCTTTTCCTTTTCTACATTAGTATTATTTTGATTTTATTTTAGTACCAGGTCACCCACATCAAAGTCACATGGTCGAACCTTTTTATTATATGATTTTTTTACATGGTATTGATAGACATGTAAGTGCTCACCAGCTTGTGTGCATTTGGCATTCAACTTATCTAACGGACATAATCTCTTTTCACTATACTCATTATATTTGATAATGTCTTTAATAAAAACATGCAAAGATGGTATCTCAAGTTCAATTGATAATATGTCCTTCATACTATAGAAAAAATAGTAAGGTTTATCTTGAGTAAATATATAGAAACTATTTGGGTGTGCCCATAAATCATATACCATGTATTGGTTCCAATCAATGTTGTATCGTTCAACTTTTTTGCCAAGTATTTTGACAATTGTCTTAATGGTTACCTCTACCTAGCTATTAACCTGTGGGTAATAAGGTGTAGAAATAGTATGATTAATATTGTGTTTATTTCAAAATCATTTTAATGTCTTATTATTAAATGATGATCCATTATTAGAAATAATAGTTGAAGCTATGCCAAAATGGGAAATAATATTGACCATCAGAAACATGCATATGTCATCCCCTATAGTAAACTCAAGTGGAATTGCTTCCACCCATTTAGTAAAATATTATTTAGTTATGATGATGAATTTGTGTCCAAAAATGGATATCGTATTTACCTTTCCAATTAAATCAAAACCTCATAAGGAAAAAGGCCATGGCAAAACAATTGGTTGTAACTCATGTGACAACACATGATTTAAATTGCTATATTTTTGGCATTGTAGACATAGTTTTGCATGTTCGATACATTATTATTCCATGGTAGGCCAATAATAACCTTGGAATAATAGTTTTTAAGACATGGCACATCCATTAAAATTCCCACCACTCTTTGTCACACATTTCTAAGAGTGTAGTGCAGGCCTCATCTTTATTTAAGCATTGAAATAATTATCCATCAAAACTTTGTTTGAACAAATCATTTCTAATAATAACATAACAAAGTGCATCACATTGTAATTTTTGTTTATTATTTCATGCAAAATGGTCTAGTATATAAGATTGATAGAGAAAATTATAAATATCATTGTATCATTCTATGTTTATAGTACTATAAGTAACAGAAAGAATGGCCAAAGGTATTCATTTTATCACAAGAAATGGAAGGATCTTGTAATTTTAGTATGATAAAGTCTATATGATCATCATTAATATCAAAATTCATAAAATATGTCACACTTACCATGGCATCTATATGGCAATCATCTTATGTAGAATACTATCAATATAAAATATATCAAATGTCTCTATGAGTTTATCTACCATTTTTTATATGGCAGAAGATGCTCGCCTTTGGTTTGGTAATGATTAGTAACTTGATTAAAAACTAATTGAGAATCACCAAAAATTTGGATGTCTCTTATATTAAGCTTGTGTGTTATAGATAATCTGATGATCAAGGCCTCATATTCATCTATATTGTTGGTGAAATAAAAAGATAATCTATAAGAGAAAGGCATGTATTCACCCTTGAGGGTACAAAATACATTACCAACACCTACCCCTATTATTTTTATTAATGCATCTAAGAACATTATTCATGGATTAAAAGATATATTATATGCCTTGAACTCATTATGGAAATATTCAATGAGTAGAAAAGAATCTAGTAAGGTATTTCTATCTAATTAGTTGGCTAAGACTTGACTTTTATTGACTTTTGGGCTACAAATTTTAGATCAAACTCTATAATTTGCATCACCCATTTTATGATGAAGTTAGTGATCCACACCATGGGGCCTAAGACTGAGTGTGCAGGGGAAAATTTAGTTTTGTTATGTAAAGTAAATGCATTAAGAGTATTTAGATGGAATAATCAAACACACATTCAGTGGAGTATAAGTCTTACTTGTAGGAAATGCAAATTTTATTCATAAAGGAAAGAATAGGGAAAATAGATTACAATGTATATTGTGCATGTATACGGAATAGATGCATAGATCAAGCTAACTTTATTATGAATTTATATTGCATTGAAATTAACTATGTTATTATATATCATGGTGAGATGCATATATTACATATTTAAAATGAATTATTATAAGAACAATATTAACTAACAACTATCAAGGAAAATGTCGATATGTGCACTAATATATTGTTAGATGTGGTAGTTAGCAATGATCATAATAGTTAATGTCTAGGCTATATTCAATGATTCCTCATCTTGTGATCCTTAGTTGGTAGCTAATAGCTAGTTAGGCCATATTTCAAATTGCATGGTCAGGGTAGGCCGACACATGGTTGTGCTGAGGTGGGGCCTAAAGGAGCTAGTGAGTCCATGAATAGATGCCTATGAAGTTCATAGGGCTATGTAGTGTAGAGTGCATAAACTAAGATCTAAGGTGAATTTTACACAAAAATATATGAAAATGCATAGGATTTATGTGTAAGGTTGTGAAAATATTCAAGAAAAGGAGTGTGCATTCTTATGTGAGAGGTGCAATATATACATAGTAGAATAAATGTGTGTGTTTGAATATGTAACAATTTTGCATGGATCATTATCCCTTTTTTTGAATAGTAATGGTCTCCATTACATCAGTGTATAGCTAAGGAAACTACAGTTGATTTTGTTGATAAGTGTACCACTTATCTTGATTAGTGTAATTTCCAACCTTGACCACTCATAAAATTTGATGTGTGCCATGGTGGGTGCATATGCATGTCATTTCGATGATCTAGTCCTATATATATGGTGAAAGTGTTTGAGATCCAAATTAGAAGGATGATGTGCCATTGTTGGCTTAAGAAGTACCATAGTGTAAGACTGTATAATTTCCACATTAAAGACTAGGTGAATGCCCAAGTACAAAGGTAGATCAAAAATAAAAGCATTCTCACCAGCAACAAGTAGAATGGTGTAAGGACCATAGCATAGAGGCTTAATCTTCTAGTGTGGACCTTTGAAGTGTTATTTATAAAGGTGAATCCAAAGTTTGTCACTAATTTAGAATTCATGAGGTGTGTGATTTGCATCATAGTGCTCTTTGTACTTTGATTATATGCAAGAGAGGATTTGTTGAACCTATTGATGAATAGATTAGATGTGTCATAGAAACTTCTTAGCTTTCTTTCTTCCCATTCTTATGTGTGTGACTTAATCCCAGTTGGTGGGTGGTAGGAGATGTCTATAGGTGCCAAAGGTTGAAACCCAAGACATGTTTGGAATAGATTGTGACCCATATAGCTATGAAGGGCTCTATTATAGGCATGTTTAATGTATAATGTATTATCATCATAAGTGTGATCACGTGTGTCATTGTATATTCAAAGAAAATGAAAAAGTGTGCAGTTGACCACTTTATTTTTCCCATCTATTTATGGATGAAAAGATGTCAATTGATCTAGTTACATACCCATAAAGTCCCACAATGCTTACCAAAATTGACTTATAAAGTGTGGATATCAATGGAAGACAATGGATGTTGGAAGCCCAAAATGAAGCCAAACATGGTTGAAGAAGATTTACATAGTGCCATCTATGTTAATGTCTTTCTTGAAAGTGACCATGATATCCATATTATAAAACCTATCCACTATAAAAAACACAACATCATGTTGGCATCTCATCATAAGCAACCCAATCATGAAATCCATGTTGATAGATTCCCATGGTTTAGATAGAACTGGTAGATTTGTGTAAAGTCCTAGCTTATTATTCATGGCCTTAGCAATACAATAGAGAATGCAATACTTGATGTGGCATTCCATGTTTATTTGCATGTGAATCCATTATAAGTGTGACTAAAATATTACTAGAGTCTTTGTAATGCCAAAGTGTCCTGAGGTATTCATGTAGTGCACCTCCCAAATGAGTCATTAGTGAGATGCACCATTAAGAACATAGAAATGTCTACTCTTGTATAGAAATTGATAAAATAAGTATAATTCATGAACTTATTTAGCTTTTACTAGACTAGTGTAAGTTCTTTCAAAGTCTTAGTTAGCTAAGTAGAGGGATACCCAACCTATGAAGTTGTGTCCATGTATGTCTAGCACCGTGATGAGCATGTGAACTAGTGATAGGATAAGGTAATCTACTGCCTTATTATGATTCACTTTCTTGTGATTGGTCATGAGATGAAATCATTGTAGTTAATTCATCTATTTCATATGTCATGCATTCTCTAGCTTGTTCTACATCTATAAAAATTAAAGTGGCTTATGATCAAAATAAATAATTGTCTCCTTCCCCAGAATGCAGTGTCACCATTTATGGATTACATACACAATCACATACAATTATTTATCATAGGTGGATTAACATTGCACTATATAAATGAGCATATTTGAGTGGTATGCAAATGGATTTCCATGTTTCACGATTACTATATTAAGTATTTAGTCAAATGCATTGGTGTGAATTTTGAAGGAGTGCATATTATTGAGCATTGTGAGAATAGACATTGTGTAGAGGTATTATTTAAGTTCATCAAAATCATTTTGTTGTACATGAATCCAATAAAACTTGGCCTTTGAATTTTTTATATGGATGAGATCTTAAGATATGTATGAAAAACAAAAGGTGAACCTATAGTATAAGTTAACAAGTCTAATAAAACTCCTCAATTATATGAGGTTACATAGATTAGGCCAATATCAAATCACTTTCATCTTCTCTAGATTTAAATTGATGATTATGTAATCAATAATTTATCCTAGGTAATAATTCTATATATCATTGAATGTACACTTTGCTAAGTTATATTACATCTTGCGTTGATGTAAGGTGTCAAAGATGTGTGATATGTACTCCAAGTGGTCCTCCTAAGTCTTGCTAAATATGACAATGTAATCCAAGTAAATGATGATGAAGGAGTTGATAAAAGGTCTAAATAGATCATCCATCAAGCACATGAATGTGATTGGTGCATTGGTTAGATGAAAGGCATGACCAACCATTCATACAATCCCTCCCATGTCTTGAATGTTGTCTTCTAGACATCTTTAGGATGGACTAGAACTTGATGGTAACCTAACTTCAAGTCAATCTTGATGAAGTATTGAGTGCCTTGGATTTGGTATATAAGTTATTTAATGCATGGAAGTGGGTACTAATTCTTCACTATTATTTTATAGAGTGTGTGATAGTCTATATAAAGTCACCAAGACCCATCTTTCATGGGTGTGAGGACTGTCATACTTATATAATGTAAAAAGATAGGCTTGATCTTGACCTAATCAATAAACTCTTAAACTTGGTTACTTATTCTTGCCTTTATCTGAAGAAGAATGTATGTTATGTTGTTCACTCATGTTATATTACATGCATGTAGATTAGTCATGGAATATGTTGTGCATTCTTTAACTAACTAATCCTTGCATTGGCATAGTTTTCAGAACTTTATGTATTCATATTCAAAGTATCAAAGAGGGTAATATGCCTCCTTCAGCACATTGATAAAATTATTCCATGATTTTATTGGAATTCACTCATGTGCACAATGTGCACTAAAGGTATCCTAATAGTGAAAAATAAGAATGGACATATTCATTACTATGAAGGTTATTTTGTCAACATTAGTGAAGAAATTAACTAAGAATTATGCGTCGAGTTATCAAATCTAGGCATATACTAATTTAGCATAGACATTGTGTTCAAACATAAGGATGTCAAGATTAACTTGTATTTTGAAGGGGGTTTATTATTGAAACTATTGTGCAGTGTATTATTGAGATGGATGGGAAGGTGTTGGGTTGATCTACATCATTAACTCATGTAATTGACTAAAAATTTAAGTGTGTTGTGTCTCTAATGTTTCATTGATGAGCCTTCAAACTTTTGGGGCTACCTCAAGATTATTTTAGGAATTATCCATATTACTTTTGTTATGAAATTCTTTTGAAATATATGAAACAAAACTATTTGTTAAACCTTTTTCTCTCTCATTATGATCATGTGATTATAAGCATAGGAAGGAATAAATCAAAGCTTTGATACCAATAATCTACATCATGGGGCCCAAGACCAAGTGTGGGGTAGATAACCAAGTTTGGTTATGCAGATCAAATGTGTAGAGATTATTTAGATGAAACAATCAAACACACATTCAATGGAGAAGATGTTTTACTTGAAATAAATGTAACTTGTATTCTTAAATTAAAGAAAAGGGAAAATAGAATACAACATATACAGTGTGTGTATATAGATTAGATGCATAGAGAAAACTAATAGTGTTATGATTGTGTATTACATTGACCTTGACTATGCTTTTATTTTTCCTAGAAAAGAATGAAAATTTTTGAGAGTTGAGAACCCCCATAATGGGGATGAGACTAGGATATATAAGAGAAGTGTGGGAGATAAATAATGAGGGAGCAAATTATCATAAAATCCATGAATTAACTACCACCATGCCCTAATGAATGCTTTACCACCTTTTTGATTAATCAAGACACTGTTTATGGCCTTCCAAGTGGAAAAGTCCTGATAAACTCTGAGGATGCATTAAATGCTCCTAGTTACAACTCTCAACTTCTAGACCCTTTTCTTTGATCTTCTATGCCATCTCCTACTTGAAGACAAAACTTATGCTCATGGACTTGATATAAACATAGTTATGTCTACTTTAGGTAGTTACTTGTTTAAAATCATACCATGCTAAAAGATGAGGACCCTCTTCATGATCACAGACATCTACCTTTGATTAAATCTAGACCCAAATCTTTCCTATAGATAGAAAACCAATCTCTTTTATTGGTTTTCCAATAGCCATTTATGTCAATACAAACCTATAAACTATGTAGCTTTTTTCTTGATACCTATTAGGCTTAAAAGACTTTATTCTATCCTTTTAACCCTACAAGGATCAAGAATTCACCATATGCATAGATGCTTCTTCTATGAATAGTGAACAAAGTAGTAGAATGAAACTTATAAGATTCAAAATATGGACCTTGTATGTTATAAATCTATGAACCAAAGGTCCATATTTAGCTTCAATGGTGTGCATTTATATTCTTTTATCTTTACTACATCATTGCATCTTTTTCATTGTGATTGATTGAGCCTTAATGGTAATCAGATGATCTTTACAAGACCTATTTGATTTGGTCAATGTAATACACAATCATAACACTATTAGCTTGTATGATTTACTTCAACACACAATGTTTTTCACCCAAGTTATCTTAAAAGTGTGTATATTAGTCATGGAAAATGTTGTGCATTATTTAACTAACTACTCTTTTCATTGGCATAGTTTTTGGAACTTGATGTATTCATATTCAAAGTATCAGAGAGGTTAATATGTCTCCTTAAGCACATCGATAAAATTATTCTTGATTTGATAGGTATGCACACATGTGGACATTGTGTACTAAATGTATCCCACTAGTGAAAAACAAGAATGGACATATTCATTACTATGAAGGTGATTTTGTCAACATCAGTGAATAAATTGACTAAGAAGTATCCCTCGAGTTATCAAATTTAGGCATATAATAATTTATCATAGACCTTGTGTTCAAACATAAGGATGTCAAGATTAACTTGTATTTTGAAGGGGGTTTTTTGTTGAAACTATTGTGCATTATATTATTGAGATGGATGGGAAGGTGTTGGATTGATCTACATCATTAACTCATGGAACTAACTAAAAATTTAAGTGTGTTATGTATGTAATGTGTCAGTGATTAGCCTTCAAAATTTTGGGGCTACCTCAAGTTGATTTTAGGCATTATCCATCTTGATTTTATTATGAAATTCATTTGAAATATATAAAACAAAACTATCTATTAAACCTTTTTCTCTCTCATTATGCCCATGTGATTATAAGCATAGAAAGGAATAAATCAAAGATTTGATACAAATAATCTACGACATGGGGCCCAAGACCAAGTGTGGGGTAGATAACCAAATTTGGTTATGCAAATTAAATGTGTAGAGATTATTTAGATGAAACAATCAAACACACATTCAATGGAGAAGAAGTTTTACTTGAAAAAAATGTACCTTCTATTCTTAAATTAAAGAAAAGGGAAAATAGAATACAATATATACAGTGTGTGTATATATATTAGATGCATAGAGCAAGCTAATAGTGTTATGATTGTGTATTATATTGACCTTGACTATGTTTTTATTTGAACTGGCTAGATGTATATATTACATATTTAACATGCATGATTATAAGAGCAGTATTAACTATTTTGCAACTACCAAGAAGGATGTTAATAGGTGTATTTATCTCCTATAAATTTTTGTATTTGGTAATGGTCTAAATAATTAATGTCCAGACTATCTTAAATGATTCCAAATCTCATGATCCCCAGTTGGTGGCTATTGGCTAGTTAGGCCATATTTTAAATCACACAATCTAGGTAGGTTAACATGTGGTTGTGATGAGGTGTGGCCTATTATAGGCTCAATTTTCACCCTTAGGGAGACTTCTTTAGGCTTCATCCAATTGAGTTACACAATGAAAATGACCCTAGGTTGTGGGTTACCTACAATAGCATTAAACCTCTGAAGAAGGCCAGCTTCCTCATGATGCTCACCTAAACTAATGCAAATTACTAAGAAAAGGGTTAGAAAGGGTTTAATGGATTCTAAAAATGCTAAAATTTGATTTACCAAAGTTAAATAGGCATTCATATAATCTTAAACTCACATTAGATCAGCATAAGACAACTATAACTCACACAATATCACAATCTCACTAATTTCATAAATATTTCATAAAAGAGGTTCAAATAGAGGACTAATCTAGACCTACAAGTTATCTTGAAAATACCTTCAAAGAGGCAAGTATAGGGATAGTGAAATAGGAAGACTCTCCTTCACAAATTCACCATGCACAAGCATACTAAGCACTAATCAAAGAAAAAAGTGGCAAATAGTTAATCCTATTACTTCAAAAAGATAATATCTTGATAGTGTTTAACCTTATCAAATGAGCACACTTTTTCAAGATTCTCAATGAGTATCCTTGTCCTAGAAAAGAATGAAAAATTCTAAGAGCTGAGAACGCCCGTAATGGGGATGAGACTAGGATATATAGGAGAGGTGAGAGAGAGAAATAATGAGGGAGCACATTATCATAAAATCCATGAATTAACTACCACCATGCCCTAATGAATGATTTAACACCTTTTTTATTAATCAAGACATTCTTTATGGCCTTCCAAGTGGAAAAGCCTTGATAAACTTTGAGGATACATTGAATGCTCCTAGTTACAACTCTCAACTGCCAGACCCTTTTATTTGATCTTCTATGACATCTCCTACTTGAAGACAAAACTTATGCTCATGGACTTGATGTAAACATGGTTGTGTCTACTTTAGGTAGTTACTTGTTTAAAATTAGACCATGCTAAAGGATGAGGACCCTCTTCATGATCACAAACATCTACTTTTGATCAAATCTAGACCCAAATCTTTCCTATAGATAGAAAACCAATCTCTTTTATTATTTTTCCTATAGCCATTTATGTTTATGTATACCTATAGACTAGTAGCTTTGTTCTTGATACCTATTATGCTTAAAAGACTTTATTATATCCTTTTAACCCTGTAAGGATCGATAATTCACCATATGCATAGATGCTTCTTCCATGAATAGTGAACACAATAGTAGAATGAATCTTATAAGCTTCAAAATATGGACCCTGTATGTTATAAATCTATGAACTAGAGGTCCATATTTAGTTTCGATGGTGTCCCTTTATATTCTTTTATTCTAACTACATCATTGTGTCTTTCTCATGGTAATTGATTGAGCCTTAATGGTGATTAGATGATCCTTACAAGATCCATTTGCTTTGGTCAATGTAATACACAATAATAACAAAATTAGCTTTTATGATTTACTTCAACCCCCAAAGTTTTTCACTCAAGTTATCTTACAGGTGTGTAGATTAGTAATGGAATATGTTGTGCATTCTTCAACTAACTAATCCTTACACTGGCATAGTTTTTGGAACTTGATGTATTCATATTCAAAGTATCAAAGAGGTTAATATGCCTCCTTAAGCACATTGATAAAATTATTCCTGATTTGATTGGAATGCACTCATGTGCACATTGTGTACTAAAGGTATCCAACTAGTGAAAAACAAGAATGGACATATTCATTATTGTGAAGGTGATTTTGTCAAGATTAGTGAAGAAATTGACTAAGAAGTATGCCTCAAGTTATCAAATCTAGGCATATACTAACTTAGAATAGACCTTGTGTTCAAACATAAGGAATTCAAGATTAACTTGTATATTAAAGGGGGTTTGTTCTTGAAACTATTGTGTATTATATTATTGAGATGGGTGGGAAGGTGTTGGGTTGATCTACATCATTAACTCATGCAACTAACCAAAAATTTAAGTGTGTTGTGTCTCTAATGTGTTAGTAATGAGCCTTCAAACTTTTTGGGCTACCTCACATTAATTCTAGGCATTATCCATCTTGCTTTTATTATGAAATTCTTTTAAAATATATGAAACAAAACTATCTATTAAACCTTTTTTCTCTCATTATGCTCATGTGATTATAAGCATAGAAAGGAATAAATAAAATCTTTGATACCAATAATCTATATAATGAGGCCCAAGACCGAGTGTGAGGTAGATAACTAAGTTTGGTTATGCAGATTATATGTGTAGAGATTATTTAGATGAAACAATCAAACACACATTCAATGTTGAAGAAGTTTTGCTTGACACAAATGTAACTTATATTCTTAAATTAAAGAAAAGGTAAAATAGAATACATTGTATATAGTGTGTGTATATAGATTAGATTCATAGAGCAAGCTAATAGTGTTATGATTGTGTATTACATTGACCTTAACTATGTTTTTATTTGTCCTAGATAGATGCATATATTACATATTTAACATGCATGATTATAAGAGCAATATTAACTATTTTACAACTACCAAGGAGGATGTTAATAGGTGTATTTATCTCCTATAAATTTTTGTAGTTGGTAATCATCTAAATAGTTAATGTCCAAACTATCTTAAATGATTCCAAATATCATGATCCCCAGTTGGTGGCTAATGGCTAGTTGGGCCATATTTTAAATCACACAATCTAGGTAGGTTGACATGTGGTTGTAATGAGGTGGGGCCTATTATTGGACCAATTTTCACCCTTGGGGAGAGTTCTTCAGGCTTCATCCAATTGAGTTACACAATGGGAATGACCCTAGGTTGTGTGTCACCTATAGTAGCATTGAACCTCTGAAGAAGGTTGGCTTCCTCTTGATGCTCACCTAAACTAATGTAAATTACTAAGAAAATGGTTAGAAAGGGTTTAATGGATTCTAAAAATTCTAAAATTTGATTTACCAAAGTTAAATAGACATTCATATAATCTTAAAATCACACTAGATCAGTATAAGACAACTATAACTCACACAATATCACAATCTCACTAATTTCATAAATATTTCATAAAAGAGGTTCAAATAGATCACTAATCTAGACCTACAAGTTAGCTTGAAAACACCTTGAAAGAGGAAAGTAGAAGGATAGTGAAATAGGAAGACTCTTCTTCACAAATTCACCATGCCTAAGCATACTAAGCACTAATCAAAGAAAAGAGATAGGCAAATAGTTTATCCTATTACTTAAAAAAGAAGTTCTTATAATATTTTGATAGTGTTTAACCTTATCAAATGAGCATACTTTTTCAATATTTTAAATGAGTATCCTTGTCCTAGAAAAGAATGAAAAATTCTAAGAGATGAGAACCCCCGTAATGGGGATGAGACTAGGATATATAGGAGAAGTGAGAGAGAGAAATAATGAGGAAGTACATCATCATAAAATCCATGAATTAACTACCACCATTCCCTAATGAATGCTTTACCACCTTTTTTATTAATCAAGACACTATTTATGGCCTTCTAATTAGAAAAGTCTTGATAAACTCTGAGGATGCATTAAATGCTCCGAGTTACAACTCTCAACTACCAGACCCTTCTCTTTGATCTTCTATGCCATCTCCTACTTGAAGGCAAAGCTTATGCTCATGGACATGATATAAACATGTTTGTGTCTACTTTAGGTAGTTAATTGTTGAAAATTATACCATGCTAAAGGATGAAGACCCTCTTCATGATAAAAAACATTTACCTTTTATCAAATATAGACCCAAATCTTTCCTATAGATAGAAAACCAATCTCTTTTATTAGTTTTCCTATATCTATTTATGTTGATGCAGACCTATAGACTATGTAGCTTTGTTCTTGATACCTATTAGGCTTGAAATACTTTTTTCTATCCCTTTAACCCTACAAGGATTGAGAATTCAACATATGCATGGATGATTCTTCTATGAATAGTGAACATGGTAGTAGAATGAACCTTATAAGCTTCAAAATATGGACCCTGTATGTTATAAATCTATGAACTAGAGGTCCATATTTAGCTTCAATGGTTTCCCTTTATATTCTTTTATCCTAACTACATCATTGTGTCTTTTTCATGGTGATTGATTAAGCCTTAATGGCAATCAAATGATCCTTACAAGACCTATTTGCTTTAGTCAATGTAATACACAATCATAACACTATTAGCTTGTATGATTTACTTCAAAAACCAATGTTTTTCACTCAAGTTATCTTACATGTGTGTAGATTAGTCATGGAATATGTTATGCATTCTTCAACTAACTAATCCTTGCATTGGCATAGTTTTTTGAACTTGATGTATTCATATTCAAAGCATCAGAGAGGTTAATATGCCTCCTTAAGCACATTGATAAAAAATTTCATGATTTGATTGGAATGCACTCATGTGCACATTGTGAACTAAAGGTATCCCACTAGTGAAAAATAAGAATGGACATATTCATTACTATGAAGGTGATTTTATTAACATTAGTGAAGTAATTGACTAAGAAGTATGCATCGAGTTATCAAATCTAGGAATATACTAATTTAGCATAGACCTTGTGTTCGAACATAAGGATGTCAAGATTAACTTGTATTTTGAAGGGGGTTTATTGTCGAAACTATTATGCATTATATTATTGAGATCGATGGGAAGGTGTTGGGTTGATCTACATCATTAACTCATGGAAATGAGAAAAAATTTAAGTGTGTTGTGTCTATAATGTGTTAGTGATGAGCCTTCAAACTTTTGGGGCTACCTCAAGTTGATTCTAGGCATTATCCATCTTGATTTTGTTATGAAATTCTTTTGAAATATATGAAACAAAACTATCTATTGAACCTTTTTATCTCTCATTATGCTCATGTGATTATAAGCATATAAAGGATTAAATCAAAGATTTGATACCGATAATCTACATCATGGTGCCCAGGACCAAATGTGGGTTAGATAACCAAGTTTGGTTATGTAGATTAAATGTGCAGAGATTATTTAGATGAATCAATCAAACACACATTTAATGGAGAAGAAGTTTAACTTGAAATAAATGTAACTTATATTCTTAAATTAAAGAATAGGGAAAATAGAATACAATGTATATAGTGTGTGTATATAGACTAGATTCATAGAGCAAGGTAATAGTGTTATGATTGTGTATTGCATTGACCTTGACTGTGTTTTTATTTGTCTTGGCTAGATGCATATATTACATATTTAGCTTGCATGATTATGAATGTAGTTTTAAATATTTTACAACAATTAAGGAGGATGTCAGTAGGTGTATTAATCTCCTATAAATTTTTGTATTTGGTAATGTTCTAAATAGTGAATGTCCAGACTATCTTAAATGATTCCAAATCATATGATCCTCAATTGGTGGCTAAGTAGTAGTTCATCCATATTTTGAATCACACAATCTAGGTAGGTTGACATGTGGTTGTGATGAGGTGGGGTCCATTATAGTCTCAAATTTCAATCTTGGGGAGATTTATTCAAGCTTGATCCAATTGAGCTACACAATGGGAATGACCCTAGGTTGTGGGTCACCTATAATAGTATTGAACCTCCAAAGAAGGCTGAATTCCTCTTGATGCTCACCTAAAATCATGAAAATTAATAATAAAAGGGTTATAAAGGGTTTAATGGATCCAAAAAAGGCTAAAAGTTTATGCATCAAAGTTAAATGGACACTCATATAATCTTGAACTCACACTATATCATCATAAGACAACTATAACTCACACAATCTCATAATCTCACTAATTACATAAATATTTCATTAAAAAGGTTAAAAAATAACACTAATCTAGAACTACAAGTTTTCTTGAAAACATCTTCAAAGAGGCAAGTAGAAGGACAATGAAATAGGAAGACACTCCTTCATAAATTCACTATGCACAAGCATACTAAGCACTGATCAAAGAAAAGAGATAGGAAAATAGTTAATCATATTACTTCAAAAGGATGTTATTATAATATTTTGATAGCGTTTAATCTTATCAAATGAGAAATATTTTTAAATATTCTAAATGAGTATCCTTGTCCTAAAAAATAATGAAAAATTCTAATATTTGAGAACCCCCATAATGGGGAAGAGACTAGGATATATAAGAGAAGTGAGAGAGAGAAATAATAAGGGAGCACGCCATCATAGAATCCATGAATTAACTACCACCATGCCATAATGAATTATTTTCCACCTTATTTAATAATCAAGACACTATTTATGGCCTTCTAAGTGGAAAAGTCTTGATAGACTTTGAGGATGCATTAAATGCTCCTAGTTACAACTCTCAACTGCCAGACCCTTTTCTTTGATCTTCTATGCCATCTTCTACTTGAAGACAAAAATTATGCTCATGGACTTGATATAAACATGGTTTTGTCTACTTTAGGTAGTTGCTTGTTGAAAATCAGACCATGCTAAAGGATGAGGACCCTCTTCATGATCACAAATATCTACCTTTGATAATATCTAAACCCAAATATGTCCTATAGATAGAAAACTAATCTCTTTTATTGGTTTTCCTATAGCCATTTATGTAGATGCAGACATATAGACTATGTAGCTTTGTTGTTGATACCTATTAGGCTCAAAATAGTTTATTCTATCCTTATAACCCTACAAGGATCGAGAATTCACCATATGCACAGATGCTTCTTCTATGAATAGTGAACACAGTAGTAGAATGAACCTCATAAGCTTCAAAATATGGAACATATATGTTATAAATATATGAACCAGAGGTCCATATTTAGCTTCAATGGTGTCCATTTATATTCTTTTATCCTAACTACGTCATTGTGTCTTTTTCATGGTGATTTATTGAGCCTTAATGGCGATTAGATGATCCTTACAAGACCTATTTGCTTTGGTAAATGTAATACACAATACTAACACTATTATCTTGTATGATTTACTTCAACACCCAATGTTTTTCACTCAAGTTATCTTATAGGTTTGTAGATTAGTCATGGAACATGTTGTGCATTCTTCAACTAACTAATCCTTGCATTGACATAGTTTTTGGAATTTGATGTATTCATATTCAAAGTATCAGAGAGTTTAATATGCCTCCTTAAGCACATTGATAAAATTATTCTTGATTTGATTGGAATGCACTCATGTGCACATTGTGCACTAAAGGTATCCCACTAGTGAAAAATAAGAATGGACATATTCATTACTATGAAGGTGATTTTGTCAACATTGGTGAAGAAATTTACTAAGAAGTATGCCTCGAGATATCAAATCTAAGCATATACTAATTTAGCATAGACCTTGTGTTCAAACATAAGGATGTCAAGATTAATATGTATTTTGAAGGGGGTTTATTGTTGAAACTATTGTGCATTATATTATTGAGATTGATGGGAAGGTGTTGGGTTTATCTACATCATTAACTCATGGAATTGACCAAAAATTTAAGTGTGTTGTGTCTATAATGTGTCAGTGACGAGCCTTCAAACTTTTGGGGCTACCTCAAGTTGATTCTAGGCATTATCCATCTTGCTTTTGTTATGAAATTCTTTTGAAATATATGAAACAAAACTATCTGTTGAACCTTTTTCTCTCTCATTATGCTCATGTGATTATAAGCATAGAAAGGAATAAATCAAATCTTTGATACCAATAATCTACATCATGGTGCCCAAGACTAAGTGTGGACTAGATAACCAAGTTTGGTTATGCAGATTATATGTGCAGAGATTATTTAGATGAAACAATCAAACACACATTCAATGGAGAAGTTTTACTTGAAATAAATGTAACTTCTATTCTTAAATTAAATAATAGGGAAAATAGAATACAATTTATACATTGTGTGTATATAGATTAGATGCATAGATCAAGCTAATAGTGTTATTATTGTGTATTACATTAACCTTGACTATGTTTTTATTTGTCTTGGCTAGATGCATATATTACATATTTAACTTGCATGATTATGAGAGTAGTATTAACTATTTTATAACTACCAAGGAGCATGTTAATAGGTGTATGGATATCCTATAAAAAAAATTATTTGGAAATGGTCAAAATAGTTAATGACTAGACTATCTTAACTGATTCCAAATCTCATGATCCTCAGTTGGTGGCTAATGGCTAGTTCACCCATATTTTGAGTCACACAATCTAGGTAGGTTAACATGTGGTTGTGATGAGGTGGGGCCTATTATAGGCTCAATTTTCATCCTTGGGGATAGTTATTCAAGCTTCATCCAATTGAGCTACACAATGGGAATGACCCCAAGTTGTGGGTCACCTATGATAGCATTGAATGTCCAAAAAAGGTCAGATTCCTCTTAATGCTCACCTAAACTGATGACACTTTCTAAGAAAAGGGTTAGAAAGGGTCTAATGGATCCTAAAAGGCTAGAAGTTTATGCATCAAAATTAAATGGACACTCATATAATCTTGAACTGACACTGGATCATCATAAGACAACTATAACTCACACAATCTCATAATCTCACTAATTACATAAATATTTCATAAAAGAGGTTCAAACAAGACACTAATCTAGACCTACAAGTTAGCTTGAAAAAACATTTAAAGAGGCAAGTAGAAGGATAGTGAAATAAGAAGACTCTCCTTCATAAATTCACAATGCACAAGTATACTAAGCACTGATCAAAGAAAAGAGATAGGCAAATAGTTAATCTTATTACTTCAAAAGGATGTTCTTATAATATTTTGATAGGGTTTAATCTTATCCATGACAAAACTTTTTAATGATTATCAATGAGTATCCTTGTCCTAAAAAATAATGAAAAATTATAAGATTTGAGAACGCTTGTAATGGGAAAGAGACTAGGATATATAAGAGAAGTGAGAGAGAGAAATAATAAGGGTGCACGTCATCATAGAATCCATGAATGAACTACCACCATGCCCTAATGAATTATTTACCACCTTCTTGATTAATCAAGACACTATTTATGGTCTTCTAAGTGGAAAAATCTTGATAGACTTTGAGGATGCATTGAATGCTCCTAGTTACAACTCTCAACTACCAAACCCTTTTCTTTGATCTTCTATGTCATCTCCTACTTAAAGATAAAACTTATGCTCATGAACTTGATAGAAACATGGTTGTGTCTAATTTAGGTAGTTACTTATTGAAAATTAGACTATGCTAAAGGATAAGGACCCTCTTCATGATCACATACATCTACCCTTGATCAAATCTGGACCTAGATCTTTCCTATAAATATAAAACCAATCTATTTTATTAGTTTTCCTATAGCCATTTATGTCAATGCAGACCTATAGACTATGTAGATTTGTTATTGATACCTATTAGGCTCAAAATAATTTTATATCCTTTTAACCCTACAGGGATCGAGAGTTCACCATATGCATGGATGCTTCTTCTATGAATAGTGAACATAGTAGTAGAATGAACCCTATAAGCTTTAAAATATGGACCCTATATGTTATAAATATATAACCAGAGGTCCATATTTAGCTATATTGGTGTCACTTTATATTATTTTATCTTGACTACATCATTGTGTTCTTTTCATGGTGATTGATTGAGCTTTAACGGTGACTAGATGATCCTTGTAAGACCTATTTGTGTTGGTAAAAAATTGGTTCTTCATTAAACTTTGGTTTGAATTTATCCATCAAATAATTTTTAGAATAATCAAATTAATCCAACCTATCTTTGTTCATATTGGACCCATAGATCCTTATTATTAGATCTTTACCTTTTAACCTCATGTGCATTGAAGGATCAAGCTATAAATATGAATACTAACCTTTGATTTTTTGCCATGAAGATCCTTTAACATATTGGCTTTCACTGACACTGTAGGATAATGGAGGTTTTTGAGGTATAGAGTGGTTTAAAGACACCCTAGATGGCTTGATCGTTGGTTATATGGTGTGGAGACCTTACATGGGTTGGCTGATCTAGACAGGCTACAAGTATCATACTTTATCACCATAGAGTTAGAGGTAGACTCATGAGAGATGAGAGGGGTGAGACTAAGCTCATCCTAGTTGACATGGTGTGGAGGTAGTTCAGATTACTACAGGGGATCTGTCTAGATTTTCATTGGTACATGAGGGAGGATGATGGGATGCTCTTGGAAAGGTAATGTATGTTTTATTTCTTTTATTAAGTTCTTAATTGTCATTTTCACACCCTATTTAATAGGTTATCCTAGATTATTAGTTATTTATGAATTTATTATGTTTTTCATGACTAATTATTGATATAACCATCTTTTTAATCCATCTCTACAAAACCTACTAATTTTTTATAGAATAGATACCATTTAGTAGGCCAAATCCATCATTATAAAGTTATTTCTACATAAATAAAGATTGAAAACAAGCATAGGATTGGCAAATCCACCATTACACAAGTTTATAATTACATATATTAATGTGTTTGTATATATGTACTTTGAATTATTAGATTTTTTATATATAATATGTGATGTGAATAACTCTTTTTTTTTAGATGAGTGATCATCAAGCTTCATTCCTCATATCAAAAGGGGGCATAGAATGGGTTTGTTTTAGATATCAAGCCATATCGAATAGATAATTTCACATTTTGAGGTATATTATATGATCTAAATTAGCCATATTTAAAATATTGAGACATAATTGAGGAAAAATTGAGACATTATAAGCTATTTTGAGATAAATTTTGACATTATATGTCACTTTGAGAAACATATGTATCATATGGGGCACCACCATCTTGAGCCTTTTCTATTTGCAATAGTTGGCTCCCCTTTAATAGTGTGGTTGAGATTCAACACCCTCACAACATAACACTACTTCCATTTTTTAGGTTAAATTGGTTATAACACTTAACTTGGCTTTTATTATATTGTCACTTGAGTTGTGTGATTGAAATTCAATGATTTCAATGGTCATGCCACAACTCACTATTGCATCAAATTGGAGGCATATAAATACAATAGTAGTATTAATATAATTACACTAAGTACATATAATTAAATAATGTCCATACCAATACTTTGAGGAGGGATCAAGCCTAATGTAGTTCTCTCACCTAGTGCTTAGTGCAAGTACAAGTGAATGCTAGAATGATAGTGATCTTAAATTCCTTGAGTGTGCTTGAGATTGGAAATCTTTGAAATCTAGGCTTAAGGAAATTGGAGGTGGTAGTATGCAGAAGTAGGGTAGAATATGGATTAATAACCTTAATTTTGCCCAATTTGTTTCTTATTTAAATAAGTTTTTTGCATTTGTTTTCCATCTAGTGAATATAGGTCTAATAGTCTTGTATTTATAGAGTTTCATCACTTGTATAGATAATAAAATGTGCTTAGGATGACCTTCGAAGGGGTACACATTTAAAAATATATCCACTTGAGAGAGTTAGGGTAAGGGAGACTAGCACCATGTTGGGTACACTATCACCATGTGGCTCAGCTATAGTGCCCTTAATGTGGTGCTAGTGTCTAGTTGGTAGGTTGTTGGACATAAACAACCAAGATTTCGGAATTCAATGTGAAACTAAGTAGGATATCATCTTATTTATTAAAACTCACATTCTTAATCATCACTCTTACCTCAGGTCTCCATAACTTATCAATCTCCTCAATGTGTACAAGTCTGGTTTGTAACTGCTCAATCTCTGCACATTCTCTGTGTGCCCTTTCTTCCTCTCTGCCTCACTCTCTTTGTGTCTAGATATACCTTTTTAGACACACTTCATCTCTCTATCCCTCTAACTTTTACTTTGTGTCTGCATACGTCTCCAATCAACACACTTCAAGTCACTCTAGTAGCACCTTTGGCAATTGCAACAACAACTGATGACAATGTTCTAGATGTTTTATATATGGGAAATGAATCTAGGGTTTCATGGCTGATAATGAATTGTAAGACATATTTAAGTAAAACTTACTTGTACATATCCTTGAGTCTAGTGTATTCAAATGATTATAACCTTTTGAATACATGTGTCATACATTTAAATACCATAATGTCAAGATAATTTCCATGAACAAGCTAAATTATGGGACAAACCCTCCAACATCTTCAAATTCTAAGTTTTAAAGTGATCTACCTTTAAAATCCAAGGCTAGTAGTACTAATAATTTGGATAAAATAATTGTAAATATGATATCAGAACCTACTAGTAGGCTTGTCCTTTTGGTTCCCCAATGGAGTAAATTCACATGATTATTATAACCTCCTCATAAGGTGTTAAAATTTTACTATAAGGTGTTAAAAATTTACCTAAGAAATAAATACTAATAAACTATAAGGTACCTTTTCATTATAGATACTTGGAACCACTTTATTTTTAGTTGATCTCACACCATTGGATCTTTGCTCAGTGAATACATGACATTAAATCTTGTCTAACTTGTATCCTTTTAAGGCTTTTAGCTTAAGGGCCTTTTGACATGTTTGACCTATAGATGCTATAAATTTGTACCATAGTCTAAAACCCTGAAATAGGTTGAGTCTAAAATCTTAAAGTCCTAAAATAGGCTAGGTTTGAAATGTGGTAGAAATCTCCAAAAATCTATATTTTGCATCTTAACTCCTAGACATCCAAAATAGTTACGTTATAGATCTCAAACTTGACACTAGCACAAACGTCTTATGTTGTGGGTCCAACTTTCAATGCTCATAACTTGATCTAGAAAGCTCACATGAACATGCAAGTTCTAGAGAATGTTATTTTCATGAAGAACTCCATGACACTATAATATTTTAGCTCATGAGGATTTTTGGGGTGCATTTATAGAATGTATGAGTGATCTAGTCCACTTATTTTTGGAAGACATCATAGGGATGGTCTAATCCTTTTAGACTTGTGCTTGAGTTTTTGCTTGAATCCCTAGGGCTCAAATGAATTTTTGAGGATTCTCTAAGCTCTATCCATTTTCTAGAATGCTATGACCACAATGGATACCTACATTCTCAAACTTTGACAAACTATACTTTAAGTTGACTTAAAGTGTTTCAAAAGCTTTGTAATCTACATGAGACCTTTGGACCATCCATTGCATCTATCACTCTATTCAACCTCTTGCTTCACATCAATACCCCTAGATCTTCATTGAATCTAGGCAAGATATGTATGTAGGCCAAAATTGGCCAACATTTCTAGTGACATCCTAGGTTTGCATGCTTGATATGCAAGATTAGTGGCCTCAAACCGATCCATAGGGCATATGGAGTCCCAAGTCTTCTCTCAAATAATAATGAAGATAATATAAGGCTATCCCTACCTGGAACCTCCTTTGAAACAACAAGAACAAAATAAAATAGAACAAAAAATTACCCAAGGCACTTATTAGAAGGGAAAAACATAATAAAAAATAAAATGTGCACAAGGCACGTAGAGGAAAGCATAAAAAAGTTACTTTAGTATATATAATATGTTACAATGGATGTAATGCTTCTAATAATAAGGATTTAAATGAATGCCATTAACTAGGATGGGTAATACCTCTCCATCTAGTTGGGAAAGCTAAAAATCATTATGTTCTTTGCATCCATGGATCAAATAAGGACCACTCCACAAGCTATCAAACTTGGTATGGTTACTTCGTTTGGCCTTATTTGAGTCCCATTTGAGGACTACATCCCATTCCTTAAAGATCCTTATTGTAGCTCTCTTGTCAAAATCCTTTTTGACTTGAGCTTGATGTGATTCTAATTTTTTCATAGCAAGGTCCTTGGTTTCTTCTAGCTCCATAATCTCTATCATTCTCACATTCATGGGCTCATTCTCCATCAACACAGGCTGATGAGCTAACTTCAATGTAGGAAACTCAAGATAAATGGGAAACTTGGATTTCCTTCCATATACAAGTAAATATGGATAATTTTTGATAGCATCTTTGGGAGTCACTCTATTAGCCTATAAGGTAGTCCTTATCTTGGTGTGCCATGTTCTCTAATTTTCTTCTATGGTCCTCTTGATAATTCTTAGTAGGTTCTTGTTTATGGACTCTACCAATCCATTTCCTTGAGGATATTAGTTGTAAGAGGTGTTGAGGTAGATGCCCAATTTAAGATCCCTTTCACTTGTCTTCATACCAAGGAATGCCAATGCATTATCTAAGATTATAGTGGTTGGGACACCAAACCTTGTCATAATGTTATTGTAGAAGTCTAAAACTACACCTTCATTAGCCTCTTTCAAAGTAATGGCTTTCACCCACCTAGTGAATTAGTTAGTTATAGTGATCACCCATTTATGCCATGCACTTTATGGTAGAGTGATTATCTTTATAAAGTCTAACCCCCATTACATGAAGGGTTGTTCCACCTAAACTAGGTTGAATGGAAGATTTATTAATCTTTACTTTCCTATATAAAGGGCACACTTCTATCATTTTCTAACCCATGCATGGGCAACCTTAAAAATATTTAGTTAGTAATAACCAGCCCTTATTACCTTTATTGATGTGGTTCTAGGTACAAAGTGGCCTCTTTTAGGTCCATCATGAAACTTCTCCAAGAGCTTTGTCATTTGGTCATCATCTATGCACCTAAAGAGTACTCCACTGAGGTCCCTTCTAAAAATAACACTATCAACTAATGCATAAGGTATGGATTGAAACCTAAAATACCTTATTTTGGCTCTATCCAAACCTTGGGGGTATTCTCCTATTTCCAAGAAATGAGTCATGTCTTGAAGCTAGCTCTTTTGAAGTAGAGGTATCCCTACCTATGAATTATCTTAGATCACCAAAGTAGCTTCTTTATCTTATTGGAGATCATTTACCATGTCCTCACATAAGCCCTTTCCCTTTACTAGCATAGTGACTTTGATCTCTATGTCATATTCTATGACTTTGGTGATCTAGCCTACTCTTTTCTCATTTAAGTCCTTATTAAGGAGGAAGTCCCTAACTCCAGGATGAGATACCATTAGATAAATCATACTATTGGAGATCATGGGCTTGAACTTCTTGAGGATTCTCAAGGATGAAAGAACATAATTTTTAATCAAAGTGTACCTTACCTCATATCCTTCCAGCCCTTGACTGAAAAAGGTAATTGGCTACTCAATTCCTTTGCCATTATTCTATGTCAACATAGTTGATATGTTTTCAACATTAGCAAATATGTACAAGATGAAGTCCTTGGATAATTCTAGATTCATAAGTGAGGGTGCCTAGGCAATGGCCTACTTGATAGCTTCAAAAGCTACCTTGCCTTCATTAGACCAAGAAAACACATGGCTCTTCTTCAAAATGGTGGTGATTGGTTTGACCAAGTTTTACAAACTAGGTGTAAACCTTCTCATAAAGTTAATCTTACCAAGGAAGCTCTAGATCCCTTTCTTATGCTTTGGTAAAGACAAGGCTAAGATATCACTTACTCCATCACGTTCAATAGATAGTCCTTCCTTTGAAACAATGTGACCCAATAGTTTTCCTTCATGTATAGTAAACACACACTTCTTGGGATTTAAATATATACCATACTCTTTACATATCTAAGATATCAACCTTAGATGGTCCATGTGCTCACTAGCACTCTTGGAGAAGATTGTGATGTCATCCAAGTAGACCAGTACCATTTGATTTAGTAGCACTTGGAAAGCCATTTCCATTGCTCTTTAAACTATTGCCCCATTATTTGACAATCCAAAAGGCATATTTTGGTAAGAAAATGTTCCCCACTTGATGGTAAAGGTAGTCTTGTATTAATTTTCCTCTCACTAGGACCTATTTGTAACCTAAATACCCATCCAAGAGAGAGAATCATTATGAACTAGCAACTATTTAAATTAGTTTCTCCATGGATGGTAGAGGGTAATGATCCTTCAAGGAGACTCTATTTCGATCCTTGAAGTCCATATAACTTGATCTCCCCATTCTTTTTTCTTACAAGTACCAAATTAGCTACCCATGAGGAGTGCTTAATTAAAAAGATGATATTGGATTCAATAAGCTTGGTCAATTCCTTCCTCATTATCCCTTCAATTTTTGGGTTTATATGCCTCTACTTCTACCTGATAGGCTTGGCATTAACCTCTATTTCTATAGTGTGTTGGGCCAATTTAGGACCAAAGCCTCTTAGGTAAATATATTCCAAAGCAAAGATGTCTGCATAGTCCTTATAGAGCTCTATCAAAGCATGCCTTTTAGCTTTAGTGCTTACCTTTCTAAGCTTGAGAAGCTTATCTTCAAGGATAAGAACTCTTTCATAGTTCTCTTCATTTGTTGACATCAGTACTTTATCCTTCCTTACATGGTCTCCTTCTTGAATGAGACCTTCTAGGGTGACTAGCCCTTTAGGAAGCTTATTAGATCTTAATTGAACTTTTTTCTCTCCATATTGATGTTAAAGCTTCTCTTGGTTTGTTGAAGAGAACTCTACTTCCTGATGTAAGAAGCATGTAATTTGTTGGTCATTTTCAAAGGCTTTCCAATGAGCTCTATTAAATAGCACTGATGGTCTCACTACCACCTTGACATGTGATTACACCTTGGTTCTTTTCGATTCGTTGGGGATATCAAAATGAGCCCCCATAGCTACTAGTCTATCAACATGTTTATTCTTGTCCCTTAACACATATTAGAGGTTAAAGGCTTAAAAGTACTCAATTAGGTCCCATACTTTGTGCTTGTAATACTTCATTAAGGGGTTCTTAGTGACATTCTAGCCTCTAACATAGTTCACTATCAATTCACTATCCCCATAGACTTGGAAATGTTTGATCCCTATCTTACTATTTCATTGAAGGCCATGAATGAGACCCTCATATTCTACTACATTGTAGGGGTAGCTAAATTGTAACCTATATGAAAATAAGTACTTATCATTTGAAGGGGATATTAGCATAACACCTACACCCACTCCATGGTTTCTCCTTGAACCATCAAAAAACAAATTATGTAAGCCACTAAGATCTTCTTGAGGCCTCATGAGGGATGGCATGGATGGTTTCTCTTCATGTAAATAGTAGACACCTAATTCCCTTTCTTTAACACCTTTTACGTGGTCCACCAACAAGTTGACATCCCATAATTAATCCAAGAACATCTTTGGTATCTCTTTTGGATGAGTGTTCAGATCCTAATAAATTATGAATTCATCCTCATCAATGATGGTGCAATTGATGTTGATGTTATCTAGTTCATAATGTTTTATATGGAATTGTGTAATGGGTTCAACTTTGAATGATTCTTTGGCTCCATATCTTGTTCTGAATGTCGTGTATAACCAATCTACTACAAGATAACCTCCTATATTTGTCATGAACTCTCTGTATAGGCATAGTGTAAAATGAGGAGGCACATTAAGGATAAATATATCTTGATCTATTGAGACACTAGGATAATCATGCAAGGTCATATTGAGGTCTCTAATTATACCAGATGGTTTGGTAGAAGAACCATAAATTTATATCACTCCTTTAGATTGGGGCTCATTTTTTAGGCCAAGCTAATCATCTATGGACTTTGTCATTATTTAAGTACTATACCCACTATCTCCTAATTAATTATGCACCAAATAATTACTAATGATCACTAAAATATCTAAGGGAGGAGGCTTAACTGCTTTACCTAATTACCCTTCATTTGGTCCTTTAGTTGTGATGGTGAGAATCACATTCTCCTTGCTTGATGTCTTGCCTATAACATTGATCTATGATAGTCCTTCTTGAAGGATGTCCACTTGAATAGGCATGGAGACCATGTCCCACATTGGCACACTCACATTGGACCTTTTTATTTCTTCCACAATGTTGATGGGTGAACCAACAACCTTTGGTTGTGCTTTAGGGGCCATAACTATACCTTGAGCTATGAGTTTTGACAGACCAAGACATTTCCCTAATTCTAACTCCTTGTAACTATTGGGACCTTTAGAATGGTAGCAAGTATAACTAGCTTAGATATTAAAGGAATAATGGTAGGAGGCTCTTTGACTATTTCTTGACTACCATCCATGTTTCTTCTCTTGAATCTTGTATTTGATGCCACTGGAATGTATCCCTAGCTGGAGCTAGTATACTGATTGAGTGCGTAACACTCTTTTTTCTCATAATTTACAATTTTGGTAACTAACTAGTTTGATCTTTGACTAGTGCTTTGACCTTCTTGAGACTCCTCTAATTTGGTCATCATAGGTACCTCTATTTTTTGGGTCATGAGAGCTTGGTTGTACCCAAAATTAGCAGCATGATACCATTGATCATTAAATGCTTGATTGAATTTTGTGATCAAAATAATGGATTGTATAAAATATTGATTACAAGGAATGGTTCCCTTAATTCCTTGAGAAATATTGTTTTTAATTGGGACCAAGGTGTTAGAAGTTCTTGTAGTATTGAGATTATAATTACTTTTCCTATTGTATTCATGTTTCCCCTCTCCTTGGTTTTGACCTTGGCCTTGGCCTTGGTAGTTCCCTTTGTATGATGGCTTATTTGCTTGAAAATATTATTGTTGAGGTTGATATGAGCTTTGATAAGGCCTATTGAAATCTTGTTTCCTCTTAACATTTAATAGCTTATTTTCCAAAGACTGAAACATGCTCTTAAGCTCTTGGAAGTTATTTTAGTCTTAGGAATCACTAAATCCACTAATGGAAGATTTATCCTATTGTGGTGTAGGTATTGCAATAATTTTTGGTATAGGATGAATGATATAAAATAGAGGGATAGTCATTTGAGGTGGTTTGATTTTGGGAAATAAGGGCATTAGTGGTCTAGGTGTAAGATTGTCAGCTTGAACTAGATAATTTTTTCTTTGATGGCCACCTCATAAGCATTTGAAATTTTATTCCCTCCCATAGATTGGATCATGACTTCTATGTCACTATTTAAAGCCTTCAAATAGTAAAGGAAGACAAAGTTAGGTGTTGGTCTAACTGAGACTGGGATTCTATCTGAAGTTTTCTAAAACCTTGTGTTGAAGTCACTCATGACATCATGAGGGTCTCTCTTAATGGTAGTTATATGCTCCAAAAGTGACAAATGGTCACTTTTGTCCTCAAATATTTTACACAAGGCATCACATAATTGGTCCCATGTTTGAATGGAATTAAAAACAAGGCCTCTATACCAATTTAGGGCCTTTCTTTTGAAAGAATTAGATAATAAAATAATAGCTATATTTTCCTTAGTGACATTATGGATATTAAAAAAATTATCTATGTCCATGAGGTACTTAGAAGGTGTTGTAGCTTGGTCTCAAGTATAATAAGGAACACTTTTAAGGGCTACAACTAGGATAGGATCATATTAAGATAGGTCTAAATGACTTTATCCATTTAAATCCATAAATGGAAAAGTTATAAGGGTTGTAATGGCAATAAAAAGGATTAAAAAAGGGTCTCCTTTCAGGGGTAGGCCTTGAAATTAACTTAGGATCAAAGGTTCCCTGATATGGATGTGTATTAGTAAACCTTAATCTTCTTGTTAAATTTAAAGGTAGGTCAAAAAATTCAAGGGAAATACCTCTTGAAGTTGACCTTGTTATCACCTTTGGCATGAGATGAAGTCACTGCTTTGCTACCAGAATGTTGAATCTTCCTTTTGGAGTTACCAAATGATATTGCTTAGGAGCTTAACTACTACAAATTTGATCAAACCAGCATCAACATTGATCAATATTCCTTGAACCTTGGTCCTACTAAGCATGCTATAAACTATTGTAGGCTTAATTTTCACCCTTGGGGAGATTTATTTAGGCTCCATCCAATTGAGCTACATAATGGGAACAACCCCAGGTTGTGGGTCACCTATAGTAGGGTTGAACCTCTGGAGAAGGTCAGATTCCTCTTGATGCTCACCTAAACTAATGTAAATTACTAAGAAAAGGGTTAGAAAGGGTTTAAGTGATCCTAGGAAGAATAAAATGTGATGTAACAAAGTGAAATGGACACTCATATAAGCTTGAACTCACACTGGATCAACATACGATAACTATAACTCACACAATCTCACTAATTGCATAAATATTTCATAAAAGAGGTTCAAACAGAACACTAATCTAGACCTACAAGTTATCTTGAAAACAGCTTCAAAGAGGCAAGAAAAAGGATGGTGAACTAGGAAGACTCTCCTTCACAAATTCACCATGCACAAGCATACGAAGCACTAATCAAAGACAAGAGATAGGTAAAGAGTTAATCCTATTACTTCAAAAGTCCATTCTTATAATATTTTGACAAGGTTTAACTTTATCAAATGAGCACACTTTTTCAAGAATCTCAATGAGTATGCTTGTCCTAGAAAATAATGAAAATTTATAAGAGCTAAGAATGCCAACAATGGGGAAGAGACTAGGATATATAGGAGAAGGGAGAGAGATAAAGAATGAGGGAGCATATCATTAGAGAATCTATGAATGAGCTACCATCATTCCCCAATGAATGATTTTCCACCTTTTTGATCAATCAAGACACTGTTTATGACCTTCTAAGTGGAAAAGTCCTAAGAGACTCTAAGGATGCATTGAATGTTCCTAGTTGTAACTCTCAACTGCCATACCTTTTTCTTTGATCTTCTATGCCATATCCTACTTGAAGATAAAAATTATGTTCATGAAATTGATATAAACATGGTTGTGTTTTCTTTAGGTGGCTACCTATCAAAAATCAAGCCATGCTAAAGGATGAGGACCCTCTTCATGATCACAAACATCTACCCTTAATTCTATCCTTCATTCTTGATCCATGCATATGGTGAATTCTCGATCTTATAACCAATTATGTTGATGCAAAATTATAGACTACGTACTTTGTTATTGATCCTTATTAGGCTCAAAATAATTTATTCTATCCTTTTAACCATACAGGGACCAAGAATTCACCATATGCATGGATCTTTCTTCTTTGAATAGTGAACATAGCCACAGAATGAACCCTACAAGCTTTAAAAGATGGACCTTGTATGTTATAAATCTATGGAGGTCCATATTTAGCTTCAATGGTGTCCCTTTATATTCTTTTATCTTGACTACATAATTGTGTCCTTTTCATGGTGATTGATCAAGCTTTAATGGTGACTGGATGATCCCTACAAGACCTATTTACTTTAGTTGAAAATGGGTTCTTCATTCAATTTTGGTTCAACTTTGTCCATCAAATATTTTTTGGGCCAATCAAATTGCTCCAACCTATCTTCATTATTATTGGTCCCATAGATCCTTGTTGTCAGATCTTAACCTTTTAACTTCTTATGTATCTTATGATCAAGTTGTACAAATGAATGCTAGCCTTTGATTTCTTACCATGAAGATCCTTTGACATGATGACTTTCACTCATAATATAGGATCAAGTTGTATGAATGAATGTTGACCATTGATATACTTATACCCACTTTCTTATCAGTTAAGCTCATACCATTAGATCTCCACTCAGTGAATATGCACCATTATATCTCATCCAACTTATATCCTTTTATGTCTTTTAACCTAGGGACTTTTTGACGTGTTTGACCCTAGTGCAAACTATTAGATCTATGTGTCAGAATGTGAGCTCACATGGACCATTATATCTGGATCAAATTTAAACCTTTTATGGACTTTTTGAATATAAATGATTACTTTATAGAGATCAAACTTAGAACTAGCATGAACATCTTATGTTGTGGGTCCAACTTTGGATGCTCATAACATGAGCTAGAAAGCGCACGTAGATGTGCAACTTGCAAAGCATGTTCCTACCATGAATAACTTATGGCACTATAATATTTTGGCTCACAAGGATTTTTGGGGTACATTTATAAAATGCACGAGTTGGTTTGTTTATTTTTAGAAGATGTCTTGGGGATAGTCTAGTCCTTTTGGATTTGTGCTTGAGTTGTTACTTGAATCCCTAGGGCTCAAATGGAATTCTAAGGCTTGTGCAAGCTCACTCCATTTTCCTTAATACTATGACCACCATGGATACCTACTTTCTTAAACTTTGAAAAAATAAACTTCAAGTTGACTTAAAGTGTTTTAAAAGCTTTACAATTTGCACGAGACCTTTGAACCATACATTCCATCTAACACTCTATTCAACCTCTTGACTCATACCAAGACCCCCAGATCTTCACTACATCTAGGTAAGCTCTATATGTAGGCCAAAATTGACCAATAGAGCCCAAAGGAGTTGATGAGTCCATGAAAATATGCCCATGAAATGTGTAGGGTTGCATAGTATAGAGTGTTTAAATTGTGATCTAAGACAAACATTACATGAAAGTTTATGAGTAAGAGTGGGACTTGTGCATAAGTTTGTGATTAAGCCTTGGATAAAGGAGGGTGCATGATTATGTGAAAGGTGTGAGCTTTGTGCAATAGAACAAATGAGGAGTGTGCTAAGTTATGTAATGAATGTGCATGGATAATTTGATGATGAAGGCCTCATATCCAAATATGTTATTGGTGTAATAAAAGGATAATCTATAAGATGAAGGCATGTATTCACCTTTGGGGTTACAAAATACAATAGCATCACCCATGAATATTATAGATTTTGATCCATTAAAAAACATTGTTAATGGATTGGAAGATATATTATATGTCTCAAAATCATCATGAAAATCTTTGGTGAGCAAAAAAGAATATGGTAAGGGAGCTACAAGCAATTGGTTAGCTATGACTTGACCTTTTATTGACTTTTGGGCTAAAAATTTTAGATCAAACTCTATAAGCTACATCACCCATTTTGTGATGTAGTCAGTTAGGTGCATTTTATTCATAAGTAACCTTAATGGATATTCTTTAATTATCACATGAATTTCATTATCAATAAAATAATGTTGTGGCTTTTGAGTAGAAAAAACAAGTATAAATATAGTTTTTCCATTATTGTATGTTTGTATTCATAATCAATTAGTTAGCAACTGATATAATAGATTTCGTGTTCTTTATTATTATCATCAAATTGTGATAATAGAGCCCAAAGGGCCTCATGGTGTCTGATATGTAAAGAATTAGTGGTATGTCTAGAATAAGAGGCATAAGTATTGGTGGGTTTGATAAATATACTTTGATTTTATCAAAACTTTATTGACACACATCATCACATATGAATTTTGTGTCTTTTTTTAGTGTATGCATCTAAATTTACTCTTTTCATCACCAACATCACTAATTTCAACTATTTCCATCTAATTTGTCTCAATATCACATTATTATAGTCCTAGTCTAATATTTAATACATCCCTCATCCTACACTAACCTTATAACACCCCATGCCTAATTAATTCACCTAAATCCCCATTATCTACTAACTAATCCTTGTCTAATATTTGGGAGTTTAAAATTGTAAAAAACCACCTACCTACCTACTCTTGGGATTTCTTAAAAGTGTACCTCCTATTCCTCACCTATCCATTCTTATAAACATAGTATAATCCTCCTCTAATCATCATTAGATTACCTAATGGAATCTAGAACTCTACACCACCCTTCTTCTCAAATAGTTCTCTCTTTAGATAATTATAAGTAATTTTAAATTCTTTACAATTCTCTCCTTTCTCTCTAGAGTTTTATTCTCTACAAGTTTCCACTAAATTTTTAATTCATTGGAAAATATCCCTCCTTTTCTTATTTAAATCCATGACTCCCTCCATTCCGACCAAGGATTTGAATGTGTGTAGTTTGATTTGATGGTGTGAAGTAAAGATGGACTTTTCAAAGAGGCTTAAAACTAGTGAAATTTGAGAAAGATGCCACAAAAGTGCAATGAAGGTGCCACATAAGCAAAAATGACAAAACAAAGATTTTATGGACTGAGGATGTGAAGGACTGATCTAATGAGAGATGAATTGTCACCTATGTAGGAACACTTCGATCTAGAAGCTAACCCAAAGTCTAGGTGGGCTATTAATAGACAAGGTTAAAAACATTAGTGTAGTCAGAAACATTAAACATAATGGATAAAGACCATAAATGTGCTTGTTTGATCAATTAAATGAGAATATTCTTTTTATAATCTTTTATATAGCCATGTGCAATTTGTAAAAGCACATTGTCTATAAACCAATCTATGAAAAGGAAAATCTCATTTTTTCTAGAATGTGATAAATAGGACACATGTCCTATACACTTGTATAAATTTAATTAGATGAGTATAACCAACATGTTTCCTTGTATCTTATAAAATGAGCATTGTCAATTGTAGAGGGGGGAAACTTTTAGATCCAAAATTGCCTTGTCAACTTGGAGCAGATAATATGAGCAAATAATTTTGCAAAGATTAACTAGTATTTGCTTGTGTTCATTGTTATCATGGCTTCTCTCTCACTTGTTTGCTATCATTTATATATTTTAATGGTTCTTATGAATTCTTAGTGTGTATATTTGATTGTAGAGTTGTTAATTGGTGCCAATTATAGGTTGAATGAAAGTCTTTAGGTTCATTTCATTTTCATATTCTTCTTACATTTGGGATAATGACATTTGTTTTTAGGGGTTAATATTTAAAGTGAATCAAGTTATGATTTTCATTATTTCCACCTTCTTTAAGAGTTTTAATTATGTGTGATATGATTTGGGCTTAAGCTATTTCATATTACACATTGGTTAAGTGCATGCCTAGATGATATTTG
>JARHVA010001245.1:0-5000 GCA_037957365.1 Torreya grandis | reverse complement strand
GCTAGAATTTCATTTATAATTGTTGAATGCAAGGGTTTGAGTTTGAATTAGTAAGTGTTGGTACTTTGCAAAAATGTTTATATTATTTTTGGATTGAATATTAGGTATTCTTGAATGGTTTATTTGGATTATTGTGTTTATTCATGATTTGGTTAAGTTATAGGTTATGTGTTTTATATTACTGAATAATTACCATACTTGAATAATTAAATATTTAATTAGTATATTGTATACCTAGGGTATAAATTTGCAATCAAGATGGCTAAGGCTAACCACAAACATAGATGGGGATCTAAGATGGTTATCTTGGAAGCTATACAATGGATTAGTTGTTAAATTTGATCTATATCATTCAGTATCATGTGATAGTTATCCCTTTTCCCAGTTTATATCAAGGATGGCTTAATTATTCCTATCTCACATTGGAATGGAATTTATTGTCATTTGTTGTGTTGTGTTGTTTTGTTGAGATGTCTAATACTTCAAAAAATAATTGATCATAACTTTTTTCACATCCTTGATTGACGTAACTACCATCTTGTTGATGGTTGGGGTGGTAAGGGCCACTGATGGGCTCATAGGGCTAGTTGTGTGTGGGGGGGGGGGGGTGGGGGTGGGGGGCGCTTGTCTAATTCATTCACTTGTTTCTCCATGTTTCGATGATTTTTTGGACATGTGAAGTAAGTTGGTAACAAATTAATTCTATTAATTATTATTTCCTTACTTATTTGATCATGTTTAAATGTTATTTTATAATGCAATATTGATTTAGTACTAGTTAGTTATGTTAACACTAACCTATGTAGATAATGCAATGCAAAAACTAAATGCAAGGCTTAAACATTGCTTGAATGGTAAGAGACTTATTTAATATACATTATTGAAGGTAATTCATTTCATGTATATTAACTTAATAAAATGTTTAATTTGTTTCCTTCTTATTTATAAGGTATTTTGTTATGATATTAAGGCCTAATTACTCAATTAATATTAATTACATGATTATGTTGAGATAGATTCTTGTATATTGTTAACTCGGAATAATTATTGTAGTATTGCTTCTTTGGTTAAATCTTATGATTTGGATATTAGAATTAGATTTACTTGATTTTTATCATAAGTGGGATTTACTTAGATTATTACATAATACTACTTAGGAACATACTATGTATATCAGACAAGTAATATTGAGCATTTTGTTATAATGAAAAAGAAATATTTTAATTTGGTCATATAGATACTTAGACATATACTTATATTGTCTTAATATAGAAATACATAGACTTAAATTAATCAAGTAAACTAGAGTAATGGTTATCTTGATGCATTACAATAGATATTGTAAGTCCCTTCACATAGATGTATGGAACATGAAGGTTTCTTAGTTGTTTCAACTATGCATGGGTTATTCATTTTCATTACCTACTAGTGCATTCCAAAACATAAAAAAAATCCTCACCTCTAAAATACATTTCAAATATACTTGGTTGCATATAAAGGTATGTATACTGCATGTATTAAATATAAAAACTATTAATTTTATTTTGTCATTTAATAATAAATGAATTAAGAGTTGATCTATTTCTTTTGCTTAATTAAGATGTTTTTGTGGACATGTATAACATTCATGAGTAGGTTAGTTATGAAATAAGATGAAGTTTAAAAGTCTTAAATAAATTAAATTAAACTTGATTTTGCAACTATCTTAGATTACTCAATTTTATAAAATTAGTTAGCTAAATATTATTTCTACTTCATTCAATATTGAATAAATATTTGACTGAGGCATGCATACTTACTAATTTTTATTTCCTTAGGTTGCATGTGCTTTCACTCCCTTTATGATAGTTTAATCTTCTTGCCTTGCTACCCTTGGCATGCCCAACAGAAATTTTTAAATGTTCCTTTAGTAGAACATTTCATTTGGGTTCTACTCAACTTGAAATTTGGCTAAATTTCTAGTTGTTTATGTTTTATACATTTTGTTGTAGGAAAATCACTTACTGCTCACTTTCTAGTTCATTTCAAAATGAGGTTATCTATACTTGATCAAATTTTGAATGCAATGGTTTATTATGCTTGTTCACAACAAGATACATTTCCTTAGATGATAATCGAAATTATTGTATGAAAAATATTTATTTCTTTGATAAATTCCTTTCTTATGAATGGTTATGATGATAGTAGTTTATTGGAGAATGACTAAAACTATTGGTATAATATATAGGTTATTTAATTAGATAGTTAATGAATAATTAATTAAATACCTTTGCTGCATTATGTTTTGAAATCTCTATCTTATTGTATTGCATTGGTTATGCCAATATAAAGTCATTACATGGATTCATTTATAAGATATCATAAAGTTTAATAGATGAATGGTGATATTGATCATAATTATGTCATTGTTCATTATTCTAATAACTAAATCCATGCTTATTAAATGAGTATTGTGTGAACTATTAAGGCAATGGTGTGGTGACCTTAAAGGTCGTAAGGTAATTATGACCTTAGACCATAGTACTATGAAGCCTTGAATTTTAAATCTATTCTTGTTGTGTTCTCTTTTATGTAATAATATTTATGTTGCATAATTAATTATAAATCTACATGTGTGGAATGTATTTTTGGTTGTTATTATAAATTACTTTTCTAAAATCATGTTTAATTATGAGGATAATAACATGTAATTTTAACATAAACTTATTTTAACCTAAATGATAACCTAGGATGCTAGAGTTATCCTTCCCAATTAAACAATTCTTATAACTTAACCATCCTCGAGTAGGACTAAAACCCATTAAGGAGATTGAGGTATTCACCTAGGGTTAAAGACCTATACATAGTCCTATGTGGAAGCAAGAGTGTCATATATGGCACTCAGGCCCTATTTATGTATGTGTACACCAATACGCCACAAACCCCATAAAAATCTATTAGGGTAACATGCTTCTCTACAACACCCTTTGTATGCAAGTTACCTTTAGCTAATTATCTCAGTTCACCTCCTTTGGTTCTAGTTGTGCATACATGAGTGCACTAAATGATTATCACTTGCATCAACAATTGAGGTATTGGGTACAACACATCCAAAATTTACTCCAATATACAATTCTAATTTTTGTTGGGTTATTTCAATAGAGCAATAAATGGAAAAAATGAAAAATTTGACCATGGTTTTGGATTTAAAAAAAAATTAAAGTGAAAAGGAAGGTCTAGGAGGCCCAAAAGTTAGAAAGAGATAAGGGTTTAGAATAATTGATCTAATGATCAATTTTTCAAGAAAACTCAAAATATGATGTAACAGTCAAGAAGTTATGTACAATCATATTTTTTATTTTTTGTATTAGTTGATTTTTTTAAAATTTAAAAATAATAATATGATAATCAATCAAGAAGCAATGTACAAGAAATGATGCTACTATAATCCAAAGATATTGATATCAAGGGGATGTCTTTTTGTAAGTCATGTATCATATTTTTTATAATCATCAATTATATTTCCATATTCATCCTACATATCATTCATATAATTACAATCATCTTTTTCATTATCATAATCATCCTATTGATATTGAAATTGTGGTATGCCACTCTTGTATTATTTTCTATTTTTATATGTGTAACTAACTTACCCATACTATGTATTAAACCTTATAATTTATTTTGCTTTGCCATATGGTCTGTGTTTTGTGTATTTGTTGTGATTATGTTAGTTGTCTTTTCTTGAGATATATTATCATTTGTACATTATTTATCTATAGATTTGTCATCTATTTAAATTATAACCATTTCACCTTTTTGTAGATCAATCATAACATAGTCATTATTTTTACCCAATGTTTCCCCAATTTATCTCATCTATGATCTTCCTAGATTTTTATTCTACTCAACCAATATAGGGCCAATGTGAAATATAATGGAATATGTTTTTGATTTAAGTGTGACTAGTAGATCAATGTGGATCCAATGAAATATTGAGGACTTATAATATTACACAAGTGTTGAATATCATACCAAAGATATTAAATAAGTGTCATGCTACATACATTGGCTTTATAAAATGATACAATCTCAACATTAATACATTTATTTCTATCTATGATGGGGTTAAGAAACAAAAGCTCTACATATGATAAATTATTTTTGGTTAAGTCCTTTGAAATCACACTTTTAACCTTAATTTGTATAGATATATTAATTTTGAACCTCTTTTATTAGAAAACCTTTGTTAAAGATATTCATTTTCTTAACTTAAGCATTTTGTCACAAAATTTATTATAGAAAATGATTTATTTCTTGTTGTAACTTTTGTAACCTTTTATTTTAGAATGTTCCTTTTATAATTATTCTTTATGCAATCTTGAATGCTCAACTTATTCCTTTTTAAATCTTGATTTATCTAAATTTTCCTTGTGAATATTTTCTTGTTCTAATTTTTCCATTTTAACTATTTTTACTCTAAATTATCCTTTTGTATCCACACTTGTTATTTTTTCCCCTTTGCACTCGTTCTAATTTATAAATTTTTTATATGTGCACTTATTCTTTAGAATATGAAATTAATGTGATTGGATTGCTTGATTGATGTAACTATTATACGATCACCAATATGTATTATTCTTTAAATCTAGAAACTATTTGTATGATGACCATGCATTCTATGATATACATAATATTATTATGATATTCTTATAGGATGTATATGAGGTAGTTTGATAACTTTATTTCAAACCATTTATCTTTAAATTTCACTTGAACTCTTATTATTATTTTGTGTAATTTTTGGACCACTAGTTGTAGTGCATTCTATTTTGGCTTCTAGGCTTTATATGAAATCTCGATAGGCACAAAATTGCTAGATGAAGATAAAAATACATTATTAACACTAGCACATTCTAAATTATTTGTCTATGTCCTATTATTTTCCCATGATGCAATATTTAAACTTAAAGAATATTTTTTATTTTTCAATTCTTTTATTGACTTTGTCACACTAA